>VZQC01005092.1:1085404-1097125 GCA_009823505.1 Rhizomys pruinosus | reverse complement strand
CCTGGCCTGGCGCGTTATGGCGTCTCCCCTGCGACCCCGGTTCCCGCCCACAAGTCCAGCCGGGACCAGAGCAGAGGGAAACGCGACCCTGCTCACCCGAGCGCGGTCCCTCTGGGCCGGGGACCCCGTAGACGGGTTCACAGCGAGACCCTCTCCTAGCTGCCCCCCGCCAGACCCCGCCTAGAGCTCAGGAGCTGTTTACCTGGCCTGGCGCGTTATGGCGTCTCCCCAAAATAAGTAACTTTTAAAGAATATTTTTAAATATATCTTCCATTTTTTCCTACAATAATTTTAATACTATCAAGCTCTTTCTGAATGTTTAGTAATCTTCATGCAATTAAATTGTATAGAATTTAAAAATATATCTTTTTATATAAGTTATTATTTCATAGAAAGATTGTATGTATGTTTAAGTAGAGATTATATAAAATATATTCTACATATCTTTCTTGTGGCTTAAACTGATTTTCATTTGTCTTTTATGTTGGTCTCTGGATTGTTAATACCAGCATATTAAAAAAATGAGAAACTTAGTTCTTGTTTTTTTCTCTGGTTTTTCATCTATAGTCATTATTCTAATCTTTTCTTTGAAACTTCATTATAGTTTTTAGAAGCCAACTGTGAGAGGACCAGTAGTGGTTTTGATTCAGATGGGAAAAAGATGAACAGATGCATACAAAGCTTTTTGATGTGATAATCTGCAAGAGAAGTAAACAGAAGAAAAAGGCAGATTGCAACTCTGAATGTGACTCTGACAGGCATATTCAACATTTCCCTTTCTTAAGAACAACAGAGATATTTATTTGTTCAGCACAGTTATCATAAACAGCTATGAGAAAGTTTGTTTATTCAATACTAGGTGGAAAAGTTTTGTTTCATTTGAGTGTACTGGGAGGGTGATTGAGAATAAAATTAAGAGAGACATTATGTAGGTCTATTAGGTAAGCATATTTAAACATAAATGGAGTATGAACTGTGCTAATAAAGACTTTGTTTTCCACAGAGAGAAAAATATTACAGGGATTTTCTTTGGCCTTGGGATGCCAAACAACATTAACTTGTGCTTGAAAAAAAAAACCAAGTAGATGAAAATAATTTTAAAATATTACTACTTTAGCCAAGTGTGGTGGCACACGCCTTTAATCCTAGCACTTGGGAGGCAGAGACAGGTGGATATCTGTGAGTTCAGGGCCGCCTGGTCTACAAAATCAGCTCTGGGCCAGCTGGGACTAACGGGAGACCCTGTCTCAAAAAGACAAAGTAAAATAAAATAAAATAAAATATTACTACTTTGAAGAATTTTTGAGTAAATGTGTTTTCTTCTCATTGCATGAGGATGTTTTACATCCACAGAAAATGGCCTGAAATTTTAATATAAAATTCTAAATGTATTGTAATGTGGTACCCACATGATCAAAAGATCTAATAAATATATCAAATAACTGTTGGGTCCCTGATACAGAGATGTAATCCGTGTTGTTGCTTTTCTCTCTCTCTCTCTCTCTTTCTGTCTCAGAACAGGTCATGTAAACAACAGCAGCTATCATTGTGGCCCAGGAATGTTGGGTTTCATGAGCATTCATCTTCCAAAAGTTTCATCATCATTGATGAATTAATGTTATCTTTAATCCATTTTAAAGATGAAGCATACACATCTGGACATTAATAATTGGGTTAAGATGTCAAAAGCTGCAGTTAAGAGACACTGACCCAAGGAAGCTTGATGCCAGAGTCTGATGCTCATATCTCAAACATTTTACCCATTCTTTTGCCCCATTATTCATTCACCAGATATGCTTGCTTTTTAGTAAGGGTTAGCATAGACCGTTTACATCAACATTTGTGTCTATGAGTAAATGTGACTTGTGTCCATGGGTAAATGTAACTTTTTTCATTTCCAAGTCCCATAGCTATAATTAATTTCTAATGGATTTTGCAAATTTTGGCTTTGTGTCTTTTCATGAAATGTTGCTATGTGCATTCCTTATTTGCATTGTGAATGTGGGGGCAGACTTGCCTGGATATTTTTTTTTTCTCCTTCTGTTACTTTGCAGCTAAACATGAGTCAAACATTCTTTCAATAAATCTAGAGAATTTCCAGCTTTCAATGTTACAGAGACAGACAATGGAGCATTTTGAAAAAAAAAAAAAAGAGAAATAGATAAAAGGAAAATAAAATATCACATACTCAATTGAAAGGCTATTCACCCTAATTTTTCTGTAAAATCCTTAACGACAAACTGCAGCATACTTATTCTTTGCTGATCACACTGGAACAGGCAGTATTTTTTTTTAATTCATATAATATTGCATTTTTCCTAGAACCATTCAATTATATGATGCCAGTATAATTATTAAAAGTAATTGGAGGGGGCTGGAGAGATGGCCTAGCGGTTAAGAGCGTTGACCACTCTTACAGAGGATCCGGGTTCAATCCTCAGCACCCACATGGCGGCCGAGAACCGTCTGAAACTCCAATTCCGAGAGAACTCCAGTTCCAGGGGAATCCGACACCCTCTTCTGACCTCCACGGCATTGCACGACACGGGTGCACAAACTTGCATGCAGACAGTACATTCATACACATACAGAAATAAATAAATGCCGGGCGTGGTGGCGCACGCCTTAAAAAAAAAAAAAAGGAATTGGATGCAGAACTTTTGTGTAATGTTATATTATTTGTGGTGTAAAATGATTATATTTTGATCTTGATTCGTGAGGTTGTATTGTAAAAACTTACGCATTTTTATAAATATTTCTCAAAGATATCTCAGATTTGCAAGGTGAGCAAGAGAAAAAAAAGCACAATTGAACATGACCCTTAACATTCGGGCACCACTGCATCTTGCTTTTGGACTCTTGACAGTAGCCTTCTACCCTGCCGTCCTGCCACCAGCTTGTCTTGGATTTCTGAGAAAAGGCTTCTTTCCTAGTATGTGTAATACTGCCCACTGTACCTTGACTGCTCTATGGCCTGAGCAACTCCAATTTCCTAGGACACACACCTCGTTGTCCTCTTAGCCTTCCACACAAGCCTTATTTTGTTCTTAACACCCCAGATCTCTGGACTATACTCTGAGCTCCACAAAGTGGTGCATTTCCAAATCACCCTATGCCAATTGCACTGTATTGGGACCATCTGCAGCCCATTGTACTGCTACACGGCTAGGTTTCACTGCCCTTTAGTAGGGGGCCAGGCCTTTGAAGACTGCCTAAGAACACTGCATAAGAATCTAGCATGAGGGGCTCGAGAGATGGATCAGTGGTTAAGAGAGCCGACTGCTCTTGCAGAGGACCAGGATTTGATTCCCAGCACCCACCTGGAGGCTAAGAACCGTTTTTAACTCTGGTTCTAGGGGAATCCAACGCCTTCTTCTGACCTCTGGGGCATTGCATGACACGGGTGCACCAACCTACATGGAGACAGTACACTCATACACATAAAAAATAATAAATAAATTTAAAAAATGCAAAAAAATAAATAGAATGTGGCATGAAGGTATCTGATTCGCACCTGATTGGGGCTTTGTAGGAACTCGAGTATCTGAGCTAGAGCCATCTGTTCCCTCCAATACAAAATCAAAAGAGGGAACCTAAAGCCTAGATCGACCAGCTTTCCAGACTTAGTAAGAAAGCAACCGGGGCTGCAGAGATGGCCTAGCAGTTAAGAGCACCGACCGCTCTTACAGAGGACCCGGGTTCGATCCCCAGCACCCACATGGTGGCCGAGAGTCGTCTGAAACTCCAATTCCAGGAGAACTCCAGTTCCAGGGGAATCCGACACCCTCTTCTGACCTCCGCGGCATTGCACGACACGGGTGCACAAACTTGCATGCAGACAGTACATTCATACACATACAGAAATAAATAAAGTAATAAAAAAAGTTTTTTAAAAAAAAATAAAGCAACCAAGCACATTAAATATACAAAGATGAAGACTTGAGCAGACTCAGTGCCGTACGTGGTGGCACACACGCCTTTTAATCTAGCACGTTGGGAAGGCAAGACGGCAGGCAGATCTCTTGGATTCCAAGGACAACCCGTCTACAGATCATTCAAAAAGACAAAAAAAAAAAAAAAAAAAAAAAAAAAAAAAAGATTTGAACTCAACAAAGAAAGTATTGAGTTCACACCAGAATCACAAATAATAAAAGTACTCCACATGCCAAAATCACATAAAAAATATAATGATACAAAAAGGCAAATAATATGTCCACATCAAATACTACCAACCAGACCCAGACATATGGAAGATTTCTAAAAGAAAATCCTTTAAAGCTAACCCAGGCCACAGAATTTTAAGAACAATGATAAACATGTTCAAAGAATTCCACAAAATTAAAGAGAAAACAACAAACAAATCAAAGAAATAAAAGGATAGGGATAAACGTCTGCATTTGCAAGAGATAGAAATGCTGAATAAAACAGGCTAAAATGAAGAGGGATGTGATAAACTCAATAAATCAATTTGAAACAACAGGAGAAAGCCTCAACAATGGAATAAATGAAAAGGAATATAGAATATCAAGGCTGCATGATAAAGTTGAAGAACTGGACCACTCTAGCAAAGATTATGAAAAGATTTTAAAAACACAGGACTGTAATATGCAAGAAATGTGGGACATCATTAAAAGACCAAATTTACACAGCATCAGCACAAAGAAAGGAGAAGAATCTCAAGAATCATAATGGTTTTCACCGGATCTTCAATGGGATCCTAGACAAAAAAAATTCCCAAAATTAAGGAAAGTCACACACAATAAAATACAGCAAATAGGAGTGGAAAAGAAACTCACTTCACCATATCATACTAAAACTTTATCATACAGAGCAAAGAGAGTATACTGAAAGCTGCAAAACAAGAACAGTTCACATATAATGGAAAACACATCAGAATTAAGCAGATTTATCAATGCAAAATATAAAAGCCAAAGAGCTTTGACCAACTATTCCCATTTCTAAATAACCATAGATGTCAAACCAAATATTCTATCCAGCAAAAAGTCTATTCTAGATGAAGAGGAAAGAAAAATCTTCAACATGAAGAGACTCAAAGAATTCATTTTCATATCCATCCCTTTAGTGAATTCCTGAAGCAACAGAAAGAGCTGAAGAAAGGAACAACTATACCACAGAGAATAAGTGAAGGTATAATTCCAGAAACAAATTTAGAACAGAATTCAATAGAATTTTTTTTTTTCATTTATTTCTGTATGTGTATGAATGTACTGTCTGCATGCAGGTCTGTGCACCCGTGTCGTGCAATGCCACGGAGGTCAGAAGAGGGTCTCGGATTCCCCTGGAGCTGGAGTTCTCCTGGAATTGGAGTCTCAGACGGTTCTCGGCCGCCATGTGGGTGCTGGGGATCGAACCCGGGTCCTCTGTAAGAGCAGTCGGCGCTCTTAACCGCTAGGCCATCTCTCCAGCCCAGAATTTTAAATAACAGCAACAATTACAAAACTTTCAATAATAAATTAAATAACAATGGACTGAACTCCCCAGTCAAAAGAGAATACTTAAATAAATGAATTAACAAAGTCCATATATTTGTTTGCTACAAGAAATCCATCTCACCTTGCAAGGACAGGCATTTCCTTAAGCTGAAAGAATGGAAAAATACATTCCAAGACAATGGCAAAAAGAAACAAGCAGGAGGTGAAAACGGAGTATTTGACAAAATAGAATTCAAACTAAAACTAATGAGATGAGATAAGAGGATCACTTCATTCTGCTTAAAGAAGCAATTGTCCAAGAAGATATTACAGTCATAATCATATATGCACCAAATTCTGTTGCACCAACCTTCATCAAAACAGCACTATATTAATTCAAGGCACAGAATAATACCAACTCAATAATAGTAGGGGACTTCAATACTCTACTGTCTGCCTTAGATTAAGGAGACAAAGAATAAACAAAGAAATATTTGAATTAAAGAATAAAATACCATATTGACTTAAGAGATGTCTGCCAAATACTCTACAGAAGCACCAAATAATGCACTTTCTTGTCAGCACTCCATGAAACCCTCTTCAAAATAGACAACAAATTTGGACTCAAAGCAAACTTCAATAAGTACAAATGATTCCATACATTCTATCAAACCACAATGCAATAAAGCTTAAGGTCAAGACCTGAAGAAGTCCTAGAATTTACAGGAATCCATGGAACTTAACACACATATGAATGATAAATGGGTCTAAAAGGAATTAAGAAACAAATAAAAAGTCTTCCTGTAATTAAATGAAAAGGATAATATAACATAGGAAAACATCAGACTCTTCGAAAGCAGTCTGAAGAGAGAAATTTATACCTCTAAATGCCTATATTAAAAAATCAGAAGTAGTACAACTAAATTACTTAAAATTCCAACTCCAGACACTTGAAAAGTAACAACTAATGGAACCAAAACCCCAAATAAAAGAAGAAATAACTAAAATCAGAGCAGAGATTAATGAAATAGAAACAAAGAAAACAAAACAAAGAATCAATGAATTCGCATCCCTTCATGTTTAAAGTCCTAGAGGGAATTCAGGACTGAAAGGAACATTCCTCAACATGATCAAAGCCATAGATAGCAAACCTACTGCCAACATCATCCTAAATGGAGAAAAACTGGAATAATTTCCCTTAAAGGTGGAAATCTGGAAAGGCTGCCCCCTATCGCCACTCCTCTTCAACATTGTGCTCAAAATACTTGTAGGGCAATAAGATAAGAGAAGGAAATTAAAGGCGTACTAATTGGAAAAGAAGAAGTTAAGCTATCCCTTTTTGCAGATGATATGATAGTTTACCTAAGGGATGCTAAAAACTCCACCAGAAAACTTTTAGAAATGATTAAGAGTTTTACTAAAGTGCTGGGTTACAAAGATAACCTAAAAAAGTCAGTAGCATTTCTTTACAACAACAATAAACAAGTGGAGAAGGAATATAAGAAGACCTTTCCACTCACAACAGTCTCAAAAATAATAAGATACCTGGGAACAAACCTAATCAGGAGGTGGTTTTTGTTTTTGTTTTTTTGTTTTTTTGGAAAAGATATACAAGGTAGAGTTACCCTTAGCCTAAACCATGTAACATAAGGAAATAGAAATGGTAATACAAAAATCTTTGGACTTCCTCATCCTTCCAGCCTGGGACACAGGCAGGCACCTAATTTTCCTCCTTAGATCTCTAATCAATCTCTCTAACCAAAACTGGCTAACCACCCTAGCACAGACCACTGAGCACCCCACTGAAGGACACCCCCCAACCCCCATCCTCTCTGTTACAGACCTGCCTCCCAAACCTGCCCTAGGTAGGATTTTGGAAACAGACCCCACCTTCCGTCCACCCCATTCAGCATATTTCCCAACTCCCACCTTGTTCTCAGCCAGAGTAAGAACCCCTTAGGAGCCAATCCCTTCCCAGAACCAACTCCCTTACCCTGGGTCACCAACCACCCTAACATAGTTGCTAAGCACCAGCTCAGTTAATCCCAACTCACATCTTCCTTGGCTATTGATCTGCTGGACATTCCTATCTACCTAGGACTTGGAACAAAAAATAACCATGCTACATTAACAATGTAAATATAACAGAACTCAATTAAACAAAAGCCAAACACCAATACCTAATGGTCAAATAATGAACAAAGAACATCCATATGCCCAAAGAGCAGCACAAAACACAAATAATATGAAAAACCGAGAGAATATGTCCCTGACAAAATCAACCCCACCTCCAGAAGGGCACTACAATTAACACCACTCTGAGGAACAGCTGAACTCAAAAATTTAAAAAAATATATAAATAAGATCAAAGAAATTAAAATACTACTCTAAGAACTTGTGGTGCAAGTTGAGGAATATACAAATATTCAGCTTACTGAAACATCAAAAAACATTTATGGGTTGAAAGCTGAATTTACAAAAAATATATAAATAGCTAGTAAAACCCAAACAGAAATCTGCATGAATTTGACAAACCGAATAAACCAATCAGAAACAACAGCAGAAAGCCTCAAAAACAGAAGGAATGAAACAGAAAACAGAATATCAAGACTGGATGACAAAGTTGAATATCTGGAGCTCTTAAGCAAATACTATGTAAAATTTTAAAAAAGAGAGAGAAAATGAAATATTCAGGAAACATGGGACAACATGAGAAGACCAAATCTAAGAATTATAGGCATATAAGAAATAGAAGAATGACACACTAATGGCGATGAACAGATCTTCAAAAAGATTATAGAAGAAAACTTTCAAAAATTAAGGAAACAATTACCTATAGAGATTCAAGAAACATATAGAACACCAAATAGATATGACCAGAACAGAAAATCAACATGACCTATCATAGTAAAAACATTAAAAATACAGAACAAAGAAAGGGTATTGAAGACTGATAGAAAAAAATATCAAGAATTTACCTATAAAGGAAACCCTATCAGAATCATGGCTGAACTCTCAAAACAAACTGAAAGCCAGAAGAACCTAGACCAAAGTATTCCCAGCTGTAAACAACATTGGATGCCAATCCCGAACAGTCTATTCAGAAAAACTATCAAGGCTGAAGGAGAAGAGAAAATTTTTCATGACATGAATAGGCTGAAAGAATTAATGGCTACCAAACAAGCCCTACAGAGAACACTCAAAACTATACAAAAGTCTGAAGACATGAATGAGCATACTCATAAGGTTAGAGAAAGAAAATGTGGGAATAATGTGGAAACTCAAAATAGATCCACAAACTTAAAGAAATTAAATTCACATTATCCAATACACAACTTTCAATATTATTATTAAATATCAATGGCCTAAAGTCCCCTGTCAAAAGACACATACTAACAGAATGGATCAAAAAATGAAACTCTTCTTTTTCTTGTCCTCAAGAATCTCATTTCACCTTCAAGAATAGACACTGCTTAGTGTGAAATAGTGGAAAAAGTATTGCAAGCAAATGGCTCTAAACTTCAAGCAAGTGCTGCAATTCTAATATGTGACAAAACAGACTTGAAATGTCTCAGAAAATCTAAAGAGGGTCACTTCATTCTAATCATAGGAATAATTGACCAAGAAGATATTATAGTCATAAATATATATGTACCAAACTCTGGTGCACCCAAATTCATAAATACATTGCTCCGACACTATAAAATAGAGACTAACTTCAATTCAATAGTAGTAGGTGACTTCAATACTCTACTCTCCTCAATAGACAGATCAACTGGAAAAACAATAAACAGAGAGAAATCTGAATGAAATAACACCTTACTAGAAATGGACCTAATGGATATCTACATAATATTCTACCCAGTTTCCCAAAATTCACCTTCTATTCAGCAGCGCATGGAAGATTTTATAAAATGATTATATTCTGGGACACAAAACAAAAGTCAACAAATTCAAAAATAAATGGAAATAACTCCATGCATTCTCTCAGACCAAAGTTTACAATACAAAGCAAAGGAAGCTGCAAAAATCACAGGAAATCGTTGAGATTAAATTATCGCACTCCCATACTATAAAGAAAGATGACATCATGAACTTTGCAGGTAAATGGATGGAGCTTGAAGCCATTATGCTAAGTAAAGTAACACAGTCCCAGAAAATCAAACGGGGAATGGTATCCCTCATTTGTGGATGCTAGCATCAAATCCTCAGTTGAAAAGCAAGCTGAACAACATTATTGTTATATTTCTGTTTATCCGAAAGCAACTAGATTGTTATAATTTAAATCTCTCAACGGGCTCTAGAAACAAACCACCACTTATTTTCAGACTCTGTAATTACTGTATATGGGTGGAAAATATGTATCTATATTTTAGAGTAATATAAAATCAATGGAAGAAAATGTGAATTCCTAAACATAAAAAAAAAAAAAGACTGAGAGAAAGATGCAGGAGATTTATGGCAGAATGCATGATCTGAGGTGGGGTGGGGGGGAAGGGAAAGGAGAATATGCCTACATTGAAATGAAAAATCATGTCTGAAATACACAAAACATCAATAAAAGCATAAAAAAGCACATTCCCAAATGATCAATGGGTTAAAGAAGAAATTAAAAAAAGAAATAATAGTATCCCATTAACTAAACGAAAATGAGATTACAACAAACAGAACAATACTTTTGAGCCACTTTCAAAGCAGTCCTAGCACTGAAATTTAGAACTCATAGTGCCTACATTAAAATAATCAGAAAGAGCACATGTAAAATACTTAAGAGCATGATGTGAAACTCTGGAAAGGCAAGAACAAATGAACCCCAAACCTAATAGACAAGGAGAAATAACAATCAGAGGAAAAATTAATAAAATAGAAACAAGTAAAACAATACAAAAATTAATGAATTTAAGATATGGTTATTTGAAAGGCTAAACAAAATAAACAGACCTCTGACATAGTTAAAAATAAAGGCTAATCCGAATCAATTAAATCAAAGGCAAAATGGGAAACATCACAACAGACACCAAATAAATCCAGAACATTGTAAGGGAATACTTCAAAAATATATACTCCATTAAATTTAAAGTCCTAAATGAAATGATGAAATGGATGGATTTCTTGAGAAATGGACACTACCAAAATTAAACCAAGAAGAAGTCAACAGCTTAAACAGACCCATAACAAAGGAGAAAATTGAAACATTAGGAAAAAAGAAAAAAACAAACAACAACAACAACAAAAAAACAGGCCCTGATGGATTTACAGCAGAATTATACCAGACATTCAAAGAAGATATACAACTAGTGCTACTCAAATTAATATTATTATTATTTTTTGTTGTTTAGTTTTAACCTCCCCTCACCCCGCCAGAGCCCATGGATTTTGCCATGCATGTTACGTCCTGTCTTGCATCTTTTTCTCAGTATTTTTTTTTTCCTTTGGATGCAGAAGCTTACTGTTTTGGTCAGTTCTTTGAACAGATTTCTCTCTCTTTTTTGTTCCCTTTAATTTTATATTACTCAAATGTATACATATATACACTCCACACATAAATCAGAATTACAAAGTCTGAAAATAAACTATATGTTAATTCCAAAACACATTTAGGGATTCACATTTAAACAGTAAAGTTGCATTTAGGTAAAAAGAAATATAACTTTACATTCTAAATTACATGTATGGTTTAATGTAATTTTTTGAAGGTTCTATAAGAATTTAATGTAAATTTTATAATCAGTTTACAATGTAAACTATACATTACTGTGATATTTTAGTAACTCAGGGATTATACTGAAATTATTCTTTAAAGATATCAATATTTTTCATTTTATATTATTCCAAAGCATGCATATATACACTCCACACATAAGTCAAAGTTAAAAATTCTGAAAATAAACTGTAGGTTGATTCCTAAACAGATTTAGAGATTCACGTTTTATTTATTTTTTATTTTTATTTATTTATTTTTTGTGGCTGTCTGATCTTTTTTATAACATTATTATTATTATTTTGTATTTCTTTATTTTTATTTTTATTTTTATTGATGCTTTGTGTATTTCATACATCATTTTCCAATTCAGTTCAGGCATATATCCCCTTCCCTTCCCCCCACCCCACCCCTACCCATCCCAGATCATGCATTCTGCTGTAACTTTTCTGTATCTTTCTCTGTTTTTTTTGTTTTGTTTTGTTTTGTTTTGTTTTGTTTTGTTTTCATTTTTTTAACAATAGATGATAATTTGTGAGTACAAGCATCCTTCATGTAAAACCAATTTGCAAACAGTTGTGCCCAAAC
>VZQC01005092.1:1062200-1085173 GCA_009823505.1 Rhizomys pruinosus | reverse complement strand
CTAATGAAGCGCACGCAATTAGATATATAGGTATTTAAACAGTACTACTTGTTATGGTAGGTTACTTTGGTATAGACACAGACGTTTGGATGGTATGTTAATCCATGAATTACATTTTCTTCTGTTAAGTATGACAGGGTCTTCGTATGGTTTATAATATCTCCTAACCATTAGAGGATATAAGCTTGTGGCATCAGCCGTGGGTTATTCCTCCAAGGAGAGAGCTAATAGCCAATTAGATTTGGGATATACAGACATATGGCTGCCACTGCTGCACAGTATTTCCAGGCAGATGAGGTGTAGCTGGTGCTGACAGAGGAGTTTTGCTTGACTCAAGGAGATCTATATTTGCTTTATTGGTTTAGTGGCCTTTGGTAACACTCTCTGGCATTCCAGAGACCATCTGTATACTTCCAAGTACAGTCTCCATACATCTTTCCCATGTTTATATCAGGTCTTCAACAGCAGGGCCTTATCGCCTCTCTTCCTGCAGATATCCCAGTTTGGAGGCAAGGAGCCTTTACCTTTTGTGAGGGCTAAATTCTAAATAGGGTACTGGCAAATCGCATACAGACCCACATCAAGAAGATCATCCACCATGACCAAGTGGGATTCATACCAGAGATGCAGGGATGGTTCAACACACGAAAATCAATAAATATCATCAAGCATATTATTTTTTTATTGTTGCTTTGTGTATTTCATACCTCATTTTCCAATTCAGTTCAGGCATATTTTCCCTTCCTTTCCCCCCATCCCACCCCACCCCATCCCAGATCATGCATTCTGCCATAACCATCCTGCATCTTTCTCTCAGTTTTTTTTTCCATTTTTTAGCAATAGGTGATAATTTATGAGTACAAGCATCCTTCATGTAAAACCAATTTTCAAGCAGTTGTGCCCAAACCCACACAGCCCCTTGGTCCCACCATACAGCAGGGGGGGGGGTTGTATGTTCAATCAAGTTGATCAAATGAATGTCCAGGCTATATTGCTGTAGGTTCACCGTTCACCCCAATCACAGCCCTTACATTCTACCATGACCCTCTTCTGCAGATTTTTCCCTAGGCTTAGACAAGGGGCACAGATGGATGAGAAGCAAAACAGTCTACTTTCTCTGGAGCTGTTGTCTTGGACTCTGGTCACTTCTAGCTGTTTACTTTCATAGGCTGACAGTTTGTCCAGGAATAACCTTTAGATCCTACTAATGAAGCACAAGCAAGTAGATATATAGGTATTTAAACACTATTAATTGTTATCATAGGTTACTTTGGTATAGACACAGATGTTTGGATGGTATGTCAATTAATGAATTACATTTTTTTCTGTTGAATATGAAAGGGTCTGTGGTTTATAACATCTCCTGACCATTAGAGGGTGCAAGCTTGTGGCATCAGCTGTAGGTTATTCCTCCAAGGAGAGAGCCAATAGCCAATTAGAATTTGGATATACTGTCATATGGCTGCCTCTGTTGCACAGTATTTCCAGGCAGGTGAGGTATAGCTGGTGCTGATGGAGGAGTCTTGCTTGACTCAAGGAGACCCATATTTGCTTTATTGCTATAGTGACCTTTGGTAACACTCTCTGGTATTCCAGAAACCATCTGTACACTTGCATGTGTGGTCTCAATGCATCTTTCCCATGTTAACGTCAAGTCTTCGACAGCAGGGCCTTATTGCCTCTCTTCTTGCAGGTATCCCAGTTTAGAGGCAAGGAGCCTTTACCTTTTGTGGGGGCTTGGATCCCCTGGCCAACATCTCCTTGGTAGAATTGCTGATGTCAGAGATGGACTAATAGACATAGGAACCGTGAAAAGGATTATTCTCTATTCAGAACCAAAGATAATACTAGAGATTCACATTTTAACAGTAAATTTGCATGCAGGTATACAGTTGTGTAACTTTACATTCATTTTTTTTAGAATATAACTACATCTCCTCCATCTATATATGGTAATTACAATGTGTGAGTATAAGTGGTAAGATGATTCTAGAGAGCCCATTTATAGATTCACATTGTAATATCACATTTGCTTTCAGATACAATGAAATATAATAATAAATTTGCTCAGTTTGCCTACCAACTGGGCGTTTGGTGTTAGCATCCACAAATAAGGGAAAACATTCACTTTTTTTCTGGGACTGTGTTACTTCACTTAGTATAATTGCTTCAAGTTCCATCCATTTACCAGCAAAGCTCATGATGTCATCTTTATTGCTGCATAGAACTCCATTGTGAAGATGTACCACATTTTTGTTATCCAGTCATTTGTTGAGGGGCATTTGGGTTGGTTCCAGGTCTTTGCTATTGTGAAGAGAGCTGCAATAAACATAGCTGTGCATGTATCTTTGCAGTAGGATGCGTCTTGTGGGTATATACCCAGGAGTGGTATGGCTGGGTCAGGTGGTAGGCTTATTTTGAGTTTTTTAAGGGTTCTCCACACTGCTTTCTAGAGTGGTTGTACCAGTTTACATTCCCACCAGCAGTGGATAAAAAAGAAACACACCTGGAAGTGGCATGACTGGGTCAGGTGGCAGGTTAATTTTGAGTCTTTTAAGGATTCACTACATTGCTTTCTTTTTTTTTTTTTAATTTTATTTATTTCCGCATGTGTATGAATGTATTGTCTGCATGCAAGTCTGTGCACCCGCGACGTGCAACTCTGTGGAGGTCAGAAGAGGGTGTCAGACTCCCCTGGAACTGGAGCTCTCCTGGAATTGGAGATTCAGATGGCTTTCGGCCGCCATGTGGGTGCTGGGGATCGAACCCGGGTCCTCTGCAAGAGCGGTCAGCGCTCTTAACCGCTAGGCCATCTCTCCAGCCCTCTACATTGCTTTCTATAGTGGTTGTAGGAGTTTACATTTGCACCAAAAGTGGATGAGTGTTCCCTTTTGGTATCATATGTTTTCTTGTTCCTACCTACTCTTGTAAGAGTGAGATGATATTTTAAAGCGGTTTTAATTTGCACTTCCTTAATATTAGAGATGTTGAACACTTTTTAAAAATGTATCTCAGCCATCTCTCTTTCCTCACTTGTGAAACCTCTGTTCAACTCTTAACTCCATCTTTTGAGTGAGTCATTTGTTTTCTTAGTTCTTTGTTTTTCTGAATAGTTCATATATTCTGGAAGTTAATGCTCTGTCAGTTGTATCAGTGGTGAAGGTCTCCTCCCATTCTGTGGGTTTTCCCTTAACTTCATTGATTGTTTCTTCTGCTGTACAGAAGTTTTGAATTTAATGAGGTCCCACTTGTCAATTGTCAATCTTATTTCCTGCACAGTTGCTATCTGATTTAGAAAGTCTTCTCCTATGCATATGCCTTGTAGGTTGCTTCCAACATTTTCTTCTATCACCTTCATGGTTTTGGGTTTCACCTTCATAGTTTTGAGGTCTTTGATCCACCTGGAATTGACTTTTGTGCAGGGTGAGACGTAGGGGTTTAATTTTATTATTCTATAGGTGGGGGATCCCGTTTTTCCAACACCATTTGCTGAAGATGCTGTCTTTCCTCCATTGAGTCTTTTCAGCCCCTTTGTCAAATACGAGGTGGCTGAAATTGTATGTGCTTAAGTTTGGATCTTCAGTTTTGTTCCATTGGTATACAGGTCTGTTTTTGTACCAGTACCATGCTGTTTTTATGACTATAGTCCTATAGTATAATTTGAAGTATGGTATAGTGATCCCCCCTCTATTGCACTTTTCACTCATGGCTGCTTCGGCTATGTGGGGTCTTTTGTTTTTCCATATGAAATTAAGGAATTTTTTCCAAGCATGTGAAGAAACTCTTGGGGATTTTAATTGGGATTGCATTGAATCTGTATATTAATTGGGGTTGAATGGACATTTTTACTATATTAATTTTCCCAATCCATGAGCATGTGTGATCTTCCATCTTCTGATGTTTTCTTCAATCTCCATCTTCAGGGGTTTAAAATTTTTGTTGTAGAGATCTTTGGTGACTTTGGATAGGTTTATTACTAGGTACTTTATTGTTTTTGAGGCTATTGTGAGTGTGAAGGTCTTGTATTCCTTCTTCAGTTGTTTGTTGTTGGTGTAGAAAAATGCTACTGATTTTTCTAGGTTAATTTTGCTTTTTTTAATTTTTATTTTTATTGATGTTTTGTGTATTTCATACATCATTTTCCAATTCAGTTCAGGCATATATCCCCTTCCCTTACCCCCACCCCACCCCTATCCATCCCAGGTCATTCATTCTGCCATAACTTTTCTGCTTCTTTCTTGTTTTTCTGTTTTGTTTTCACTTTTTTTAACAATAAGTGATAATTTGTGAGTACAAGCATCCTTCATGTAAAACCAATTTGTGAGCAGTTGTGCCCAAACTCACACAGCTCGTGGGTCCCACCATCCAGCAGGGGGGCTTGTATGTTCAATCAAGTTGATCAAATGAGTGTCCAGTCTATATTGTTGTAGTTTCACCATTCACCCCAATCGCAGACCTTATTTCTACCACACCCCCTCTTCTGCTGATTGTTCCCTAGGCTTAGAAAAGGGGCACAGGTGGATGAGAAGCAAAACAGTCTACTTTCTCTGGAGCATTGGCAGGCATATGTCTGTATATCCCAAATCTAATTGGATATTAGCTTTCTCCTTGGAGGAATAACCCATGGCTGATGCCACAAGCTTACATCCTCTAATGGTTAGGAGATGTTATAAACCACACGAAGACCCTGTCATACTTAACAGAAGAAAATGTAATTCATGGATTAACATACCATCCAAATATCTGTGTCTATACCAAAGTAACCTACCATAACAATTAGTACTGTTTAAATACCTATATATCTAATTTGCGTATGAATGCTTCAGTTAGTTGAGGTTTTCGAAGGTTATGCCTGGACAAGCTGGCAGCCCATGAAAGAAAAGCAGCAGAAATTGACTAGAGACCAAGACAACAGTTCTAGGTTTATTTTTGTATCCACCACTTTATTGAAACACTCAGTCATTTCTAGGAGCTTTCTGTTAAGTTTTTAACATCCCTTAGGTAAACTATCATACTGCGAATAAATAGTTGACTCCTTCTTCCAATTAGTATCTTTAATTTCCCTTCTCTGGCTTATTGCCCTAGCAAGTTGTTTCAAGCACTATATTGAAGAGGAGTGGTTGATAGGATCAGCCTTGCTGAGTTTCTACCTTTAAGGGGCATGCTTCTAACTTTTCTCCATTTAGGATGGTGTTGGCTGTGGGTTTGTTGTATATGACTTTGATTGTGTTGAGGAATGGTCCCTCCAGTTCAATTCCCTCTAGGACTTTAAATATGAAGGCATGCTAGATTTTGTCAAAAGCTTTTTCTGCGTCAATTGAGATGATTTTTTGTTTTCTTGTCTTTCAGCCCATTTCTGTGTTTTATGATATTTATTAATTTCCATATGTTGAACCATTCCTGAATCTCTGGTATGAATCCAACTTGGTCATGATGATCTTTTTGATGTGGGTCTGTATGCAGTTTGTGTGTTGAGAGTCTTTGAATCTATGCTCATTAATGAGACAAGTCTATAGTTCTTTTTTTATTTTTTATTTTTAGTTGTATCTTTGCCTGGTTTTAGTGCTAAGATTGATGCTGGCTTCATAGAAGTAATTTGGAAATTTCCCTCTGCTTTTATCCTCTGAACAGTTTGAGTAGTCATGGTTGTTAGACATCTTTTATATTGTAGAATTCTGTTTTGCATCGGTGGTCGCGGTTTTTTTTTTTTTTTTTTTTTTTTTAGCTGGGAGGTTTCTTATCACATTTTCAATTTCTTCATATATTATGGGTCTGTTTAAGCTGTCAATCTCTTCTTGGTTAAGCTTTAGTGATTCTCAGGGTTTCAGATATTTATCCACTTCTCTTAGGTTTTCAAATTATGTAGAGTATAGACTTTTGAAGTATTCTTGTGTGATTGTCTGGATCTTTTCATTTTCTGTTGTGATATTTCCCCTTTCTTCATGGATTCTATTGATTTGGAGTTGCTATTTCTTTCTTTTGGTTAACTGGGCTAGAGGTCTGTCTTGTTTATTCCTTCAAAGAACCAACTTTTGGATTAATTGATTCTTTCTTTATATTGTTTTGTGTCTTTTTCATTGATTTCTGCTCTTATTTTTGTCATTTCTTTCTGTCTATTGGGTTTAGGGTTCATTTGTTGTTGTCTTGCAAGTGTTTTTAGCTGCTGTGTTTTGTTTTGTTTTTTGTTTTTTTTTTAATTCTTGTATGTGTGTAAGTGTACTGTCTGCATGTAGGTTTGTGCACCCGTGTCATGCAATGCCACGGAGGTCAGAAGAGGTCATTGGGTTCCCCTGGAACTGGAGTTAAAGACGGTTTTCAGCCGCCATGTGGGTGCTGGGGATTGAACCCGGGTCCTCTGCAAGAGCAGTTGGCGCTCTTAACTGCTAGGCCATCTCTCCAGCCCATCTTTCTGTTTTTTTAATGTAGGAATCAAGGGCTATAAATTTCCCTCTGAGGACTGTTTTTAAAGTATTCCATATGTTTTGTTGTATTGTATTGTCATTTTAGTTCCAGGGAAGCTTTTATTTCTTTTTTATTTCTTCCTTAACCCACTCATTAATCAGTAGTGTGCCAAGAATGCACAATAGCAGAAAAACAGTGTCTTCAATAAATGGTGCTGGCAGAACAGGATCAAGACCTGCGGAAGAATGAAATTGGACCCTTATCTTTCTCCCTGCATAAAAGTCAACTCCAAGTGTATCAAAGACCTCAATAAAAAAAATCTGAAACTGCTGGGCATGGTGGCACACGCCTTTAATCCTAGCACTCAGGAGGCAGAGGCAGGCAGATCTTTGTGAGTTCAAGGCCAGCCTGGTCTACAGAGTGAGTTCCAGGTCAGCTGGGGCTACAGGGAGACCCTGTCTCAAAAAGACAACAAAAAGAATCTGAAACTCTAAAACTGCTGGAAGAACACATAGGCAAGACCCTCCAAGATGTAAGTGTATGGAAGGACTTTCTTAATTTTTGATTTAGCGTCTTTCTGTGATATTTTTGAACATATTCCTTTGGACCATATAGATTTCAAAGAGTTATAGAGGAAATATTAGTCCTTACTTATTTTATCTTATTTTTACTTTTCCCTAATTATTATTTTTTGTGTGTGCTACTGGGAATGGAGACCAAGCATTTACAGATGCTAGGTGACCATTATACCACTGAGCTATATACCAGATCTAACTTTTAAATATATAATATAGATTTTAACATTGTTTGCTGTTATCTACTCTTCTCTCTCTCTCTCTCTCTTGTAAATAAATTATATACTATAGTATATATATATATATATATACTAATAATTATACATAATATATATAGTGATAGTAGATTATATAAAATAATTTACATTCATGCAGGATTTTGTAGGTAGCTTTTCCCCACTAAAATTTATGAAGTGTTACTCTCAGAATTGTTTTTCCTCAAAGATTCCTTCAACACTAGCTACAAAATATTTTTTACTAATCTTTAAAAATAACGATCTTCAAAGACATAATGATTTGTTTATGTGCCTAATTTCTTTTCCATCAGATTTCTTTGTTATTTATTTCTTCTTTCATTCTTTCTATAACTATTGTTTTATCAAATCTCTTCAAATATTAATAGTAAAATGGGATAGCAAGGTGAAGGCTGAGATGGGGGAAGGTGATCTATGATCAAAATATATTTTGTGAAAAATCTCAGGGAATCAGGAAAAAGTACTTAAAAAACTAACAGAACACCCCTTTCCCTTTGTTTGGTCATGGGATTATTTACATAATGCATTATATATCTTTCTTATGCTTGTTCAAATTTTTTAAGTAAATATAACGTCTATTTCTGGTTACCTTTTTTTTCTTTTTTCAATGTTACGTATTATTTTTCTAAATTGTTCTCATTTTGTGTTAATTTTATCTAGTTTTCATATTTCCTTACTGCATATGTGATTATGTGATTCAATATTTGATGATAGATATTTGTCATATCTATTTGGTTTTAGTATCCTATTCTATTGAACCACATAGTCAGGGTTATTCTTATCAAATATCTTGGGATGGTCTTTCTTCTGTATCATGCTATTAATCAGCTCATTTCCTTGATTTTATTACCTCATGGATCTCACATGTACACCCATCCATACATTCATCAATTTCAGGGTCTCCTCTGGAGCTTCCAAATGTCTGAGCAGAGCCTGTTTCAAAGTTGGTTTGTTTTACACAAGTTTTAGTAACATTGAAGACTTATATATGAAATGCTTACAATATAAGTCTTATGAACTCAGGATAATATGTAAGTAATTCATGTCTCATGTATAGTATTCCTTAAGTTTTCACTTTATTCATTTCAACAAATGGTTCAATATTGCCAATATTGATCAATTGATCAATATTGATAAATGCATTGAGCATTATATTTTAATGGCATATATAGTTAACATTAAATTGTACTTTTCAATATTGGCATCCAAAAGGAGGAAATCTTTTGGATTTTTGTGAAAATGGCAAGTGGCCACCTTGTCACTGAATGCTACTGAAATTGTGTGTGGGCTTTACTTTTTCAAATCTGCAGTTTGGCATTTAAACAATATTTGTTTCATAGTGGATTCGAGAAATTTATACTTAAATACCCTGTACTACTTATCACATCTTTATATCATCTATCTATCTATCTATCTATCTATCTATCTATCTATCTATCTATCTATCTATCTCTGTGTGTGTCCCTACACTATTTCATAGACTCACTGTGAATCATAAATTATTAAAAGCTAATTTTTCTCTCTCTGCTCTGCCTTGAGATTTCTCTGTTTGGTTGGGGTTGTTCTTTTCTTCACACTGAATGATAAGGTCTCCTAAAGAGAGCTGTTTGAATTTAGAATTCTTAGGAAGTCACCTGCCATATGCTTAGCATGTCCACGTGGGTGGTTTCTATCTGCATAAAAAAGTATTTATATTTTGCCATCAAAACAGCCTGTGTAGTACTTTATCATCTGTAACACCATAAATCCAACAAACAAAGAAACACAGAAGCAAAAGAAAACAACCATTTCTCTTCTTTGGTCAATCTACTTTTCTAGAATATTTTAATAATGTTGTATTATTCCCTAGGCTTAGAAAAGGGGCACAGGTGGATGAGAAGCAACACAGTCTACTTTCTCTGGAACGGTTGTCTTGGTCTCTAGTCAATTCTGGCTGTTTTCTTTCATGGGCTGCCAGCTTGTCCAGGCATAACCTTTCCATCCTACTAATGAAGCACATGCAATTAGATATATATGTATTTAAACAGTATAATATATAGCCTTTTGATCCTACTGATGAAGCACACGCAATTAGATATATAGATATTTAAACAGTACTAATTGCTATGGTAATTTACTTTGGTATAGACACAGATGTTTGGATGGTATGTTAATCCATGAATTACATTTTCTTCTGTTAAGTATGACAGGGTCTTCGTGTGGTTTATAACATCTCCTAACCATTAGAGGATGTAAGCTTGTGGCATCAGCCGTGGGTTACTCCTCCAAGGAGAAAGCTAATAGCCAATTAGATTTGGGATATACAGACATATGGCTGCCACTGCTGCACAGTATTTCCAGGAGTGGTTTGTAGCTGGTGTTGATGGAGGAGTCTTGCTTGACTCAGGAGACCTATTTTTGCTTTATTGGTTTAGTGGTCTTTGGTACACTCTCTGGCATTCCAGAGGCCATCTCTATACTTGCAAGTGCGGTCTCCATAATTTTTCCCATGTTTATATCAGGTCTTCCAACAGCAGGGCCTATCGCCTCTCTTCTGCAGATATCCCAGTTTGGAAGAGGGGGCGCAGTAGCATATGTAGGGCTGTGATTGGGGTGAATGGTGAAACTACAACAATATAGACTGGACACTCATTTGATCAACTTGATTGAAATACAAGCCCCTCCCCCCCCGCTGGATGGTGGGACCCATGAGCTGTGTGGGTTTGGGCACAACAGCTCGCAAATGGTTTACATGAAAGGATGTTTGTATTCACAAATTATTCACTATTGTTAAAGAAATGAAGACAAAACAAAACAAAAACACAGAGATGATGCGAAAAGTTATGGCAGAATGCATGATCTGGGATGGGTGGGTGAGGGTGGGGGAAGAGAAGGGGATATATATGCCTGAACTGAATTGGAAAATGGTGTATGAAATACAGCAAAATGAAAAAAAAATTGTTTAATATTCTTGCAGATGAACTTTTTTTTTCTTCTTGTGTTCTAGATTTCAACATTTCAGTGTCACAGTACCATGAAAAGACATATCATTGTATTATTCCCAAAGCAGATAATACAGAACTCCTGTCAACAACCATTTTGATTTCTTTTGTATACTGCAAAGATTTCTTATCTGTTATCCACATTTCCTGTTCATTACAGAGACAGTATTACTATATAAAGAATGATAGTTATACACAAAGTAGAAT
The DNA here is from genome assembly GCA_009823505.1 of Rhizomys pruinosus. Classification (NCBI taxonomy): domain Eukaryota; kingdom Metazoa; phylum Chordata; class Mammalia; order Rodentia; family Spalacidae; genus Rhizomys; species Rhizomys pruinosus. The sequence continues at coordinate 1,074,754 of VZQC01005092.1, read as the reverse complement.
GGAAATATTTGTAAAAGAATGTTTGAAGTGTTTTCTATTAGCATGAATGTAGCTGAGGATTATTCTTCTTGTTATCTCTGCTTTGTCCCTGTAATTTAGGAGCCAATAAAAGCAAAAAAAAAAAAAAAAAAAAAAAAAAAAAAAAACAACAAAAAGCAAACAAGGTCAATAACAAGACTGGTTTAAAACAGACGCTATTTTAGAGTATAACACTACCAAATCACGTTGAGTACTTATATGCTGAGGCTCAATGATAAATCCTTTATATGAGTAGAATGATTTTATTCTCATAAAAATGGAGTATACATGCTTTGACACCTCTGTTTTACACAGGACATAAATCACAGAAGCACAAATAACTACCTAAGATCATCATAGATCCAGTAATGGTGGGATAATGCTTTAATTAGTTAGCTATAAGTTTTTTGGAATCCTAACTTTTAGGGTATTTGGCCTGAAAAGGAAAATACAATCAGGTATCATTTTTGTAAGTGTTAAATGATGCATGCTTGATAGTGGTGATGGCTATTGGGTTCAAAAGGTGGGTTACAGCACTGCCAGGCTGTTGTATGTGCTTTTTTCTCTTTTACTCATGTTTCAACATTACATGTCTCACAAAGTAAAAATGCTTTCATTCTATCATGCATATTCCAATTATCTTGTAGCTACTCAGTGAAATAAAACTAATTTGAGAATACTCTACCTAATTAGCAGTTTTTGCCCTGGCACCATACCCAGCAAATGATGTTGCCATTGACTCTAAACTATAAATATTGAAAACTCTGATTATCTCCCAAGCAGTAATATATATTTAATATATATGTAAATGAACTTTGAGCAAACCATGTTGCTTTGAGCTTATTTCTCTCCCTGATGTGCTGTAGCAGAGACTCTGATTATGAACATCAGGATGCTTAATTTGCCCCATTCTCACCACCAGTAATTCCCCTCTTGAAAGACTGCCCTAATGTTTCAGAATTCTCACAAGTATTCACAAACATCAAATGTGTAAGATGATGGTCTCCTCTGGAGTTATTATAATCCATCTTATTGTCAGGAGACAAAGGACTGTAACATGGCTGCTCTCTTTAGGTATAGAATTTTTCCATATATAGCTCTAAGTCACATTGTGTCCTCATTATTCCGTAGGAAACAGGTAGTATCTATATCTGAATCTCAGAATAAATTTAAAGTAAATAATAAAAAATTTAAATGACTGCTTTTCAATTCACTTGGAAAATTCAGTTTCAAAAACACAAAGACAGACGTATATGTTCTGCGTGTTTCTGTGATATCCACTCTTGCTGGGCTTCTTAGTCCCTCATATTATTGTTTCTCACAGAGGAAAATCAGACAAATACTATCAACTTTATTTCCAGTTCTAAGGAAGCCAATCTATTTGTTAAATAGCCATAGTCAAATGTTAATATTTTATACATGAATTTATTTCCTTCTTTACTTCTTTACTGTTCCTCATATAGGAATTATTTTATATAACAAATCCATTTTTTTCATGTGGTCACAAACTGAACTTATCCCTCTTTTCTATCCCACAGCTTTTTGCACTCAATATGTAGTACATACAGCTCATAAAAAAATCCCAGTACACTTGATTATATTTGTTCTCTTTTTCTTATTCAGGTTTTACTTTTATTATGTTATTTTTGAACATACATTGAGATGACTAAAATAAATTGGTTAAAGTCTTCCTAAGATGTCTTGCCATTCAGGGTCTAATGTGTCTTACTCATTTTTTTTTTCCTACTCTGAGTTGTTGACTTTTGTGTTTTTCCACAGAGTATCTCTTTTGTGGAGTTAGGTTAGTGCTCTTTTTTTAAATCTTTTTTCTTATTTTTCTTTATTCTTTATGTATATGAATGTACTGCCTGCATGTAGGTTTGTGCACCCGTGTCGTGCAATGCCGCGGAGGTCAGAAGAGGGTGTCGGATTTGCTTGGAACTGGAGTTCTTCTGGAACTGGTGTTAAATACGGTTCTCAGCCACCATGTGGGTTCTGGGGATCGAATCCGGGTCCTCTGCAAGAGCAGTCAGCACCCTTAACCGCTAGGCCATCTCTCCAGCCCTGATATAGTACTCTTATTGGAGATTTTTTTCCACTAAACAATTGATAGATCTGGAATTTAATATTTGCATTTCCTGATAATATATATATATATATTATATTATATTATATATATTATATTATATATTAATTATAAATATCAATAATGATATATATAATTATATATATATTATATAGATATATATTATATATAATGTATTTATATATAATATTGTTACATTTTAATACATCAATTGTCAGTCCAATTTAGGCTATTTCCCTTCCCATGCCCCCCACCCACCTGAGTTCATGTATTCTTCTATGCATGCATATCTTGCATCTTTTTATGAGATTTTCCAATGTTTTTTTCAAAGCAGAGGATTTATTTTTGGGGAAATTTTCAATGTTTCAGTTTTTTGGGGGGGCCCTATTTCTGTTTGTTTGTTTTTGGTTCCTCCAATTGCACTGCATATATATATATATATATATATATATATCATATACTAAAATTATGTCATCTGAAAACAAGCTGTATGTTATTTCCAAATCACATTTCATGATTCACATTTTTCCCTTCTGAGTTTATATTACTCTAAAATATGCATACTTACCCTCCACCCATATACCAAAATTCCAATGTCTGAAGATAAATGGTAGGTTAATTCTAGAACCTGTTAAAGGATTCACATTATAAGAGCACAGTTGCTTTCATATAATAAGGAATATAAAATTAACATTGCTCAGTTTGCCTACAACAAGGTACTTAGTGCTAGCATTCACAGATGAGGGATACCATTCATCCTTTGTTTTTCTGGGACTGTGTTATGTCACATAACATAATTTCTTCTAGTTCCATCCATTTACCTACAAATTTCATGATGTCATCTTTATTTACCGTTGCATACACTCCATTGTGTAGCTGTACCAAATTTTCTCTAAGTACTCCTTGGTTTGGGGACACTCAGGTTGGTTCTAGCTCTTCGCTATTGTGAAAAGAGCTGCAATAGACATGTCTGTGAATGTATCTCTGCTGTGTGATGAGTTTTGTGTGTATATAACCAGGAGTGGTATGACTAGGTCAGGTGGTAGGCTCATTTCGAGTATTTTTAAAAAATACTTTTATTGATGATTTGTGTAATTCATACATTATATTTCAGTCCAATTTAAATATATTCCCCTCTCCCTGACCACCGTCCCAGTTCATGCCTCTGCCATACATGCCTTGCATCTTTCTTTCAGTCTTTCCAAAATTTTTCACTCCAGAAGCTTGTTGTTTTGGGCAGAATTTAACTGTATCAGTCAGTTCTTTGACCCAGACTTTATGTTGTTGTTTCCTCCCCTTTGTATTGCTCCAACATATGCCTATATAACCATCACATATGTATCAAAATTATGACCTCTGAGAAAAAACTGTATGTTAATTCCAAAATATGTTCAAACATTCACATTTTCCCCTTTAATTTATATTACTCTAAGATATGACTACATAACTTCCACACATATACAGTAATTATAGAGACTGAATATAAGTGGTAGGTCAATTCTAGAGCCCATTAAATGATTCACATTATAATAGAACAGTTGCTTTGAGATAAAAAAGAAATATAAGTATAATGTTGTACATCTTGCCTTTCAACTGGGGATTTGGTGTTAGTAGCCACAGATGACAGTAACCATTTGTGAAATTCATATATTTCCCCTTTAATTTTATATTACTGTAAAATATGCATACATTCCCTCCCCCCATATACCACAATTACAAAATCTGAAAATAAGTGGCAGGTTAATTCTAGATCCCATTAAGGTATTCACACTATAATGTACAGTTGCTTTCAGGTAAAAGAAAAAAATATGCTCAGTTTGCATTACTACTAGGTACTTGGTTCTAGCATCCACAGACGAGGTATACCATTCATCCTTTGTTTTCCTGGGACTGTGTTACTTCACTTAGCATAATGTCTTCTAGTTCCATCCATTTACCTGCAAAGTTCATGTGTCATCTTTTTTTATTGCTACATAGAACTCCATTGTGTAGATGTATCACATTTTCTCTATCCACTCATTGGCTGAGGGCCATTTGGGTTGGTTCCAGCTCCTTGCTATTCTGAAGAGAACTGCAATAAACATAGATGTGCATGTATCTTTGCTGTAGGATGAGTCTTGTAGGTATATACTCAGGAGTAGTATGGCTGGGTCACATGGTAGATTCACTTTGAGTCTTTTAAGGGTACTCCACACTGCTTTCCATAGTGGTTGTATGAGCTTACATTCCCACCAGGAGTGGATAAGTGTTCCCCTTTCACACATCCTCTCCAGCATTTGGTGTCTCTTGTTTTCCTGATCTTAGCCAGTCTCATCAGAGTGAGATGATATCTTAAAGTGGTTTAATTTGCAATTTCTTAATTATTAATGATGTGGAACACTTTTTAAGATGTTTCTCAGCCACCTTTATTTCCTCACTTGTGAAATCTCTGTTCATCCCCTTACTCCATCTCTTGGGTGGGCCATTTGTTGTCTTAGTTCTTTGCTTCTGAGTAGTTTATATACTCTGGATATTAATGCTCTGTCAGATGTATCTGCTGTGAAGGTTTCCTCCCACCGTGGGTTTTCTATTCACTTCATTGATTGTTTCTTTCTCTGTACAGAAGCTTTTGAGTTTAATGAGATCCCACTTGTCAATCGTTGACCTTATTTCCTACACAGCTGCTGTCTGATTTAGAAAGTCTTTTCCTATGCATATGTCTTATATGTTGCTGCCAACATTTTATTCTATCACCTTCAGAGTTTCATGTTTCATGTTGAAGTCTTTGATCCACCTGGAATTGACTTTTGTACAGGATGAGAGGTAGGGGTTTAATTTTGTTATTCTGCATGTGGTGATTAGTTTTGCCAGAACTATTTGCTGAAGATGATCTCTTTCCTCAATTAAGTCTTCTTGTCCCCTTTGTCAAATATGAGTTGGCTAGTGGTCTATCTTATTTATCTTTTCAAAGAACAAGCTTTGGGATTCATTGTTTTTTTGTATTGTTTTCTTTGTTTTTATTCCATTGATTTGTGCTCTGATTTTTGTGATTTCTCCCTGTCTGTTGGACTCAGGGTTCATTTGTTGTCTCTCAAGTGTTTTTAGCTGCAGTGTTAATTCATTAATTTGTCCTCTTTCTGCTTTTTTAATGTAGGACCTGAGAGCTATAAACTTCCCTCTTAGGACTACTTTTAAAGTAGCCCATAGGTTTTGCTTTGTTGTAATTTCTTTTTCGTTTAGTTCCAGAAAAGTTTTTATTTCTTTCATTATTTCTTCCTTCATCCATTCATTATTCAGGAATATGTTGTTAAGTCTCCATGTGTTTCTTTTTTTTTTTTTTCTTTTTTAGATTTTTTTTTCCTTTTTTTTGGTATTTTTGAGGCAGGGTCTCCCTTTTTGTACCAGCTGTCCTGGAGCTCTCTCTGTTGACCAGGCTGGCCTTGAACTCACAGAGATCTGCCTACCTCTACCTCCCAAGTGCTGGGATTAAAGGCTAGCGCCACCACACCGGGCTTTTCTTTTACATAGTTGGGCTTATTCTGATGTTGATATTGAGCTCTATTGCACTGTGGTTTGACAGAATACATGAAATTATTTCAGTAATTTTGTATTTGTAGAGGTTTTTTCTGTGTCCCAGTATGTGGTCAAGTTTGGAGAATGTTCCATCAGGTGCTGAGTGGAAAGTATAGTCTCTGATGTTTGGGTGGAATATGCCATAGATATCTGTGAGATCCATTTGGTGTACTGTACTGTTCAGTTGAGATTTTTGTCTGTTTATTCTTTGTCCAGTTGTCTTATCTAATGGTCTCAGTGGGGTATTGAAATCCTCCACTATTAGTGTGCTGGGATCAATCTGTGCCTTGAGACCCTGTAGAATAGTGTTTATAAAGTTGGGTGAACCAGAGTTTGGTGTGTGTATATTCATGATTGTGAAATCTTCATTGTTAATTGAGCCTTTGAAAACGATGTAGTGGCCCTCTCTGTCTCTTCTGATTAGTTTTATTTGAAGTCCATTTTGTCTGATATTAGAATAACAACTCCTGGGGGTTTTTTGGTACCGTTTGCTTGGAATATTTTTTAATATCCTTTCACTTTAAGTTGATGCCTATCCTTCAGGATAAGATGGATTTCTTATAGACAGCATATAGATGCTTTTTCTTTCCTAATCCATTCTCCCAGTCTATGTCTTTTGATTGGGGAGTTCAGCCCATTTGTATTTATTAAGTTATTAATGAAAGATGTGTGCTGCTTCCTTTTACCTTATTTTATGTTTGCGTTCTTGGTCTACATTTGTATTTCTGCTGTTATATTTTTATTCTTTACTCTCTCTAGGTGCTTGGGGATAGTTCCTTTCTCCTACCTTTGAATTGCTTTGAGTATTTTCCAAAGGGTTGGTTTCCTGTACATTAATTCTTTAATCGTGTTTATGTCATGAAATATGATTCTCCTTCAACTATAATTGACATTTTTGCTGGGTATAGTAATCTGTGTTGGTGTTCTATGTGCTTCTTGTATTTGTATGGGTTTGTCATATTTCATTTTGGGGAAATTTTCTTCTATTATTCTGTTGAAGATCTGATCAATACGTTTGTCCTGGGATTCTTCTCCTTCCTCTATCCCTTTGATGCAGAGGTGTGATATTTTCATAGTGTCATATATTTCCTGATTGTTCCACTCTTGTGATTTTAAAAACTTTTCATACTCTTTCTTTGAGCATTGCAGTTCTTCCACCTTGTCTTCTAGTGTTGACATTCTACTTTCTGCTTCATCTGATCTGTTCCTGATGCTTTCTCCCATCTTTTCTTACTGATTGGATGAGTGCAGAATTTCCTTTTTCACTTCATCTTATTACTTTTCTTTTAGTATTTCTAGTTCCCTTTGGAGTTTGTCATTCTCTCCTTCTAAATCCTTAATTTGCTAGATGGTTTCCTGTTTCATCTCAGCATGGGATCTTTTCAGTATTTCTAATTCATTTCTGAGTTTGCCATTCTCTCCCTTCATTTCCTTGAGTATGTCTATGATTATTTTTTTTATATCTGTGTCCTGGGTTATTTCCAGAGAGAACTCATTGTTGGAGTCTTTTATAGGGCTGCTATATTTTGCTGGAAATGTATTATTTGCTTTCCCCATGGTGTTGCCTTTTCTTTGTGCTCCTGGCATGTGGATTTAATTTTGATTTTTATAGTCTGATGTGAAATTCAAGTGCTTCTTCATCTGGTTGAAGGTCTGTTTTTCTAGGTTGGAAGGTTTCCTGTCTCTTCTGTTACTTTGTGCTTGGAGTCACCTTCCCTCTTCCCACCCGGATGACTGCAAGGGGGCTGGGCGGCACTGGTTTCCATTTGCCCAATCCAGTCACCTCCAAGGTGACCGTAGGGCCATACCAGATCCAGTCTGAAAGTTGAAGCAGCATCAGAGACCCTACATCTGAAGCGATGGGGCTTGGATTGTCTTGGCACCCTGCACTGGAAGTGACTTGGCTTGGATGGTCTTGGAAACTCCCCTGTGCTGTAAGCAACAGGGCTGGGATGATCCTAGAACCCTGGACTGGAAGCAACAGTATTCTGATGGTCTTGGACCCCTGTGCTGGAGGGGCTGGGGCCAGGAAGGTCCTGGAACCTGTCTGCCAAGAGGCCTGTCTTGTCACTCTCCCCTGCTGGAACTGACTGGTCATTTTGAATCGTTTAAGCATTCTCCACACTCCTTTTCATAGTGGTTGCATGAGTTTCCATTCCCACCAGCCGTGGATGAGTGTTCCCCTTTCCCCACATCCTCTCCAGCATTTTGTATCATTTGTTTCCTTGATCCTAGTGAGTCTTATCGGAGTGAGATGATACCTTAAAGTTTTAATTTGCATTTTCTTAATTATTAGCAATGTTGAACACTTTTTAATATGTTTCTCACCCATCTCTATTTCCTCACTTGTGAAGTCTCTGCTCAACTCTTTACTCCATCTTTTGAGTGAGTCATTTGTTTACTTTCTTCTTTGTTTTTTGAGTAGTTTATATATTATAGAAGTTAATGGTCTGTCAGATGTATCAGCAGTGAAGGTTTCCTCCCACTTTCTGGGTTTTCTCTTCACTTCCCTGATTGTTTCTTTTACTGTAGAGAAGCTTTTGAGTTTAATGAGGTCCCACTTATCAATTGTCAATTCCCTTAAAAAGGCAGATTGTATTTGTTCTTTCCATGCCTGTGTTTATCATTGTCTATGTTTGAAATATCTATAGCAGTCCATAAATATTTTGTAAAATACCTCAATTACCAATGTTACTTGAATAAATCTTTTATTGAGTAGAGCTTTCTTCTTTACTCTGTAGCTCTTTATGTAACACTTGGGCTGAAATCAAGAAAAACTATATTTAATTCAAAATAAACGACTTGAATTTTTTTTACATTGAACAAAGTTTTATCTCATCAGTCACATGAATAGTTTATTAGTTCCACAATACTCATCATAGTACTTTGTGAAAAAGTAACTTCCAAACATATGCAGTAGGAGCAATGTTTTAGTAAATCAAAGTTATCAAGGGATTTGTTCATTAAAAGGAATAGGCATATTCATAAACTATAAATATGTAAAATTGGCTAATATTCTCTGTATATTTAATCTCTCTAAATATAAAAGTATTTAAAAGTTAAACAAGTTAAGCCAGCAATCATGACATATGTATTTCAGCCCTTGATTCACTAATGAGCAGATATCTGCTCTGGCCTCTTGCCATATTAAGAAGTATTATACTTGATATGTATGACAGTCCTGTCACCACAAGCACCTGTCTGAAATTGAAGTGCTTCTGAAGGACAAGTAAAACACTGGTTGAAATTTGCTGGATGTGCCATACTTTCTAGAAAATTATGGATTATTTTTACTACTGCTGCATATTAAAATAGTCTGAGTCTAAGAAACTGAAGAAAACTTTTATTTTACCAACAATCTGTGGGTCAAGAATTCAGGAGAGAATTTGCTGTCATCACCTACTTAGGTCTCATGTGTCTAAAGCCAGAACTTATGCCTAGCTGATATGTCTTGATAGGACAGAAAAAGGTTTTCAAGGAACATCTGGGATCAAAACACTTAAATTTATACCCCTCTAAAATTTGTTATTTAGTCATCCAATAAATTTATTGAATTTGTCTTTCCATAGTGACCACAAACTGGATAAATTTTGCCAAAGAACTATGAAAATTTGTGATTCGTTTACTTCAAAGTTATTTATTGTCTCTAAGATTTTTCATTGTTTCCCTTAACATGGTTTTTGTAGCTCTAAATGAGTTGTCCCAATAATTTAAGGCAAATACTTTTATTTTTTATTTATTTTTTTCTGGTGGAGTTTTTTTTAATTCATTTTTATGTTACTAATCAAATGTACCCTACCCTATCCTCCCACCCCACGAGAGCTCATGCATTCTGCCAAACATGCTTTTCAATTCTTTCTCAGTCTTTCTCAAAATTCTCCATGTGGAAGTTGACTGTTTTGAGCAGAAGTTCACCATTTCAGTCATTTCTTTGATGCAGTCCTTTCTGTTGTTGTTGTTGTTTCCAATATGCATCACTCCCAACTACTTGGACAAAAGCTCAAGGGGCAGTGCACAAGAAATACTTACAACTAGGTTATTGGCACTAGCATCCACAGATGAGGGATACCATTCATCCTTTGTTTTTCTGGGACTGTGTTACTTCACTCAGCATGATATCTTCTAGCTCCAGCAATTTTCCTGCAAAGCTCATGATGTCATCTTTCTTTACTGCTGCATAGAACTCCATTGTGTAGTAGATGCACCACATTTTCTTTATCCACTCCTCAGTTGAGGAGCATTTGGGTTGGTTCCAGCTCCTTGCTATTGTGAAGAGAGCTGAAATAAACATGGCTGTGCATGTATCTATGCGGTAGGATGAGTCTTTGGGGTATATACCCAGGAGTGGTATGGCTGGGTCGGGTGGCAAGTTCATTCCAAGTCTTCCAAGGGTTCTCCACACTGCTTTCTACAGTGGCTATATGAGTTTACATTCCCACCAGCAGTGGATGAGTGTTCCTCTTTCCCCACAACATCTCAGCACTTGGTATCATATGTTTTCTTGATCCTAGCCAGTCTTCTTGGACTAAGATGATATCTTAAAGTGGTTTTGATTTGCATTTCCTTAATGATTAATGATGTTGAACACTTCTTAAGATGTTTCTCAGCCATATTTAATTCCTCACTTGTGAAGTCTCTGTTCAGGTCCTTGCTCCATCTATTGAGTGGGTCATTTGTTTTCTTTCTTCTTTGTTTTTTGAGAAGGCAAATACTTTTAATTTGATTCCTACAATACAGCATTGAAAAGGCTTGAGGAGAAAATGAGAAGTCATTTCAATTTTTTGTCAACGTTGTTAAATAGAAGTTCTAGAAAACAAATGAGAGAAAGAGGTAAAAGTACTTTTTGTCAAACTAAATATACTAGAATTTATCCAGCATAAAATAACCATGATTAACAGGTGTAGGGAGATAAAATGCTTTAAAGATTCTAAACTTGAATTCATATTTTACATAAATAAGTATTAGTGGACTTACTTGGTTTTTGCTTTGATTTAGGCTTTAAGGCTAATTTCCTCAGGGTTTCAAGTATGGTATGAAGCTCTCTATGTAACACTTAGGCTAAAATCAAGAATTCTTCTCGAAAATCAGTATCCACTTGAGACTCAGAGTGCCAGTCAAGTGTAGTAGCAGTTTGTGTAACTCATTTCCCTGATGTTTTACCACTGCAGCGTTTTGCAATAGTCAATGCCCAGCTTTTAGAGACCATCCAGAGTTGTTGACTACACGGATCCAATAACAGTTCACACTGTGGTCCTTTCTTTTTTTTAGGGTCTGAGAAGTATATTTGCTGTCATCAATAGAAAAAGAAAGATGGAGACAGAAAGAAATAGATAGAGATAGACACAGAGTCAAGGAAACTGACAGGGAAACACGGAAACAAGAGAGAGGACAGACAATTTGACAGAAGAGACAAATAATAAATTGATCCTGGTATATTTGTATACAACACATACTTATCTGCTTACATATTTGTGACAGAGTCACAAAGGCAACTTTGATACAAGAATACTATAAGCAAATCCAGGTAGCAATTATCCTATCAAATTCACATATTCTAAGTGAAATCAAGGGGAAGAATTCTATCATTTGCATATGCTAAGGGTCAAAACAGATATTTTAAAATTCAGCTTACAATAGAAACTTTCTGTTGCATCTTTTATTTTTCAGTGTTTTAAATGTCACAGACGAACAGAAATCTTGGACACAGCAAGGGGTTCTAATCTAATGTTTTAATGCATGTATACATTTTCATTATATATGTCAGATTAAACATATATCTTTTCCAACATGAATGATTTCCTTTTGCTGAAGGCTTTCAAAATATTTGCTATTACTATTTAAAATGTTACTTACATACTTTTTATTGTTATAAAACTTTTTCAATAAGTCTTACATCATTTCTCAATAGAATCGAGAGTCACTTCCTTTTCCATGCCCCTCACCCAACCCGAGTCCCTGCACTCTCCCATACATATCATGTGTCTATTTCTGAGACTTTCCAGAGTGTTTTCTTCTAGTAAAAGAGAAAGCTACAAGGTGATACTGTACAACAGAAAAATTATAGAGAATATTTGTATGTGCCTATCCCAAAGTTATTGTTATACAGATTTTAAATAAAACAAATGTGGACAACATCAATTTATATTTCCAATTAACTCAGGTGCATTACCGTTTTTATCAGAACCTTAAACCAATGTTGTTTAATATACACATATTTACTTTTACTGAGTCCTAAAACACCATGTAACCTGTAGACAGCGTCTGGGCAAAATTGGATACTTGTTCAACTCACGTCAATTAAATATGCATTAATCGAATATACACCCGTGTCCCTCTCCCGCCCCTCCCACCCCTCCTGATTCACCATTTCAGTCAGTTTTCTGATGCAGTCTTTCTGTTGTTGTTCTTTTAATATGGATCCCTCTCCATAAGAAATATTTATAACTGGGTTATTGATGCTAGCATCCACAGATTACAGATACCATTCGTCGTTTGTTTTTCTAGGACTGTGTTACTTCACTTAATATAATATCTTCTAGTTCCATCCATTTAACTGCAAAGTTCATGATGTTGTTTTTCTTTACTGCTGCATAGAACTCCATTGTGTACATATACCACATTTTCTCTATCCACTCGTCAGTTGAGGGACATTTGGGTTGGTTCCAGCTTTTTGCTATTGTGAACAGAGCTGCAATAAATATACCTGTGCATGTATTTCTACAGTAAGATGAGTCTTGTGGGTATATACCCAGGAGTGGTATGACTGGGTCAAATGGCAGGCTCATTTTGAGTCTTCTAAGGGTTCTCCACACTGCTTTCCATAGTGGCTGTACAAGTTTACATTCCCACCAGCAATGGATGAGTGTTCCCCTTTCCCCACAACCTCTCCAGCACTTGG
>VZQC01005092.1:927801-1060854 GCA_009823505.1 Rhizomys pruinosus | reverse complement strand
TGGCAGCAGACTACAAGACGTAGGTGTAGGGAACGACTTCTTAAATCAGACAGCAGCTGCACAAGAAATAAGATCGACAATTGACAAATGGGACCTCATTAAACTCAAAAGCTTCTGTACATCAAAGGCAAGCTCATTTTGAATCTTCGAAGGGTTCTCCACACTGCTTTCCATAGTGGTTGTACAAGTTTACATTCCCACCAGCAATGGATGAGTGTTCCCCTTTCCCCAAAACCTCTCCAGCACTTGATATCATTTGTTTTCTTGATACCGGCCAGTCTTATTGGAGTGAGATGATATCTTAGAGTGGTCTTAATTTGCATTTCCCTAATTATTAGTGACGTTGAACAGTTTTTAAGATGTTTCTCAGCCATCTCTAATTCCTCCTCTGTGAAGTCTCTGTTCAGTTCTTTGCTCCATCTTTTGAGTGATTCATTTGTTTTCTTTCTTCCTAGTTTTTTGAGTAGCTTGTATACTCTGGAAATTAATGCTTTGTCAGATGTATCTGCAGTGAAGGTTTCCTCCCACTCTGGGTTTTCTCTTCACTTCCTTTATTGTTTCTTTTGATGTACAGAAGCTTCTGAGTTTAATGAGGTCCCATTTGTCAATTGTCGGTCTTATTACTTGTGCAGCTGCTGTCTGATTTAGGAAGTCTTTTCCTATGCCTATGTCTTGTAGTCTGCTGCTAAATTTCTCTTCTATCACCTCCAGAGCTTTGGGTTTCATGCTGAGTTCTTTGATTCACCTGGAATTGACTTTTGTACAGGGCGAGAGGTAGGGGTTTAATTTCATTCTTCTACAGGTGGTGATCCACTTTTGCCAACACCACTTAATTAAGATGCTGTCTTTCCTCCATTGTGTCTTCTTGGCCCCCTTGTCAAATATGAGGTGGCTGAAATTGTGTGTGCTCAGGTTTGGATCTTGAGTTTTATTCCATTGGTCAACTGGTCTGTTTTTTGTGCCAGTACCAAGCTGTTTTTATGACTATACCCCTGTAGTATAGTTTGATGTCTGGTAGAGTGATCCGCCCTGTATTGCTCTTTTCCCTCAGGGTTGCTTTGGTTATTCAGGGTCTTTTGATAATCCAAATGAAATTGAAGATTTTTATTCCAAGCCTGTGAAGAAGCTCTTAGGGATTTTGATTGGGATTGCATTAAATCTGTACACGAGTTTGGGTAGAATGGACATTTTTACTATATTTATTTTCCCAATCCATGAGCATGAGAGGTTTGTCCATCTTCTGATGTCTTCCTCAATTTCCTTCTTCAGCAGTATAAAATTTTAGTTATAGAGATCCTTGGTGTCTTTTTCTAGGTTTGTTCCCAGGTGTTTTATTGTTTTTGGTGCTATTGTTAGGGAAGGTCTCCTTGTAGTCCTTCTTCAGTTGCTTGTTGTTGGTGTAAAGAAAGGCAACTGATTTTTCTAGCTTTATTTTGTATCCTGTCACTTTACTGAAGCTCTTAATTGTTTCTAGAAGTTTTCTGGTGGTGTTCTTAGCATCCCTTAGGTAGACAATCATATCATCAGCAAAAAGGGATAGCTTGACTTCCTCTTTTCCAATTAGAACTCCTTTAATTTCCTTTTCTTGCCTTATTGCTCTAGCCAGATTTCAAGCACTATATTGAAAAGAAGTGGTGATGGGGACAGCCTTGCCGAGTTCCTACCTTTAAGGAGAATGCTTCTGTCGTTTCCCCATTTAGGATGATATTGGCTGTGGGTTTACTGTATATGGCATTGATTACATTGAGGAATGTTCCCTCCAGTCCAATTCCCTCTAGGACTTTAAACATGAAGAGATGCTGGATTTTGTCAAAGGCTGTCTCCACAACAATTGAGATGATGGTGTGGTTTTTGTCTTTCAGTCCATTTATATGTTTGTTATTTATTGATTTTCATATGTTGAACCATCCCTGCATCTCTGGTATGAATCCAATTTGGTCATGTTAGATTATCTTCTTCATGTGGGTCTGTATCGATTTGCCAGTATCCTGTTTAGAATTTTGGCATCTGTGTTCAGTAGGGAGATGGGTCTATAGTTCTCCTTTTTGGTTGTATCTTTACTTGGTTTTTGGTAATAGTGTGATCCTGGCTTCATAGAAGGAATCTGCAGAACTCCCTCCATTTGTATCCTTCTAAACACCTTGAATAGTAATCGTTGTAAGTGTTTTTGAAATATTTTATAGAGTTCTGCTGTGAAACCATCTGGACCTGGGCATTTTTTTGTTGGGAGGCTACTAATTACATCTTCAATTTCTTCATGTATTATTGGTCTATTTAGGCTGTTGATCTTTTCTTGGTTGGGCTTTGGTGATTCCCAGGATTTCAGAAATTCATCCATTTCTTCTAGGTTTTAAAACTTAGTAGAGTATAGGTTTTTGAAGTATTCCCGTATGATTGTCTGGATCTTTTCATTGTCTGTTGTGATATTTCCCCTTTCATCACAGATTCTATTAACTTGGAGTTGTTCCATCTTTCTTTTGGTTAACTGAGCTAGAGGTCCTTCTATCTTCTTTATTCTCTCAAAGAACCAACTTTTGGATTCATTGATTTTTCTTATTGTTTTCTTTGTTTCTATTTCATTAATCTCTACTCTGATTTTTGTTATTTCTTCTTGTCTGCTGCATTTAGGGTTCATTTGTTGCTATCTCTCAAGTATTTTTAGATGCAGTGTTAGATCATTTACTTGTGCTCTTTCTGTTTCTTTAATGTAGGCACTTAGAGCTATAAACTTCCTTCTTAGGACTGCTTTTAAAGTGTCCTATAGGTTTTGTTCTGTTGTATTATCATTCTCATTCTGTTCCAGGAATGATTTCTTTCTTTCTTTATTTCTTCCTTGACCCATTCATTATTCAGGAGAGTGTTATTTAGTCTCCAGGTGTTCTTGTAGGTTGTAGGGTTTATCCTGGCGTTGATATTGAGTTTTATTGCATGGTGGTCTGGTAGAATATATGAGAATATTTCAATCTTTTTGTATTTGTTGAGATTTTTCCTATATCCCAGTATATGGTCTATTTTGGAGAATGTTCTGTGAGGTGCTGAGTAGAAAGAGTATTCTCTGGTGTTTGGATGAAATATTTGATAGATGTCTGTGAGGTCCATTTGGTGTATTGTATCATTTAGTTCAGATGTCTCTCTGTTTATCCATTGTTCTGTTGATCTGTCTAAGGGACTTAATGGGGTATTGAAGTCCCCTACTATTAGTGTGCTGGGGTTAATCTGTACCTTGAGATGCTGAAGAATTTTCTTTATAAATTTTGGTGCACCAGCATTTGGTGCGTATATATTCATGATTGTGAGATCTTCATCATCAATTGTTCCTTTAATAAAGATATAATGGCCCTCTTTGTCTCTTTTGATTTCTTTTGCTTTGAAGTCTATTTTGTCTGATAGTAGAATAGCAACATCTGCTTTCTTTTTGGTACCATTTGCTTGGAATACTTTCTTCCATCCCTTCACCTTAAGTTGGTGCCTATCCTTGAAACTGAGATGGGTTTCTTGTAGACAGCATATAGATGGATTTTGTTTCCTAATCCATTCTCCCAGTCTGTGCCTTTTGATTGGAGAGTTTAGCCCAATAATATTTAAGGTTATAATTGAAAGATGTATATTGCTTCCTTTCACTTTATTATCCATTTGGAGTTCTAGCCTCTGATTTTACCCCTATGGTTATGTTTTTATTAGTTTCTTTTCCTAGGTGTTTGAGGATTGTTGCTACTCTCTTCCTCCCTTTGAATAGCTTTGAGTATTTTATGAAGAGTTGGTCTTCCAGACATGTATTCTATCACCTTGTTTATGTCATGGAAGATTTTTCTCTCTCCTTCAACTATAATAGACATTTTTGCTGGGTATAGTATTCTGGGTTTTCATCCATGGTCCTTTAACACTGGGAATTCTTTGCTCCATGTTCTTCTTGCTTTCATGGTTTGCACTGAAAAGTCAGTTGTAATTCTGATGGGTTTCCTTTTGTATGTGACTTGTTTTTCTTTTGTAGCCTTCAGAAGTTTATCTTTGTTTTGGGCATCTAGCATTTTAACTATGATATGGTATGGGAAGTTTCTTTTCTGATCTTGTCTATTTGGAGTCCTATGTGCTTCTTGTATTTGTATGGGTTTGTCTATTTTTTAGTTTGGGGAAATTTTCATCTATTATTCTGTTGAAGATCTGATCAATATTGTTCTCTTGAGATTCTTCTTCTTCTTCTATTCCTATGATGTGGAGGTTGGATCTTTTCATAGTGTCCCATATTTCCTGGTTGTTCCACTTTTGTGTATTTTTAAATTTTTCATAATCTTTATTTGGGCTTTTTAGTTACTCTGTGCTATCTTCCAGATCTGATATTCTTTGTTCTGCTTCCTCCATTCTACTTCTGAGGCTTTTTTCTTTCCTTTCTTCTTGATTGGATGAGTATTCTAATTCCTTTTTCGTTTCATCCTGTGTTTTCTTTAGTATTTCCATTTCCTTTTTGAGCTTCTCAATCTCTTCTTGGTGTTCCTTACTTCGTTGGTTGGCTTCCTTTTTCAGTGTTTCTACTTCCTTTCAGAGTTTTTTTTTTTTTCTCCCTGTAGTTCTTTCTGGAGTTTATGAATCTGTTCCTTGAGTTCTTTCTGAAGTTTGTCATTGTATCCCTCTATGTCATTTTTGAGTTTTTCATTCTCTCTCTTTAGTTCTCTGAATTCTTCTTTATTTTTATTTAATTTCTCTGCATAAGTCTGCAATTATTCCTCTAAGGTCTGTTCCTTGGGTCACCTCCAAGGGGATCCCATTGTAGCTATCTCCTACAGGTTTGGTAGAGCCTGGTGTAGGATTATCTTGTGCCTTTCCCATGTTGTCCATCCATCATGTCCTTGGCATGTGGGTTTCCCTTTTGTGATTCAAATCACAAATGTCTTTTCACTATAGATGGTTATGGTGTGGCTTGCCTCCTTCCGATGCTTTTTTTTTTAATTTCCCTTTTTCCCCTTGGGTATGAGAATATTAGACCTTTGTCTAGTTGGCAGGCTTTTCAAGTTTTTTAGAATTGGATATTGAAACCCTAAGTCACTCTTGCGTACCTTCCTGTTCTGAAGGTTCTCCAAAAAAGTCCACTTGGAATCTCACCAATTCCCATTGGCCGGGGGTGGGGGTGGGGGTGGGGGGGGATTTGCCTGACTTAGCCCGTCAGCGACTTCCGGATTCCTGTGCTTCAGGAACTTCCCCACACAAAGCCACAGAGGCACCAAACCCAAACCCGCCCCACAGGTCACCAGCTGCAAAGGTGAAGGGCTGCCCCGCCCCAATGGCCACCCCCTACAAAAGGGTTCATAGTTGTGACCCTTTTCCAGCAGCCCAGGAGACAATCTACCCTGAAATCTACCTGTCTGGAGTGACTTCCGGGTTCCTGTGCCTCAGGAGCCAGACTGCACAATGCCACAGAGGCCCCAAACCCCGAACACTTTTTAAAGATGTTTCTCAGCTATCTGTATATCCTTGCTTGTGAAGTCTCTGCTTAGCTTTTTACTCCATCTTTTGAGTGAGTCATTTGTTTTCTTATTCTTTGCTTTTTGAGTAGTTTATATATTCTGGAAGTTAATGTTCTGTCAAATGAGTCAACAGTGAAGGTTTCCTCCCACTTTGTGCATTTTTTTCTTCACTTCCCTGATTGTTTCTTTTGCTCTACAGAAACTTTTGAGTTTAATAAGGTCCCATTTGTCTATTGTTGACCTTATTTCCTGTGCAACTGCTGTCTGAATTAGAAAGTCTTTTCCTACACCCTATGTCTTGTAAGTTGCTGCCAACTTTTTCATCTAACACTTTCAGGGTTTTGAGTTTCAAACTGAGGTCTTTGATCCATTTGGAGTTAATTTTTGTACAGAGTGAGAGGTATGAGTTTAATTTTATTCTTCTACAAGTGGTGATTCAGTTTTTCCAGCACCATTTGCCGAAGATGCTTTCTTTTCTCCATTGAGTCTTTTTGGTCCCCTTGTCAAATGTAAGGTGGCTGAAATTGTATGTGCTCTAGTTTGCATCTTCAGTTTTGTTCTATTGATCTACAGGTCTGGTTTTCTGCCAGTACCAGGCTGGTTTTATGACTGTAGCCCTGTAGTATATTTTGATGTCTGGTATAGAAATTCCCCCAGCCTGGCGTGGTGGTGCACGCCTTTAATCCTAGCACTTGGGAGGCAGAGACGGGTGGATTTTTGTGAGTTCAAGGTCAGCCTGGTCTACAAGGTGAGTTCCAGGACAGGTGGGGCTACAGGGTGACCCTGTCTCAAAAAGACCAAAAAAAAAAAAGAAATTCCCCCGTTTTGCTGTTTTCACTCAGGGTTGCTTTGCCTATTCAGGGTCTTTCGTTGTTACATATGAATTTAAGATTTTTTTCCAAGCCTGTGAAGAAGGTCCAGGGTATTTTAATTGGAATTGCATTGAATTGGTACATTAATTTTGGTAGAATGGACATTTTTTACTATATTAATTTTTCCAATCCATGAGCATGGGAAGTCTTTCCACCTTCTGATGTCTTATTCAGTCTCCTTCTTTAGGAGTTTTATAATTTTTGTTTTATAGGTCTTTGGAGTCTTTGGTTAGGACATCATGTAGGTCGGTGCACCCATGTTGTGCAATGCTGCAGATGTCAGAAGAGGGCATTGGATTCCCCTGGAACTGGAGTTAAGGATGGTTCTTACCTGCCATGTGGGTGCTGGGAATCGAACCCCAGTCCTCTGCAAAACCAGTTGGCGCTCTTAACCACTGAGCCATCTCTCCAGCCTTCACACCTATATACTTATCTATAGAACCATGATCTTGATTGGAAGATACCAGAGATGCTTACTCCTATCTAACTGCAACTTAATGTTAATTCATTAGCTTTTTTATATCTCCTTGTTCCATCCTCCCTGTCCTCTACCAAGCATCATTTTCTGCTCATGTTACATAAGCTAGAAACTTGTCTGTCTGCAACTGGCTTGTTTGAATTAAAATAATCATATATTACTTCATCCAGGTGAGTACAAATGATGATTTTATTCTTGCATTATATATATATATATATATATATAGATATATATTTTTTTTTTTTTTTTTTTTTTTTTTTTTTTTTTTTTTTTTTTTTTTTTTTTTTTTTTTTATTTTTACATATACGAGTGTATTGCCTGCATGTATTTTAGTGCAACCATGTTGTGCAATGTCCAAAGAAGTCAGAAGAGGACATCTGATGTCTTTGGAACTGGAGAGATGGATAGTTCTTAGCCACCATGTGGGTGCTGGAAATCAAATCCAGGTTCTCTGCAAGAATATCCAATGCTTTAACCACTGAGCCCTCTCTCTAGCCCAACTATTTTTTTTCATTCATCAGTTAATAGACATTTAAATTGTTTTCTTTTCTCAGCTAATGTAAACAGTAGCTATAGGAAAGGTGGGAGAGAGATATTTCAATACATATCTGTGAAAGCATGTGAAAAAATATTGTAAAATAAAGCTATTTGAAGTTAAGTTAAACATGTTCATTAAATTATAAACTATTTAAAACAATCTGGTAATGTGTTTTTAGAAGACTCAAAAGGTTTGTCATAGTTACAGGTATTTTGTTGGTTTATGATTGTTACTATTTATTCCTCATGTTGTTTTCCTGATAAATTCTAAATTTTGGTCATTAAGGTGTTATCATTTGCAGGAGAATTTAAATTTCGATTATTAAATCAACACTTCTCTTAAAAAGAATTCTTATATTGCCAAGTCTGATAAATGATGCCAAATAGTATGGAGTTTACAAAAGCCATTAACTCTAATTTTGAGATTTATATGTAGTTGTGAAATAGCATAAAGGTGAATAATTACATTGATGTTTCGTTTTCATATTTTGGTAGATGCATTTGTTATTATGGTATTAATAATGGTTCTCACTTTCAGTGAAATATAATCAGTAGTGAGGAGGAGACCAGGGAGAGAGAAGGAATGTTTGAGTGGGAGAAAACATGCAATGTTAACACTCATAACATGGGTGCACAAGCACTTCCTTTGACAGAAGGGTCACTGGGTAGCAGAAATCCCTTAAGATATTCTAACATGTAGAGTTAAATTAAGAAATTAACAAGAAAACCTCCTAAGGAAATGAGGGGAAGATAGAGGTTAATTTTAATTAGTCAAGAAAATTTAATAGCACAAACACTGCTTCTTAGACTATACTGTAGCCACTGAACTCTTGTAAATTTAGCTGATTCCATAAAAAACTCAAATTTCTTGACATCTTGTACATAAAAATTGCCTGAATTGTATCTTTTTATAAAATTTCTTTGCAGCTCATGACATTTACTCTCTGGAAATTACAAGAAAATCATCTTAAGTTGAGTTTTTTCATTTTTATTGAGTTTTTGTGAATTTCATACAATGAATCTTAATCAAATTTAGACCCACTCCCCATCATCATTATCCAGAGTACCCACATCAGATTTCAGGTATTCTGTCATATATTTTAAGCCCTGTTAGATCAAGCATCTCTATCCAGTTTTCCCTCACTGCAAGTTCATCCACTAGAGTCTACTCAGTCTATCTAGATTCACTTCCTTAAAGAAGATCTAATCTCCTTAACCCAGCAGTAATCATTTGCTTTTGTGACTACAATATTTTGCAGAAAGTTTTGATGAAGAAAAAGAAATTAGTACAAATTCAAAGATGAGAAACTTTGCTTTCCTGAAGCATGGGGTTGAAATTCGCTAGAGAACTGAGTTTTATTTTAATCATCTTTCCCCTTCTGTACCCATGCATACTGAAGTTAATTACTTACATATTAAAAGTGGTAAAATACATTCTACCAATGGTCTTGTATATAAGAACAATTAATTGCTGCATGTTTCTTAGAAAAAGGGTCCAAAATATGATGGAGAAAAGTATGAGGATTTTGTTGCAAAAAAAAAAAAAAAAAAAAAAAAAAAAAGAGAGATGAGAAAGTATCAGGGGGTAAAAATGATGGAAATTCGATGTATATCTATAGGAAGTTGTCAAAGAACAATTAAAAAACTGCACAGATACACCACCTTCACAAAGACACACAGGCACACACACACAAACACACATACATGCACACACATACACACACAATCCTAGGGTATAGTACAAGAACTGTATATCCTGCACCCTCCTCGAGGTCTCATATATAATCTGCTTAGCTTGTTAGATAGATAGACAGGTGGGGGACTGAGCCTGGACTGAGAAATACAAGAGACTGAGTACTGCTAAGTAAAGCAGAGTATACCTTAACTAATATTCCTAAATATGCTGGCTAGATTCTAGCAGGTCTATTTGCACAGAAGGAAGTCTGTGTTTGGGAGCTTGACTGGATAGAACTTAGCTTAGATGTTGTAATACATGAGTTCTTATGGGGGTTTGGGCCATGGGGGTTTCAGTTTGATTGGGAACCATAGCATTGTGGGAAGATCCAGTTTGAGTTAGAGGCTAGCATTTCAGCTAGCATCCCTCAGGACATAACATAGAAGTCATGAGATTCCTCCCATGAGGGAGCAACTTGTGGCCCAGGCACATGGTGCTAAGCTAGGCAGCAACATACAGGGGCATAGGACTGGGGTCTGGGATTGGCCCTGATTTGTGATGTCATTCTACCTATGAAAGGAGCCTTAACATGCAATAAAGAGAATTCTCCATTACCATCACACAGAATTCCTGGATCCATTGTTTTGAGTGTATACAGGCAGCAGCAGGCCTGAATTTTGAGTGTCAGATACTAATGGGCTGGATCAGGGTCCATCAGACCATCAGCCTGGTATACTAGCTTGGGGGTTGGATGGAAGCTAATCAGGTCACCAACATGTGCGGTGAATTGTAAGTGGTGTAGGCTGTAGATCAGCCATCATCTGTCAGCCTGAATTATCTATCCAGATGCCAGTTTCTGGGTAGGTGAGTGGACACAGCCAGATAGGAAGTGTTGTGCTTTCCAGGTTAAGGACCTAGGTTTGGTAGTACCTCCCAGGTCGGGCTACAAAAGTGACCAGCTAATCTCTGCATCAACAAACAGTGGCTGAAAGTGTCCACTGCTTCCCTTCCCTTAGCAGGACTGCACTTTACCTGCTCATAGCATGAGAAGATTCCGACATTGTATGAATTGTACAAATGTTCAAATATATATATATAAAATCCACAGAATTTCACCAGATAAATTTTAGGAAAAAGCAAGGGAAGTGGAAGGTAAAACAAATCAATTTACCTAATTTAGTATCCATTCTATATAACACTTAAAACCAATCAATGAAAGAGTTCTTAGCAAACGTACCATTCACAGTAGCCTGAAAAATATATAATGATAAACATTAAAAATTCATTAAAGTCCTATTCAAACAAAAAATTAAATCTTTGAAGAAAGAGATTTAAGAAGACCAAAGGGGACTAAAATAGCTTCTGTGATCATGGATTGGTAGAATTAAAATTATGAAAATGACCATTATATCAAGAGTAATTTTAGATTCACTGAAATGTCAATCAAAATCTTCTTATCATTTTCACAGAAATAGAAACAATATCCTAATATTAATATGCAGACACAAAAATCCTCCAATTGCCAAAACAACCCTGAGCACAATGATCAGTGCTAAAGTCATTACCATAAAAAGTCTCAAAATATTACAAAGTTGAGATGAAGAAATAGTGTACAAGTGGAATACAAGCAGATCTGTAGATCAATGTAAGAAAATAGAAGATACATACATAAGTGTACAGAACTTCAGCCATCTGATAATTGACAAAGTTGCCAAGAACATACACTGGAGGAAAGGTGACATCTTTAATACATAGTGCTAAAGATACTGGATCACTACCTTTAGAAGAAAAAAGAATTATCTTTCCTTATCATCCTGACCAAAATCAATTCCAAATGATCACAAATCTCAATGTGAAACCTGAAACACTGACATTTTTAGAAGAAAGCATAGGTATACCTGAAAAGCTACAAGCGTCAGAAAGGAACTTCTAAATCAGACATTGTTTGCTCTGGTATTAAAGTCAACAATTGAGAATGTGACCTCATTAAAGTTAAAGGCTAATGTACATCAAAAGAAACAATCAATTGAAGAGAATTTTCACATAGAGGGAGAATATATTCAATAGCTAAAAATCTTGCAAAGGATTAATATCCATAATGACAAAGAACTAAAAGAAATTAAGCAAGTAAACATGACCCATGAAAAATCAGCAAGGAGTCTGAACAGAGAGCTTCAAAGAAGAAATAAAATGGCTAAGAAACCACTTAAAAAGCAAATAGGTTAAAACAAAGTAAAACTACTTTAACATTTCATGTAACCCCAGTAATTATGTCTAAGAACAGAAGAACAAATCAACTGGCTAAGTTTTAGAGAATAAGAGACTGCAGAGCGTGTGTCCTCAGGGAGGACTGCTATATTAAAATCCATACACCCATAGCTTGTGGACCTAGAAAAGGAGTTGGAAAGATTGTAAAAGTCAAATTTGGCCCATGAACATGGGGTAGTGAAAGTTTTCAGACCACTACAAACTTGAATTTGAATTTGTAGCAATGTGGCATCATGCACAAGACATATGGCAACTCCAACAGACAAGGATCCGGTGTGGAATGAAGGTAACCAGTCGCAGACCAGCTCTAGTCTAGGTACTGTTGGCAACTGATTACTCCTGGGTAAGGAAAAGCAGTCCTTCCTTCAGCTTCCTAGATAGGGTGACTAGACTCCAGTGGATAAACTTGCAGTGAGGACAGCTGAGTATAAATGCTTGATAGGATAAGACTTAACATGTATGACAGAAAGCATGAGATAAAGTGTAGGAGGGTATACAGGAGCATGGATGGGTGAGGGAATCTAAATTTAATTAAGAACTACCACATGAAATGCATAAAATTCAATAAAATCTTTATAAAACAAACCAAAAGAAAAATTACAGCAAAGCATGGGGAGGATGTGGGGAAAGAAAAATCCATTCCCATCTGCTGATATTGGGATTGCAAACTGGTGCAAGCCTATGGAAAGCAGTGTGGAGGACCCTTAATAAACAAAGAATAAATCTGCCATATGATCTGGTTATACCACTCCTAGTACTATCAATGGATTCATCCTCCTTCAGAGATAATTGCACACAAGTTTTCCTTGTTGTTTTTTTTTAAAAAAATAGTTAAGAAAAAGAAACAACTGCAATGTCCCTCAAGTGATGGATGGATAATGAAAATGTAGTGTATTTACACAGTGGGATTCTACTCAGAGGTAAGTAAAATCAAAATAAATTGGTAGGTAAATGTTTGGAACTAGAAACTGTTATACTGAGTGAAGTAAAAAAAAAAATCTGAAAAATAAGCTCCATATGTTCTCTATCACTTGTAGATCTTAACTCAAAATCCATATACTTGAATATATATCCTGATGTATCCTCAGAAACCAGGAAATTAGAAAAGTGCTCTGGAGATCAAAGGAAAGAAGGAGCAGAAAGTAGAGGCCAAGTAGGAGTCAGATGTTATCAATGGAGAAATGAGGAAATTGGAGTTAAGTGGAAAGGGAGAAGGAAGGGTTCTACAAGTAACTACAGTGTTAAAGGAAGGAATTTGCACAAGAAAGGAGGATAAGAGAAAACACAGGTATTATCAAGGGAGAAATGAAGAAAATGTGGAAACTTCAACTAGGGAGGTAAACAGGAGATGTAGGAGAAACAGGTAAACAGAGGGAGAGGAGACATAAACACTGCTTAGATCATATGAAAAAAACAAAAGTAATTCTATTTGTTCTAAGCATATATATATATATATATATATAGAGAGAGAGAGAGAGAGAGAGAGAGAGAGAGAGAGAGCGTGAGTATAGCTGAAATCTATGTAATGAGCAAGTTTCAGATAGGATATATCTCCCCTCAAGATAGTCAGATAATCAATGCAAGAAATTCTGAAAGTAAAACAAGCTATTGCCTAGAGCTGGATTGTCTCATAGAGTTTGAAGGCAGGACACTCTGGCTGAAGACAGGACATACTCTGGACACAGGACTTGAAGCATTCAAGCTGGAACTGATCTAGAAGCCTCCTTTCATAACACTAATTCTCATAATATCTGATGATATTAGCTGCTAAGGAAGAGAATTAATCACTGGCTCTTTCATGCTGTACATCCCAATAAGCAGAAGGACAGGCACAATAAACCATTTGTATTGGTGTAGTAGTAGCACTTTATCTTGGAGATAATAATCAACAGCTCTGTAAATGGACTTAAGGCCCAGAATAATCTACATCTGTCACATCCCTAGACAAACATAATTTCTTACTCTATGCTAAATATGTGTCTTAATATTTATAGTCAAGTGTAATTCTAACAACTCATCAAAAAAGCTTTTTAATTAGACAGATGGAGACTATTGCACAGCTCCACAAGTGGTCAAACACAGAGAATAAGTGATGCCCAACCCTAAGTGAATCATCTACAATTTTACCTGTACATCTGATTCTCAGGAACCAGCAGAACAGAGGTTAGAGATACTACCAATGCATCTCTCAGCTCTTGCTAGGGAATATTCCTCATGCAATAGATGTTTATTAACACATACATCCAGAACTGGCCAAAATGTAGAGAGCAAGAGACTGAAGAGTGCATGTCCCAGGATAGGACTCTATATTAAGGTTCTTCCACCTAGGGTTCAGGCACCATTTTGGAATAGTTGATGAACAGACTGTATCAGACAGAGGTGGTGGATGAACACAAGATAACAAGAGATTTCTGTGCAGCTGGAAACTTGCTCATACCAATTTACAGCAAGTATTTCAGCACGCACAGGTCTGTACAAACTCAAACAACACAAAATCCTAGGCTTTAACTGGAGAAATATATGAGAAACATCTATTTTAGCTGAGGAACTCACACATTGAGAGAGGGAGTCTTGGTCTTCTTTAAAGGATGGTGGGGCTGTAGGGGTTTGGGCACAACAGCCTGCAGATTGGTTTTGTATGAAGGGTGCTTGTACTCATGGATTATCACTTATAGCTAAAAATGAAAAAAAAAAAAAACTGAGAGAAAGATGCAGGACAGTTATGGCAGAATGCATGATCTGGGATGGGGAGGGGGTGGGGGGGAAGGGAAAGGGAAATAAGCCTGAACTGAATTGGAAAAAATGTATGAAATGCACAAAGCATCAATAAAAATTAAATTAAAAAATAAAAAAAAGAAAAAAAAAGAAAATATATAAAAAAAAATAATAAAATAAAGAAGGGACACTACATATGCTGAATAGGCTATAGAAGATGGACTCACATTGAGAGACATTCAATAACACCAACTTGATTTAATAGGCCTTAATATATATCATAGAATTCATGAAATCTTGTGGTGGAGTGTGAGGGGTGTTTATAGGTGGTGGGATATAAATATAATTAAGATTGATTTAAGGGTGTTATGCCAGGTACACAATCATATATCACAAGAATGCACTGAATGTAGCAGTCAGCCTATTGGAGGCTGCTAATGGGAGAGGACTTCTAAATATGATTAAGGTATATTTTAAGAAATGTACAAACTCCAATAAAAATATTTAATAAAAGGAAGTCCAATGTCTAAATTTCTGGAAAAGTGGTAAAATGTTTACAGCCTAGGGCTAATGGTCAGTAGCTTCTTAACTTAGATTAGCTAAACACCATGCCACAGATTGGTAAATCCCATATAACATACTCCCCTGAGCCTGCAGCTTCCCTGGAATCCTCAGAATTGGAAAGTTCAGGAAATGTGGGACAATATGAAAAGACCAAATCTATGAATCATGGGCATAAAGGAAGAAGAATCTCATGCCAATATCTTTGACCAGATCTTCAATAGGAATATAGAAGAAATCTTCCCTAAATTAAGGAAAGACAAATAGAGATTCAAGAAGCTCATAGAACACCATTTTAAAATTACCAGAACAGAAATTCCCCATGTCATATCATAGTAAAAATATTAAATATATACAATACAGAGAGGGTATTGAAAGATGCCTGTGTTTTGTGGTTTTGATCCCTATCATTTGACAATATTTAGATCCCAACCCTTGTCTACCCCACCACTGAATACACCACAACCAACTTAATGTATTCATGTTTGTGAGTGTGTGTGTGTGTTCGTGTATGTGAGAGAATAAAATGTTTCTAGTGCCACCTATTTGTGTGTGTGTGTGTGAGAGAGAGAGAGCATAAAATAATGCTTCTAGTGTCACATGTGTGACCTCAAATATCCTGTGTGCATCCAACCACTGGAACCATATTAAGTTACTCAGAATTCCATGCTGGAAAGGCTGTTTTTTCCCTTCCCAGAAGACACCATTTGCTGTAATTTCCTTGGCTGGGGTTTTAGCTTCTTACCCACTTTTTCATGAATATGCTGAGATTTTTTATTTTACCACATTAGAAATTTTTAAGGGTTTTGAGCTTTTGTAGATTTCATACAATAGTTCTTAATCAAATGTAGACCCCCTACCTCTTTCATGTGTGCATATGCCCCACCCACCAGACCTCAATCATTCCATCACATGTTAAGTCTATTTATGTCAAGCAATTATACCCAGATGTTTTTCTGTACAAATTAAACATTGGGGTCTAGCCTATCTATAGGTTGTAAGTAAGGTCTACTCCCCCTCACTCAGCAGTATTGAGTCTCTAATAGTTCCCAGAATAGGGCTGGCCACCACCCATTTCCCTCACTCCACACCGGGGCCTTATCTGATTGAGTTCTCATGGGTCCTGTGATCAATGCCATTGTTGGGCAAGTTCTTATGTGCAAGCTTTCTGAGGTCTGAAAGTCTCTGTGTCCCAAAGTTCATGGACAAACCTGGTTGTTATTCATTGTGCCACCTCCTGTGCAATGATCCCTGAGCTGAAGGCAGCTGACGTTTAGTATACATTTTGTATTCTGTAAAACTGAGCCATTTGTGGCCTTCTATGTCCATCATGCTCTGTTATACAAGCAAGCTTCACTGTGAGAGTTGACGGATGCACTACTTTTCTTTGTAACCCCTGTTCCAATATGTTCCATGAACCTTAGGTGCAGGAGTCCACTGAAGAAATGTTACCTAATACTGAAGATATCTTAGACATATATTCCCTGTGTGTGAACAAATGTGGAACTCTGCAGTATCCTCCATTTGTTGCAAAAAGAAGTTTCTGTGATGAATAGTGTAAGCTATATACAGTTGGGTATAAATAAAAGGATCAATATTTAGCTTATGGTAAAGAAATTTGAATTTTCTAGAGATATTACAGAGATACAGTTTTCCCTAAGATCTATGACCTCTCCAGTCATGGTTATGTGGCTGGGTTTAGAGTGCCACCCATGAGTTCATTCCCATTTGCAGGCTTTAAGTCCAATTAGATAGCTCTTGATTCCCCCCAGATTTTTAGTACAACAGTGTTAGATCTACATATGTTATCCTACACAAAAGCTAAGTTCAAATGGATCAAAGACCTCAATACAAAATACTAATATTGTTAGAAGAAAACATAGTCTGTAACCCACTGACTATGAAAATTAATTGGTCTTTTTCCTTGGAAGCATGTACTATAAAATGGTACTATTTTGGGAGTCTCTTGGACTACCCTGACCAAAACTCAAAAGGAGGCTTCACCTGCCTTGCACTGTACTTTTTTTTTTTTTGGTCTTTTTAAGACAGGGTCTTCCTGTAGCTCCAGCTGGCCTGGAACTCACTCTGTAGACCAGGCTGGCCTTGAACTCACAAATATCCGCCTGCCTCTGCCTCTCAAGTGCTAGGATTAAAGGTGTGCACTTCCATGCCCGGCTGCACAGTACTTTTGTTGTATAGATTTCAGCAAAACACATGCACTTGTGTAATTATTGTTTGTGTACTTTTCAGTAGTATTGAACAAATATACTTCTATCTGGTTTTTCACACCATCTAAGCATCATTTATGTTTGCTCTCATTGAACTTTATAACCCCCTACACTCTCCCCAGCTAAAGCATACTTCCGTTTTCCCTATCCCCCCCATTAATAATATCTCTATCTTACTCTCCTATTCTCTTAAACTCCTGCTTCCTCTTTTTCCCCAGGGTTCCCTTCAATTTTCAGTATCATATCTAGGGATTTAGAAGTAAAATCCTCAAATGAAAGATAACATATGTTGCTTATTTTACTAAATCTGTGTTGCTGCATATAGTATAATGGTCTCTAGTTACATCTCATGGTTTTGTTTGTTTGTTTGTTTCATTTTGCTTTGTTTTTCTTCGACCTGGGTGTCTCAGCATGTGTGTTGATATACCTTGGTATAAGTAAGTGAACTTGTCCTTGTTTAATGGTTATTGTATCTCATTTGTTGATTTTTCAACTCATCAGGTTATGAAACACCTGAGAAAATACTGGGTGTTAAGTTTGGGGACTGTATTAGTCACTTTTTTGTTGCTGTGGTAAAGCACCATGAGCAAGGAACTTATAAAAGGAAGAGTTTATTTGAGCTTACGATTGGTGGTTCCAGGGAATTAGTCCATTGTGGTGGGAGGCGTGGCGGATCTGGAGCAGCAAACCGAGGGTAACATCTCGAAAAGAGCACAGGAAGCAGAGAGGGCAACTGTAGACCAGGAGGCTTGTTAAAACTCACTAAGCCTGCCCCCAACAATGCACTTCCTCTAGCATGGCCACACCCTCCAAGACCTCCAAAAACAGCGCCACCAACTGGAGACAAACGTCTGAATACCTAGAGCCTATGGGGGACACTCATCCAAACCACCACAGGGACCTTATCCCAAAACTTGAGGTATGCAGAGATCCAGGTTGGGATAGGATCCCTGAGGTCTAGGGAAGTCTGAGAGCTAAGATTGTGGAAAGCTAAAGTCTTTCAACAATGGAGCTCACTTTAAACAAGTATTTACTTTTGTGTGTTTTTATTCATTTATTGATTTTTTGTACACATAAGTATTTGCCTACATATATGTAAGTGCACCTGTCCAGGAGAATATTAGGTCTTTCTATCTCCTAGTCTTTTCTTTTATCTCATTCAAGATTTGAAATTTTCATTGTAAAAATTTTTATTGTTTTTGATTATCTTTATTCCTAAATATTTTATTCTTTTGGAGGTGACTGTAAATGGGAGGATTTCCTTGAATGCTTTTTCTGCATTTTTATTGTTGGGTATACAGAAATACTAATGATTCTTGTAAGCTGATTTTTCTAACCTGCCAATTTATTGAAAGTATTAATTATTCTTAACACATTTCCAGTGTAATTTTGGGGATCTCTTATGTACAATATCATGACATGTGCAAATAGAGAGAATTTGACCATTTCATTCCCCATTGGTACTGCTTTAATTTCTCTTTTTGCTCTTGCAAGGGTTTTAAGTACTGCATTGAAAATGAGTGGAGATAGTGGATATATCTCTCTGGTTTCTAATTTTAATGGAGATACTTCTAGTTTTTCTCCATTTAAAATGTTGTTGGATTTGGGTTTGTTGTACATAGCTATAATTATGTTGAGGTTTGTTCCCTCAAGACCAATTCTTTCTAGGACTTTTTTAAAAGTATTTTTTTCTTTATTGAGCATTTATACAACTCATAGAGTGGTTCTCATTCAAACCCAGTCATCCCCCCCCATGCCCCAAGGCCCCATCAAAACTCGTGTATTGCAAAATCCAAGCTAAGGCCTATCCAGTTAATCTCCCAAACCCAGGTGTCCTGTGCAAGTAGATCCACTGGATTATACTCAACACTTCTAGAAATCCTATTTAGGGCATACTCTTCTTCACCCAGCAGTACTCAGTCTTTTGTAGTTCTCAGTACATGGCCTGTCCCCCATCCATTCTTCTTGATACACTTTGATACCTTGTCCCAGTTGGCATGGGTCCAATGCTTAACTGTGACATTACCACAACTTTATGTGTGAAAGCTTACAGTTTACTGTAAACCAGATACTCTACATTCATGCACCGTCCTGTCTCTTACAGTCTTTCCAATCCCTCTTTCACGATGATCCCTGAGCCTTGGATAGCTGAGGTTTAACATAGGGTTCCCATCCAGGGAAATATACTCTGGAGGCTCCTATTCTTTGAAGCTTGATTAGGTTTGTCCTTCCATTTGCATCACACTCTATTGTGTAAGGAAGATGTACTGGTGAGAATTGAGGGATGCACTCATTTTGTCTCTGCCCCTAACTTCACATGCTCAGTTTTAGCTGTGACTTCTAGGAATGAGGATCTTTCAGATACATTTGTTCTATATGGCTGACTAGTTGTGGGATTCTGCAGTAGGTTTCTTCTGATGGAAAGTGTAACTCTTTTGATGAGTAATGTACAACATGATTCTTTGTGAATATAAGATTCCATACTTTGTGTAAGATTAGAAATTGCACTTGTCTAGAGATATGATACTGATAGGGTATTAGCTAGGATCTATGTCTTCTGCATCCCAGTGCATTTGACTGAGCTTACAGTGGCTCTCATGGGCTCACTCCCATTGAGAGGGTTCTAAGTCCAATTAAATAGCTTTTGACTATCTCCCAAGACAAAAGTGCCTCTATTGCATGACTAGAGGTAGATTGATGGGGTGGTCATCAAGGTTTTTAGGCTTTAGGGCTGGGTGGTACCATCGATTAATTTTTATCTCTTAGTAGTGTATACATTGTCTAGCACTATAACCCACATAACTTCAGTTAGAAGGCTTTCAGATCATCTCTTGTTCCATCCATCTAGGTTCTATCCCAAAAGCATGTCCTGTTTTGAGCAGTAGGATCATATTTTCTTGAAAGTAAATTTGCGTGCAGTCTTTCTGATTTTTTAATGTAGACACTAGGAGCTATAAAATTCCTTCCAGGTCTGCTTTTAAGGAGTCCCAGTGGTTTTGCTCTATTGTATTCACATTTTCATTTAGTTGCAGGAATCCTTTTATTTCTTGCTTAATTTCTTCTTTGACACATTCATCAATCAGGCTATGCGTTGTTTATTCTCTATTAGTTTGTTTAGTTACTAACTCTTCTTTTGCTGTTTATAAGCTTTAATGTACTGGGCTATGATAAAATGCATTGAATTATTTCATTTTTTTTTTATTTGTTAAGGTGTTTTGTGTCAAGTATGTGGTCAATTTTAGAAAAACTTGATGGGATTGTGAGTAGAAAATGTATTTTAGTGCTTGGGAGGAATAGACTGTAGATGTCTTTTAGGTCTATTTCATCTAAGATATTGTTTAATTCTAATGTCTTTCTGTTTAGTATATATCCAGTTAACCTGTCTATTGAAGATAATGAGGTATTAAGTTAACTACTATTACTTAATTTCGCTGAATCTGCATTTTACAGTTCAAGAATTTTTTTTTATTAAATTGGTTGCTTCAGAGTTTGGTGCATATATGTTCATTGTTGTAATACCTTCTTGATCCATTTTTTCCTTTAATTAAAAAGGGTCACCTTCTTTCAGATATTCAAATTGCAGCATGTGCTTGCTTTTTAGAACCATTTGTTCAAAATATTTTTCCATTCTTTCACCCTAAATTATTATCAGTTCTTAAGGGTGTGATGAGTTTCTTGGAGACAATAAAAAGATGGATTTTCCTTCTTGATCCATTCCACTCGCCTGTGTAATTGACAGGGGAGTTTAGGCCATTGACATTTACTAATATTATTGAAAGATATGCATAGGATTCTCTCACTTTAATTTCTTTATGGCCCTATTTTGTGTTTCTGCTATTATACCATTCTTTGCTTTATTTCTGTGGCCTAATGATTATATTCAGTAGTTAATTATGTTGCTTTTATTAGTTTGAATATTCACTGTAGTGCTGGCTAGAGGGGGGATTCTTTCAGCCTGTTCATGTCCTGAATATCTTTTCTGCTCCCCATTGATCATGATAGATAGTTTTCCTTGGTAAAGTATCTAGGGTTAGCATCCATGTTTATTTAGAACTGAGAATACCATAGTCTACTCTCTGCTGGCTTTGATAGTTTGCATTGAAAAGTGGGACGCCGGTTCGATCCCCAGCACCCACATGGCGGCTAAGAACCGTCTGAAACTCCAATTCCAGGAGAACTCCAGTTCCAGGGGAATCCGATACCCTCTTCTGACCTCCGCGGCGTTGCACGACACGGGTGCACAAACTTGCATGCAGACAGTACACTCATACACATACAGAAATAAATAAAATTAATAAAAAAAATAAAAAGAAAAGTGAACTGTAGGGACTGGCGAGATGGCTCAGCCATTAAGAGTACTGACTGCTATTGCAGAGGACCCAGGTTGGATTCCCAGCACCCACATCATCTTTAACTCCAGTTCCAGGGGAATCCGACACCCTCTTCTGACCTCTGCAGCATTGCATGAGAAGGGTGCACCAACCTACATGCAGACAGTACACTCATATGCATAAAATAATAAGTAATAAAAAAAGAAAAGTCAACTGTAATTTGGATGGGATTTTTCTTTATAGGTACCTTGTTTGTTTTCTTTTTTATCTAGCAGCTTTTTTTACTCTCTGACCTGTACATTCAATGTGTCTCTATGAGATATTATGGGAATTTTCTGTTCTGGTCATGTCCAATTTATATTTTATGTGTTTCTTTAATCTCTATAGTTAAGTCTTTCTTTAATATATGGAAGTTTCCTTCTGTAAGCCTATTGAAGATCTGTTCAGTGTCATTGCTTGAGATTCTTCTCTACCCTATATGCCTATATTCATAGATTTGGAATTTTCATGTTGTCCTATGTGTGCTGAGTATTCCATTTCTGTGACTATAAAATTTTACATATTCTTTGCTTGAGGAGTCCAAATCCTCAACTTTGTCATCCAGTCTTGATATCATGTTTCATTTGTTCTACTTATGAGGATTTCTGCTGTTGTTTCCAATTGGCTGTGTTTTCATATCTCATGCTAATTTCCATTTAAGTTTTTTTACTATTTCTACCTGTTTTGTGAAGTCAGTTTTCAAGTCATGAATTTTTTTTTATATTTCATTAAGCTGATTTTTTTATATTACTGGAGTTCCACCATTCCTTTCCTCTCTGATTTCTTTGAGTTATTAGTCTGTTTTATCTTTAGTTTTTTAAACATGTTTATGATTGTTCTTTTAAATTATTCATCCTGGGATTACTCAGGGTGGTTCTCATTTTAATGTACTTTTGTAGGATTAGTGGAACATGTTCTCTTTATTTTCTGTTTTTCTCTTCTGCCATTTGGGCATGAGTGCTCTTTGCTATGTGTCTAGTAGGAACTTATACTCTTATTTAACTTAATTAGGAGTTTATCTTATTTGTGTAGCTTGATTGCTTTTTGTTCAAGATTGGAAAATAAATGTATGTGTGTGTTTCAGGTCCTTGCAGTTTTGTAGACTGGTCTAGGAGTATGATGGGAAAGGGTTGCCAGGTTAGTAGGAGGAATAATTATATTGATCAGAAAAGGAGATGGGGAGTTTGGCTAGTCTGTGTTTGGAAGCTAGTTCATAAATCTGAGGCAGAGGGATTGGAGCCTGTGTGGGTCAAAAGCTAGCAGGCAAAAGGGTGGGGGCTGTCAAGAGGAGAGGAATGAAATAGAGTGGAAGAGGTCGATGGGATGTATCTTAACTGAGTACTGAAGAAACAAGTCTGTCCTGCTTGTCAGGAACCAGGAGAAATGGGGGTTGAGGCCAGCCCCTCAAGGAGGACTTAATAATTTATGCCAGTGTGTTTAGCAAGCCTCGGTTAGATGATTGTAGCCCATCTGGGTACACAGCTGGCAGGGGACATAGTAGGTAGAGGTGAGAGGAGAGAATCTATCCAGCTAAATTTTAGAGTTTGTAAGACAATTTTGAAGTTATAATTTTCCAAAACACTATAGCAGCTGGTAAAGTACAAGAAAATGAGAGAGTTTCATGAGACTAAAATCATCATTTGCATACAAATTAAGCAGTGATGTCATAGCACCATAATTATCTTTAAAGTAAGTTTAATATCAAGGAATGTATATAGTTTGATTTACTAATGACTCTGTCATACAGAAAGTTACAATGTTTGAAACTGAGAAATACCATATTATTGTTATAAATAATCATACAGAGTGAAAACATAACTAAGATTAAAATCTTGTTAATATTATGCATTAAGATGAATTCTAGAAAACAGATTTACAGATTGAGAGCTTTATTTTACTTATTTTTCTGCATATTTTTTATTGTTAAACTTTTTTATATATCATTTCTCAGTCCAATTTAGACTCATTTCCCTTTCCACACACCCCCACCCCACCCGAGTTCATGCATTTTGCCATACATGTCTTCATCTTTTTATGAGTCTTTCCAACATTTTATTTTAAATTCAAGAAATCATTCAAGACAAGTGTAAGTTACTGAAGATAAATGAAAGGTTAGCCAAAGGAAGATGGATGAAAATATTCAGTATAAGAGTAATAAAGATTTAAACATATGAATATATTAGTATTATCTGTACCCTCTGTTACACTATGTTCCATAAGCCTTAGTTATAGATGTGTGATTTAGGGCTGGGCATCTCTCAGATATAAATTCTGTGTGTAACCAGTTGTGAAACTCTGTTATTTTCTCCATCTGTTGCACAAAGAACTTTCTTTGATGAGTGATATACAGCAAACTTGTCTGAAAATATAAAAATCCATATTTATCACAGTATGAAATTTCATTTTTCCTAGAGATATGACAGGGGTACGGTGTCCTCTAGGATCTATGGTGTCTCCAGCCATAGGTATCTGACTATATTCAGTGCCACCCATTGGGTTTCGTCTCATTGAGAGGGATTTAAGTTCAATTAGATAGCTGATGATTACTCCCCCATCATAGTGCCACTACTGTACCAATAGAGGAACTTTTCTTCTGTGTCAGTTTTTGCGGTTATTAGGCTTTAGACCTGGGTGGGAGCATTTTTATTTTCTCTCTTGGCAGTTTGCATGGTATCTTCTAGAAATATAAGAGCTAGTCTTCAGAGAGAAGGCTTCCAGATTAGTTTCAGCTTTCTTGTTCCAAATCCTGTTATCTAATTTCATCCTGTTTCCAGAAATAGGACCTTACCTTCATGGTCTTGGAGGTAATTAAGGACCATGGTCACAGCCTGTTTTATGGGTGATTCATGCACTACCACGGTAAACAACACAGATGGAGCTTTCTCCTATGTAGCCTTCATATGTATATATNATAAAATACATGTACAATATCTGAATATAAATTCAGATATTGTACGTGTATTTTTCAGGGAGTTAAGTTAATAAATTCCCCCTGGAATTTTCACCACTTAACCTTTATCTCTCCTTTTTCCCTCTCTAACTATCCTCTCTCACAAGCTTAAGTGGAGCCAATTTTCCCCTTGACAATGACTGTCTCCTATTATCTGCCCTTTCTTGAGTTCTTTTTGCCCTTTAAGCCCATGGGTCCTTTTATTTCTTTACCTCCTCCCTTCCCACTTAAATATCTCCATTTTCCCCATATCCTCCTTGGTATCCTCTGTTTCCCACTATTCCCTTCTTTCAGGGTCTTTCTTTGCCTTTATTTCTGTACTTCCTTTCCGTTTTCCTGGTTCCTGTTTTTACAAGATTTATACTCATATATAAGCAATTGGTGCTATGATCTTCAAATGAGGAGGAATGTCTGTTGGTTATATTTCTGAGTCTGTGTCACTTCACTTAGTATAACATCTATTTACCCATATATTCAACTGAAAAATTACATACTTTTTCCTTTTCTTGCTGCTGAGTAGAACACTACTATGTACTATATTTTCTTTATCCACTCAAAACATTTCAGATACTAGATATTAAACAAATGAAGATAGGCTGCCTCTCCTATCTTAAACCCATTCTTTTTATTCTTTAGCTATAGTAAAAGGAGAAGTAACAAAATGTATGTACATGTATCTCTACAGCATTATGAGTCATTTGAGTAGATGTCAATGATTGGTATAAGAGATCATATGGCAGATTCAAATTTTGTTGTTTTTTAAAAGTTATCCACAATACTTTCCACAGTGGGTTGCAATAATTTCCATTCCCATTACCAGTGAATGTGTTTTCCCCCTTCTCTAAATCCTTGAAAACATTAGTTGTCCTTTGTTCTCTTGATATTAGCCAATCTGATTTGGGTAAAATGAGATCTTAAAGTGGTGTTGTGCATGTCTTTAATTACTAATAATGTTGGCTCTCCCTGAACTCTCAGCAGTGATGCTCATAGAACAGAGTGTGATGCACACAGAAGGCCACAATTGTATACGTTTTAGAGAATAAAAGACTTAAGAGTGCTTGGCACTGGATAGAACTTCTGTATAAACCTCACCCTCCCAGTGCTCAGGGACCATTGAAGAGGGAGTAGAAAGATTTTAAGATCCAGGTTTTGCTTGAACAAAACAAAATAGAGGTTTTCAGGCCACTGATCACTTGCTCAAATGAACTTGCAACAATGGTGACAGCATGCTCCAGACCCATGACGATTTACTCAGGCAAATCTTAGCATAGAATGAGGGAAAGGGGTAACAGGCTACAACTCTACCCAAAGAACTATTGGCAACTTATTACTGTTTTGTGAGGGAGAGCACATCTTCTTTAAGGGAGAGACTGTAGGTTTGCAGACTAGACTTTAATGGATGAGCTTTCACTGAAAGACATCTATGTAAAAATGGCAGCCCAGAACGGATATAATATGTATGACATTATCCATGGAATCTGGCAGGAGGTCCTAGTAGTGGGCCAAAGATAGGAGACGACGCTGCCTGCATTTGATTAATTTCTAGTATATGAAATACATAAGCCTCAATAAAATACTTGAAAAATAAAACTAAGAATATGGGACAGGGAAAAGCAGCAACAACACAGAAGAAAAATGGAACACTGAAACCATACAAATCCTCTGTCTCTATCCAAACCAATACTAGAATCCAATATTTTTTTCTGTTCTTTGGTTCAATATTTCTATGGTCAGGAATATTTTCCATCTTTTACTCAATAATATTATTCCAGAAAAATTAGCTATTGACTCTCTGATAAGAGTTGGAACTATATGTGATTTGCAAGTATTTTGTTGAGAATTTTTGCATCTGTGTTTATCAATGATATGGGTCTATAGCTTTCTTTCTTGTTTGTGTCTTTGCCTGGTTTTGGTATTACGGTGATGCTGCCTTCGTAGAAGGAATTTGGGATATTTCCTTCTGACTGTATCCTTCTGAAAGTTTGAGTAGTAATGGTTGTAAGACCTCTTTAAATATTTTATAGAATTCTGCTGTGAAGCCATCTGGGCCTGGGCTTTTTTTAGTTGGGAGGCTTTTTATTACATCTTCAATTTCCTCAAGTGTTATGGGTCTGTTTAAGCTGTCGATCTCTTCTTGTTTAATCTTTGGAGAATCCCAGAATTTCAGACATTTATCTATTTCTCTTAGGTTTTCAAATTTAGTAGAGTATAGGTTTTTGAATTATTCTCGTATGATTGTCTGGATCTTTTCTTTATCTGTTGTGATCTTTCCCTTTTTATCACAAATGCTATTAATGTGGAGTTGCTCTTTCTTTTTTTTTCTTTTTTTAATTTATTTTTTATTGTTATTTAGTTAACTGGGCTAGAGGTCTGTCTATTTTGTTTATCTTCAAAGAACCAGTTTGGTTTCATTTATTTTTTTTGTATTGTTTTCTTTGTTTCTATTTCATTGGTTTCTGCTCTGATGTTTGTTATTTCTTCTTGGGTTTGGGATTCATTTGTTGTTGTATTTCAAGTGTTTTTAGCTGCAGTGTTAGATCATTTACTTGTTCTCTTTCTTTTTCTTTTAATGTGGGCACTTAGGGCTATAAATTTCCCTCTTAGGACTGACTTTAATGTATCCCACAGGTCTTGTTGAGTTGTATTGTCATTTTTGTTTAGTTCCAGGAATGCGTTTATTCCATTCTTTATTTCTTCTCTGACCCACTAATTGTTCAGTATTGTGCTGTTTAGTCTCCATGTGTTTTTATAGTTAGTAGGGCTTACCCTGGTGTTAATATTGAGCTTTATTGCACTGTGGTCTGATAGAATGCATGGAATAATTTCAATCCTTTTGTATTTGTTGAGGCTTCTTTTGTGTCCCAGTATGTGGTCAGTTTTGGAGAATGATCCATGGGGTGCTGAGTAAAAAGAATATTCTCTGGTGCTTGGATGGAATAATCTGTAGATATCTGTGAGGTCCATTTGGTGTATTGTTTTGTTCAGTTCTGATGTCTCTCTGTTTATTTTTTTGTCCAGTTGACCTATCCAGGTGGCTCAGTGGGATATTGAAGTCCCCCACTATTAGCATACTGGGATTAATCTGTGTCTTAAGGTCCTGAAAGATTGTATTTATAAAGTTTGGTGCACTAGAGTTTGGTGCATAAATATTTAAAATTGTGAGATCTTCTTGGTTAATTGTTCCATTGATAAGGATATACTGGCCCTCTTTGTCTTTTCTGATTAA
The DNA here is from genome assembly GCA_009823505.1 of Rhizomys pruinosus. Lineage (NCBI taxonomy): Eukaryota > Metazoa > Chordata > Mammalia > Rodentia > Spalacidae > Rhizomys > Rhizomys pruinosus. The sequence goes on along the minus strand of VZQC01005092.1, from coordinate 1,033,515 downwards.
TTTTACTCTGAAGTCTCTTTTGTCTGATATTAGAATAACCACTCCTGCTTGCTTTTTGGTACCATTTGTCGCATACAGACCCACATCAAAAAGATCATCCATCATGACCAGGTTGGATTCATACCAGAGATGCAGGTATGGTTCAACATATGTAAATCAATAAATATCATAAAGCACATAAATGGACTTAAAGACGAAAACCACACAATCATCTCAATTGATGCTGAAAAAGCTTTTGACAAAATCCAGCATCCCTTCACACTTAAAGTCTTAGTGGGAATTGGACTGGAGGGATCATTCTTCAATGTAATCAAAGCCATATACAAGAAACCCCAGCCAGCATCATCCTAAATGGAGAAAAGTTGGACGCATTCCCCTTAAAGGCAGGAACACGACAAGGCTGTCCACTATCACCACTTCTCTTCAATATAGTGCCTGAAATGCTCACTAGGGCAATCAGGCAAGAAAACAAAATTAAAGGAGTACTAATTGGAAAAGAGGAAGTAAAACTATCCCTTTTTGCAGATGATATGATAGTTTACCTAAAGGATGCTAAAAACTCCACCAGGAAACTCTTAGAAATGATGAAAAGTTTCAGTAAATTGGCGGGATACAAAATAAACCTAGAAAAATCAGTAGCCTTCCTTTACACCAACAATAAGCAACTGGAGAAGGAATATAAGGAGACCTTCCCAATCACAGTAGAACTCTACAACAAAAATTTTAAAAACCTGAAGAAGGAGATGGAAAATGACATCAAAAGATGGAAAGACCTCCCATGCTCATGGATTGGAAAAATTAATATAGCAAAAATATCCATTCTACCCAAATTAATATACAGATTCAATGCAATCTCAATAAAAATCCCCATGAGCTTTTTCACAGACTTAGAAAAAAAAATCCCTAAATTCATATGGAAAACCAAAAAACAAAAGACTGTGAATAGCTAAAGCAACCCTGAGTGAAAAGTGCAATACTGGGGGGATTACATTACCAGACGTCAAGCTATATTACAGGGCTATCTATAGTCATAAAGACAGCCTGGTACTGGCAAAAAAACAGAACCATTAACCAATGGAACAAAATTGAAGATCCAAACTTGAGCTCATGTAACTTCAGCCACCTCATATTTGACGAAGGGGCCAAAAAAGCTCAATGGAGGAAAGATAGCATTTTCAGCAAATGGTGTTGGCAAAACTGGATCACCATTTGTAGAAGAACAAAATTAAACCCCTACCTCTCACCCTGTACAAAAATCAACTCCAAGTGGATCAGATATCTCTATATGAAGCCTGAAACCCTGAAGGTGATAAAAGAAAAAGTTGGCAACAATCTACAAGACATAGATGTAGGAGAAGACTTTCTAAACCAGACAGCAGCCTCATGGGAAGTAAGGTCAACAGTTGACAAGTGGGACCTCATAAAACTCAAAAGCTTTTGTACAGTGAAAGAAACAATCAAGGAGGTGAAGAGAAAATGCACAGAGTGGGAAGAAATCTTGACCACTGACACATCTGACAGAGCATTAACGTCAAGAATATATATAAAAAAAAAACAACAAAGAAGAAGACAAATGACCTGCTCAAAAGATGGAGTAAAGAGCTGAACAGAGTCTTCAACAGTGAGGAATTAAAGATGGCTGAGAAACATCTTAAAAAGTGTTCATCATCATTAATAATTAAGGAAATGCAAATTAAAACCACTCTCAGATATCATCTCACTCCAGTGTGGCTAGCTAAGATCAAGAAAACAAAAGACAACAGATGCTGGATGGGGGTGTGGGGAAAGGGGAACACTCATCTACTGCTGGTGGGAATGTCAACTTGTACACCCACTATGGATAGCAGTGTGGAGAACCTTTAAAAGACTCGGAATGAGCTTACCATCCGACCCAATCATACCACTCCTGGGTATATACCCCAAAGAATCATCCCACTACAAAGATATATGCACATCCATGTTTATTGCAGCTCTCTTCACAATAGCAAAGAGCTGAACCCATATGCTCCTCAACAGATGAGTGGATGACAAAAATGTGGTACATCTACACAATGGAGTACTATTCAGCAGTAAAGAAGAATGGCATTATGAACTTTGCAGGTAAATGGATGGAGCTCGAAGCCATTATGCTGAGTGAGGTGACACAGTCCCAGGAAGACAAACGGAGAATGGTTTCCCTCATTTGTGGATGTTAACACCAAATCTCTCAGATAAAAGGCAAGCTGAATGACAGTATGGTTATATTTCTGGTTTTTCTGTAAGCAATTATGTTGTCATAATGTGAATCTCTCAGTGGGCTCTAGAATCCACCCACCAATTATTTCCAGACTCTGTAATTACTGTATATGGGTGGAGAGTATGTATCCATATTTTAGAATAACATGAAATTAAGGGGGGAAAATGTGAATTCCTAAGCATAAAAAAAAGACTGAGAGAAAGATGCAGGACAGTTATGATAGAGGACATGACCTGGGATGGATTGGGGTGGGGTGGGGGGAAGGGATAGGGGAATATGCCTGAACAGAAATGAAAAATGATGTATGAAATACATAAAACCTCAATAAAAATATTAATTAAAAAAGAGTTGGAACTAGAAAATACTATAAAGAAACCAAACTTTCATGTATACTAAGTCTATCAGTTTCCTCCCTGAACATCACTTCAAACACAGTTATAATTACTTTTGTATCTTTCAAGCATTAGCCTTGGACTTTTTTTACAGTTTTGTATGTATAAAGTTAAAATTTATTGTTTATTTTGCAGTTTGTATCTTATATTTGCTTCAGGAAAAGTAAACTTTGCATAAAGCTTATATCATCCATTCACAGAAGTATGCTGTACAGTGTTGTAAGATATTAGAAGTTTCATATATGAAAATCACTCTACCAACAACTTTATAGATGAGCATGGAAGGGTACCCCTGTTACCCTAGCATTGTTAGTATGAATCTGTAAAGTCATGTGTTAGTAACCAGTATTGCTTAAATGGAACCTGTCCTCAAAGTTAACAAATAATGAACTTTAAATGCTAGAAAGATCTAACAAATGGAGAGGACCATTCCTCCTCCTCCTCAGTTCTACATAGTTAAGTAAGTTGGGAACTGTGATGGTTAATATTGGTTGTTTCTTTGATCAGGTCTTGAATCAACAAAAAGGCAAGCCATTGGGCACACTTGTGAGGGACTGTCTAAAATTAGGCATCGCCCACCAGTGCCAGATAAAAGGAGGTGGAAGAAGGCATCTTGGATTTTAGCTGCTTTTCTTCACATCAGCAGGCAAGCTCATTTTGCCTGCTGTCCTGCCAGCTGCTGCAGATATCTTCACTGATATCAGGTACCATCTCTGTCCAGTTTCCAAAATGAATGGAATAACAAAGGATCTTCAGGAAAACTCCAGACCTTCAGCACCAGGTCAGAGCATTTGCTAACCTATACTGGCCTGGAGAACTGAGAAAATGCCATTTTCTCACAGCTTCAGGTAAGGGACAGCCCTTGGTGAAGTACGCAGACTCTATAATGTAAGCCAGTCTAATGAATCTCATTTTAATGTATATATTCTTTCTGCTTTATTTCTCTAGAGGGCCATGAATAACATCTATTAATGAAGAATACACTATCTTCAGCCATGGATTAGCCTAAGGATCCTGAGTCACACAAATATCAATTTATTTTGAGTACATTTTACTTAAGCTTTAAAGATTTATGGGGTTTCCTACTCCTGTGAACAGATAGGGGTCTTCCCAACCCACTCAAGAACTTATTCTTATGTGTATCAAACGTATTGAAATGCCCCTACCTCATTTATTTCCATGGAGTTTTGTGTTATACAGTAGGAAACTTGACACATTGGTGCTATGAGAATACATTTGTCCTTTCACAAATGTCTTCTACCTTAGAACTTGCTTGATGTAACAAGAATAAATCAGTTCACTAACTCACAGGGCTTATTCTAGCAAGCTGAGAAAAATCTCTCTAAAATAGGATAGAACAGCTGTCAGCTCTCAAATGGCTATTTTTCTATGCTTGCATGCACCTTTTAAGTTTCATGGCATATTTTGCAAGAGATATGCAATTTTTGAGTAGTAATACTTCAGCATTTTCCTGCGACTTATTTTTCACTAAATTATTATGTGGTATTCCAATGGAAAATTCTGATGTTATTTTCTATAATTAATTATAATAAATTCATCAAATATTGCATAAACAAGACCACAGTGCAATAAAGCTTAATATCAAGTATATTTTGGAATGTAAGGATTATAAAATATTTTCTAGAAATGCGATACAAAGGAACAGTATTAAACTCTATATATTCGTTGGTAATAAGTGATTGAATCAAAGGTTATCATATTGAAGTAAAGAAAACAGAAATCACCAAAGGAAGTGAGAGTGTATTTCTATTAAACAAAGAAAGAATCTTAGGTGTATAGATGAAAACTTTCCATATTAGGTATGGAAAGATGGATTATTGTTCTTGGTCAGAGTAAGAAAATGAGACTTTTAAACACTTTTCTCTACTTTTTGTTCACCTGAATTCTAAGACATAATGGACTTGTGCAACTGAGACTGTCCTCAAATAATTCTCCTGTCTTATCTTCCAGAATGCTGGAATCACAGGCATGTGACTCCATGCCTGATTTACTAATCTTAAACACAAGGAGAAACAGACAAGGTGTTGTCCAAACCAAAAAATGAAAATTAATACTTAAATGGTGTTAAAAAACCAAAGAGAAATATATTACTCAATAAACCTACTATATAATATAAATGTGAGTACATGTGTAGGACTGAAGGCTTTATATTGAAGAAGAAAAAAATGACAAGAAGGGAAACCTCACTTCAAGATGCTGGTCAAGATAGTTGTAGAGCCTCCCAAAACTCAGGATATATATTAAGGTCGTAATTTTATTTCTTTTTATTAAGGTTTTGTGAATTTCCTATATTTCCTAATTTAGACCCATTCCCCCATCCCACCAGAGTTCATGCTTCTGCTTTAGATGTTTTTCATCTTTTTCTCAGTCTTTTTTGAATTTTTCAGTGAAGAAGTTTACTGTTTGGGGCAGAAGTCTACTTTTTCAGTCAGTTCTTTGACTCAGTCTTTTTTTTTCCTTCCAATTTGTATCACTCACAAATATACATAAGTAGACACCACACATATACCAAAATTATGATATCTGAAAATCAACTATAGGTTCCTTCCAAACTATGTTTAGAAATTCACATTTTGACAGTAGAGTTGTATGCAGGTAAAGAAAAATTATTACTTTACATTCCCACATTACATAGTAAGTTGATGAGTAGCACCATGTATTATATTTACTAGAAAATAAAACAAAAAAGAGAGAATTATTCAGTTTGCCTTACAAATAGAGATTTGGTGCTAAGATCCACAAATGAGGGATGCTATATGTCATTAGTTTTTCTGGGCCTGTGTTATTTCACTTAGCATAATGGCTTCTAGTTACATCCAGTTACCTGCAAAGTTCATGCTGTCATATTTCTTTACCTCTGCATAGAATTCCATTGTGTAGGTGTATCACATTTTCTTTATCCACTCACCGGTTGAGGGACACTTGGTTTGCCTACAGTTTTTCACAGAAAAAACACATCTCAGACAAAGGACTTGGAGCACTTGAGCTGGAATTGACCTTCAGTTTTCATCCATGAACACTAGCTCTCATGGTAGCAGAAGGTACTATACAACATACCAAGGAAAGGAAAACAATAAATGATCCTACCCAGCTGTATAGCCTAAGATCCATAATAATGAGTGGATCAGCAAATTAATGCCATGAATGGATGATGAAAGATGAAGGATCAGTTTACTCCAGGCATGAGTTCCCCAATAGGTTATCTAATTCCAAGTGATTAGCTCTAAACACAGGTTCATGTGAATACCACTAAATGGACTCAGTATATTATACAAGTGTTTATGTGTATATGTGAATGTATTTATGATTGTGAGGAAGAGCAGATCTTCGAGAGAGTGACTCTACATAGGCTGACTAGAACCCAGTGGATGAACATGAGCTGAGGGACGTCTGGTGACAATAAAATGACTTGGTATGCTTTAACATATATGACAGTGGGGGAGAGCTATGGGAAGATGCTGGTTAGGAAGGGGGTATGAAGATGTTTAAGACGTTGTGTAGGAAACAGAAAAATCCAATAAAATATGCAATGAGAGAAAAGAACATACTACCTCATGACCAAATTGTATGTCAAAGTCTGCTTAAATTATTCCATTGAGACTACTGACATAGTCTCTGTCACAATGAATCTGTCTTCTTGAGAAAACCAAATAAATACTATCATATAGTAGATGAACTTCTGAGACAGGCTTTCTTTACTTACATTCAACTAAACGGAAGAACATTTGGCTTCTTTATAGTGGGTTGTAATGATGAATTATACATCACTCATGGAAAGTTTCCTCTTTGAAAAGGAATTTGGCTTTCCCCTTGCAAATACATTGGAGGAATACCATTGGGCCATACAATATATAAGCATTTCATCTTTAAAAGATGTGGAAACAGTTTCAGAGCGGTTGTATAGTCTAGTAACATGGTCAAGTTGAGGTGCTAATTATGTACATCGTCTACCCCAAAACATAATAAATGCAAACTCTGACACCTATAATTTCTTATGATTGACTTACCATGGGGGAGTTCTAGAAATCAACAACAATCTTTAAATATTTAAGAATTGGTGATAAGGTATATCAGTGTAGAGAAATGACTTTTTCATTCCTGTTATCCCCTACTTCAGCTGTGAGTTGCTTCTCTTGCAGTGAGAAAGTTGAACAAAAAATACTAACACACTGTTGACATACAATTATCCCTGCTATTAGAAAACCTGGCAATTATCACAGGCTTGTGTGGTGCTTAGAGGACTAACCCAGAACCTGCACAGTACTTTCATGCTGAAAGGGTCTCAGAACAACTTCTTATAAACTTCCAGATCCCAGGATACTAAGGCTGTGTATTATTTAAGGAAGACATCTGTTATTCAAAATAATACCCATCAGAGATCTAAAACAATGTGAATCTGCATCACTGGAACTTACAGACTTTCCAAATCTTATATGTGGTAGAGTAAAACATTTACACTAAATTATATCAGCAATAAACTAATATAACTAATATGATATTGTACTTAGTTTAGGAAAATAAAATATTCAATAAAAAGATAAAACAATTGTTGGTAATTTTCTAGGCTATGACGATTTTAGAAGAGGATCCTTAGTGACCTTGAGCTAGGGACAAATGCTGCACAGAAGAGAACACATAATCCAGTGACTTATATAGTGCATGGAGAACAAATCTACCTGTTAATCGTTCCCTCTTTGTTGTCCCTAGATAACAGTTAGTTAAAAGACACATGCTTCAATCTTCAAGGTAAATTATCTTTTGAATTCTTAATGGTTGTGTGTGATAAAATCCAAATACAAATCACTGTCTTCCTTAAATCCATTGACATCAACAACTTTGGCCTTCTGAGTAATTATCCTGATATTTAAAGTTTAGTTGTTATTTATACTTTTGTCTGTACATGGAGTTCATGAAGACAATTGTCATTACTCTGAGCATTTTATGTCACATATAAGTAAAAACAGTCAAGTTTCAAGGAACTTCATTTCTACAATCTATTCCCTCATCATCTTAACAGAATACCAAATGTTAGGAGGGTGAGAACTGACTTCAAACACATGTTATCACTATTACAGAACACTACTTTGAGGGGGTGGAGGGTTCCCAGAGGCAAATACTATAAATATGCTTTAGACATTTTTTCAAATAAAATAATCAGAAATATAGTCTAGAAATTTAATTTTCTGCTCTTTATTTTAACATCACTTCACAGTAAAAATATTCAACACTTAAAAGATATTTAAAACTATTTTTAAATATCTTAAAAGCCTAAATTTTGGTACAATTTTATGTATTGAGACATCAGCCTTCATGAGGCAAGTGCTAGCTGAATATACATATGAAAATCTTTTTTGTTTTTTGTTCTTCCTTCATATAAGCTCTTTGAAGCTAGCATTCAAATGATAAAATGAATAATTATATAAGAGAAAAGATGCATGAGAGTGTGTGATTTTTACATATTGCATTTTTTTCTGCCACATTTGAATCTTTTGCTGGTTAACATTACACACACAATACAAACCACACAAACACAGACACGCACATGTATGTACATCTCTCTATATATGTATGTGTATATAAATATAAAGTATTAATAAAAATATATAAAGGCAGAGAAAGGGAGAGAGAGGGAGATTTTGAGTGTTTCAACTTTAATAAAATTTATCTAGTAAAAAATTCTCAGGAAAACAATGGATGTGACCACAGAAAATGAGACCCACCAATAGCTGCTTCTCTGTACATTTTCTCAGCAAGTAAGGCTGATCATCTGTAAGAACATACAAACAACCATGAAGAATAACCCTGCGTAGCACATCTTGAATACAGAGAAATTACAATCAAAATAAAAATATTTCCTTAAGAACAAAACTGAATTCTCATGGTGCTACTGCTCCTGCCATACCTCTTTTACAACCAGTAAGAGAAACACCACATAGAAGAGGAAATGATTAAGAAAGAAACATGGCTATTCCAAAGATCGACCTGGTGAAGGGAACTGATAGTAGACTCAGCTCCTGTTGGCATCATTTGGGGGATATTGTTTCTGAAGAAGAAAATGATAAAAAGAAAAAAGAGAAATTAATATTTTGATGAATACTTATTGCTCACTACAATGATAGAGAAAAGTAGGACGTTTAGGACACTGTGAATAAAACATGGAATATAAGAGAATGAAAGAAACTACAGTTCATATAGCAGCCTTTAATTTTAAAAATATATGCAGCATATGCCTATATTTTCTAGGAAAGCTGACATTGAAGAGGCAACAAAGTCATTTGAAACTGAAACATCAGATGCCTGGGATGAAACCACAGGACTTGGCATTTATTCTGCTTGGCCAAGTATTTCCTCATTATGCTTCCATCCTTCCTGTTGTAACAGTAATCTATATCCTATGCCATTGTGTGTTAGAATAATTCAAGTTCCAGGGGAATCCGAGGCCCTCTTCTGACCTCCGTGGCATTGCACAGCATGGGTGCAGAAACCTACATGCCGACAGTATATTCATACATATAAAAATAAATAGCTAAATAAATAAATAAATAAATAAAATTTAAAAAATATTTTTAAAATGTATTTTACTATGTATCACAGTTAAGAGATTATCTCAGGAAGAGGCTTTGGAGTTTTGAACAATGTTGAGACTGGTAAAGATTGTGGGGACTTTCAAAATTTGAACTAAATTCATTTTGCATCATGAGATGGTCATGAGCCTGGGAACCAAAGGCAGAATGTCCTTGTTTGAATGAGGAATATCTCTCATAGGCACATGTATATGAATCCTTGGTCCCCAGTTGCTGGAGTCTTTGAGAGATGGGAATTGTTGGAGGAGGACACTGAAGGTGGACTTTGAGGGTTTTTAGCCTTGCCCCACTTCCTGTTCTCTCTCAGCTTTCTGTGCTGACCAAGTGAGATCCACCAGCCTCCTATTCTGACATCATACTTGTCTGTTGATGTGTTTATCTATGTCTTTGTCTCCATTAATGGAATATTTCCCCTCTAGAATTCTAAGCTAAAATAAACCCTTTCTTCTCTACCTTAATTTGTCAGGGTATAACAGCAACAGAAAAATAACCGATCCTAGTCAAAATACAGTGTAAATACATTCAGAATAGAAAGTCTAGAAATAATTCTAAATTATCATGGGTATGTAATGTACTATCAAGGCCACAATTAAAATTCTAGGCATAACTTGACTTTCAAATAAATGATATAATGAGTTTAGGACATATAATTCAAAATGTGAGCCTAAGAAAACTTAATAGGTTATTAAAACGTAGGGTCTGAGGCAGACCATGGAACTCCTCTGAAAGGTATCTTTTTACATGTAAGTAAGGATAATACTTATCTGTGAAGTGGTAGAGGGATGGAAAAATGTGAACAAATGTCTTGCTAAGTGTATTTCCATTATTTCTGTATTGAATAATTCTAATTTTACATCAATATATTGGCCATGGCTGCCCATTATTCATCAATCTTGCTTTTTTTTATTAATTTTATTTATTTCTGTATGTGTATGAATGTACTGTCTGCATGCAAGTTTTGTGCACCCGTGTCGTGCAATGCCGCAGAGGTCAGAAGACGGTCTCGGATTCCCCTGGAACTGGAGTTCTCCTGGAATTGGAGTTTTGGATGGTTCTCGGCCGCCATGTGGGTGCTGGGGATCGAACCTGGGTCCTCTGTAAGAGCGGTCGGCGCTCTTAACCTCTAGGCCATCTCTCCAGCCCCATCATCAATCTTGCTTTAAAAGTTACTAAGATTTAAATGTTTCTCTTGATGTTTGTTCTTTACTGACTTTGACATTGAAATTTTGGTGTCACTTAAAGTTCATATTTACAGAATTTTATGTCTTTTTTCTTCATAATATATCTTTTGCTTTAGTTTTGTCAATCATGGTTCTACGATAAGTAGTAGAAAATAAATTTTAATTAATTAATTTTCATTTTATTTCTAAGAGTGTTATACCCATGTAAAAGAACAGCCACTGCTTTTTACTGCTGAACCATATTTCTAGAGCCAGATTGAATATATAAATATATTTTTTCTGCTACCTGCTACAAGGCAAGGGAATCAACATGAAAGTACTTCCAATAGTCACACCTTGGAATAATATCCAAACATTCACAGAAAAATAGCAATAGACATGTGCATTAAAGCAGGGACTTGAGTGCATACTGATAAACACAAGTGAGTGAATGAATGAGAGAAAATGGGAACAGTGCTTTGAATTACATTATAATGCTCTTATTTCACATGGATATAATTTAAATTATTGAAAAGGCTTCAGAAGCTCCTTCTCAAAGAAAGCATTCTTTTCGTAGACTGTAAGAGTATGTAGACATGTGTCATCTTGAAAGCCTTCAAGGTATTGTTTCCTGTAATAACTCACAGATGGTGTGTGTCGTCTGTAGAAGAGGAGTCTTTACGATTGATATCAGCCATCTTGTAACTGGAAGACCTTCTCCAAATCTCAATGGAATAGTTCTGTCCTTTTCTTCCCATAGCCAAGTCAAAACTATACAACTTATTATAATAAATGTAAGGTTTTGATATTCAATATGGATTTATTACACAAGAAATGCTTCACATTTTCAGAAGAATGCTCATTACTTAGCATTCTTAACTTTCTTTTTAAAATTATTTATTTGTGATAAAGGCTTTTTGCCAGCAAACTGGGATACCTGCAAGAAGAGAGATGGTAAGGCCCTGCTGTCGAAAACCTGGTGTAAGGATGGGAAAGATATATTGAGACCACACTTGCAAGTGTACAGTTGGCCTCTGGAATGCCAGAGAGTGTTACCAAAGGCCACTAAATCAATAAAGCAAATATCAGTCTCCTTGAGTCAAGCAAAACTCCTCCGTTAGCATCAGCTACACCTCACTTGCCTGGAAATACTGAGCAGCAGTGGCAGCCAAATGTCTGTATATCCCAAATCTAATTGGCTATTAGCTCTCCCATTGGAGGAATAATTCATGGCTGACGCCACAAGCTTCAGTCCTCTAGTTGTTAGGAGATGTTATAAGCCACAGTAAGACCTTGTCAGCTTTTACAGAAAAGCTATAGTCCATGGATTAGCATACCATCCAAACATCTGTGTCTACACCAACATAACCTACCATAATAATTAGTACTTTTTAAATGCCTGTACATCTAATTGCTTGTGCTTCATCAGTAGGAGTAAAAGGTTATTCCTGGGTAAACTGCCAACCCATGAAAGGAAACAGCCTGAACTGATCAGAGTCCAAAACAACATCTCCAGAGAAAGAAGACTGCTTTGCTTCTCGCCCACTTGTGGCCCTTTTCTAAAGCCTAGGGAACAATTTGTGGAAAAGGGGGCATGGTAGAATGTAAGGGCTGCTACTGGGAGGTGGGAGGTGGGGTACTATCCTTTCTGGGATACAAATGGAAAACTCCGTGTTCCAATCCTATTGATAAATTTTCAATTTTTCTGGTCTTGAAACTAACAATGGGAGGAGAATTTTATGTTCCCACAGGTAAAAATCACCAATCTAAATGCCTGAAAACATACAACTTATGGCCGTGCAGGATGAACTGGGGAATGCCAGCAGAGAGGTTGACCCATCTGAACATTAAGGAATGAGGAACCTCAGATGCCTGAGTCACAGACACCTGCCAGTATGCTCTCTGCAATAATATTGCGGGTGTTGACTGTCTTATAATGGGCCTAAAGAGCTTTACCTTCCATCTAGATGCTGAGAAAACCTTCCTACCTCTCCTTCTTTTTATAGGAAAAAAGAAAACATAGCATGTAAATGGAAACACTCGCCTAACATGTTCAACACTGAGAGCCAATTGTCTACAGTTTGGTAATCTTCCTATCAAAACAGGCATACCAAGTATTCTAGCATTGCTGTAAAGCATTCAGGAACATATTGAAAGGATATTTCTCTCTAGAGCCAAATTCAATAAAAAATGTTCCTAAGTTGCTGCTAATTAAGCCAATATACTTACTACAAAAGGAAAGCTCGGACATCAGCACACTGAATTATTCCTGCACTAGGAGATGTGGCATAGGGGATTCAAACCCCACCCTCCCCCCCAAATTGATAAAGCGCTTTTGCCTATAAGTGAGCAGATATATCAAGGATGAAAGCAGTAAACCCTGTTGTCGAAGACCAGGTTAGCAGCATGAAAAATGTTAATAGAAAACGTCACTTGCTAGCATACAACTGGGCTTCTGAAATGCTAGAGAGAAAAACATTACCAAAGGCCACCTAAAGCAAATACAGCAAAAATATTGGTCTCCCCTGAGACAACCGCAGGACTCTCCGTCAATATCAACGCTACACCTCAAACAGCCCTGGAGAGTACTTGTGCAACGTGGCAGCCAGTGTCTATAATATATCCCAATCTATTTGGCTTTAGCTCTCTCCTTGGAGGAAATAACACACGAGCGATGCCACAAGAGCTCTATGTCCTCTAGTGGTTAGGAGGATGTTATATGAGCAACCCCCCACATCAAGAACTTGTCACACCCTTTATAGAGAAACAAAATTTGAGATTAGCATGACCATCCAAGCATCTGTGTCTATGCTCAACACTTAGCTTGAGCATAATAAGTGGTACTGCTAAATGCCTGTACATCTAATAGTTGTGCTTTGTTAGTATGGCTAAAAGGGTATCATGGGCAAAGCTGCTCAATCCATGGAGGGAAACAACCTGAACAGACTGGAGTCCAAATGACAACTCCAAAAAATTAGACTGTTTTCTTCTCACCCCACTTGTGCCCCTTCCCAAAGCCCAGGGAACAAACTGCCGGAAGAGGAGGGTGGTAGATGTAAGGGCTGTGCGAGAGATAGGTGTGAATCATGAGACTACGGAACTACTAGTCTGGACTCCTGTGTCTGATCCACATGCCTGTGGGGCATACAAGCTTCTTCCAACTGGACTATGGGATCTTGGGTTGTTCAAAAATTGAATAGATACTGCAAAATGCACAGTTACCTAATTGTATGAACATACTGAGTAAACATCAATGTTATCTGCAAACTACTGTGTCAGTTGATATTGTAGACACCCTTAAAAATAAAAAACAAATAAATTTAAAAAACAAAGTAAAAATTAAAAAAAAATTAAAAAAATAAATAATATAGACTGGACACTATTTTTGATCAGACATGATATACATATAAGCTCCTCCAGCTGGACACTGGGGGCGCTTGGGCTGTATAAGGTCCTTGCGGCAGTAGCAGCTTCGCGAAATTGGTCTTACATGAAGGGATGCTTGTAGTCCATTACTTATTACCTATATTGTAAAAATAAATAAAAAAAAAAATGACAATTTTTAGCCCTATTTTTTTTTTAATTATTTTGTTATTTTATGGTGTACTATGTGTTTATGCCTCGCAGGTATGTAGGCTTGCACCCATGTCCATGCAGTGACTCTAAATGACAGAAGAAAGTGTCAGAAGAACCCCTTTGGAACTGGAGTTATAAATAGTTGGTTAGCCCACTACACAGGTCCTGAGATTTGAACCTGGCGTCTCTTTTTCAGAACAGCCTGCCACTCTTTCCTTCCCAGTGAGCCATCTCTCAAGCCCCATGCTTTAGCCTTCTGGACAACCAGGGAGTTCGGTTTTCCAAGTTTCCCAGATTTCCTTGGAGGGAAAAAAAGCATCAAGCTGCCTATTCATTCAACTGCGTGTGAAGTAGCTGTAAGACAGAAACAGTTAATTTGGGGCTAGAGACCACCCATTTAGCAAGTATCATATATAATGAAGAAGCGCAGAAATCCTGACTGGGATTCAAACAGCATTTTAATGAGGAGCAGACTATTTAAAAAAAACAATAAAATTTTGTCAAAGTATTTACATATTTTCAAAGTAATTCAAACTGAATTACTTTGATTTTTACAATGAGGAGCAAGTTATTTTAGAGTGGAGTAACCAACGGCTATCAAATTTAGAAAAATCATCAAAGATAACCCTTTTAATAAGGAGACACAGTGACAGCATGTGTCTCCTGATTTAAGACACAGAGCAGCAGACAGTCATTTCTGTGAAATTGCTGTCCAAAATGCATCATTTAAACACAATCATTAGCAAGCACAAGTCAAGCCAAATTGAGGGACCTTCTACAAAAGCAGAGGTCTATAAAAAAAAGTAGTCAAAGTTATGAAAGCTATTTCAGAATAATAAAAGCTACATTTATTTGCATATGAACATTCAATTTAATGAAAAATACTATTTAAGATTTCTAATGCTTTTATTACTGTTATTTGCTTATGATGCCTTCAGCGAAATACCAATTTCCCAAAAACAAAATGTTAAAGGGTGGTAATGGAGAATGTACGGCAGTAAATATTAAATGTTTTAATAATNTTATCATATATATATATATATATATATATATATATATATATATATATTCCCAGAAACTAAAAAGCTTAAGAAGGAGGTTTTTCAGGAGTTTGAGAATAGTCTGAGGTAAAAAGAAACTATAGATCATAAATAGAAAGACCTGTCTCAAAACAAAACAAAATAAATGTAAAGCTTCAAATGTGTGTTATATAATGGCACCCATTCCCAAGGCAGAAATTCCCTTCTGTGAATTTTTATTAACGTATTTGAACTTCGAAGATCCAGGTGATGAAAGAACAAATGATTGTTCACTTTCATTTCATAAAATCAAACATTTTAATTGAAAATAATAAATCTTCTGTAATTACAATATTAAGCTATTAGCAACACAGATATCAGAAAGCTCAATTTATATGTTTCTGATATCTGTATTACTAATAGCTTAAAATTGTATTTTTCTACACTGAAAACAAAGTGGAATGTATGCTACATTAGCATGGGATTGTGGGCTCTGAGATTTATCCAATGGTTGATATTTTATAATCAATAGAACATTTGAATATGTAATGTTACTTGACAGCAGGGACTTTTCAGCTTTAATTAAGGAAGTAGACTCCATTACAGGGTTATTAGCCATATGGGTGAATACTATAAATTAGGAAGCTACAACAGAAAAAGGAAATCACTGCATCACTGCAGAGGGCAAAAATTAGAAAAACACCAATCGAACAACTCAGTGAGACATTACTGGTTCCTAAGTGAACAAATCTGGAACTTCAAACAAGCAAGAGTTGGTCGCCAGCCAGAGGGGAAGTAGGGATCTCAACAACTTTACAAACATTAAGAATTGGGATTCTATTGCCAAAAATAATTCTTTCAAACTTTTTAAATTTTTAGAGCCTCAGAAACTGTTGCGTCCATGCTGGACTTTGGAGATGCTGGTTGGAATAATTTGCTTTGGCAACAATAGTAAATTAATGGGGCTGGAGAGATGGCTCAGCAGTTAAGAGCACTGATCCCAGCTCCCACATGTCGGCTAAGAACGGTCTTTAAGGGGGATTGGTGGCACACACCTTTAATCCTAGCACTCAGGAGGCAAGAGGCAGGTGGGTCTCTGTGAGTTCAAGGCCAGCCTGGTATACAGAGTAAGTTCCAGGCCAGCTTGGGCTATAGGGAGACCCTGTCTCAAAAAGACCAAAAAAAAAAAAAAAAAAAAAATAAATTATAAAAAAATAAGTAAAAATAAAAAAAATTAAAAAAATAAATAATATAGACTGGACTCTTATTTGATCAACATGATATACATATAAGCTCCTCCAGCTGGACAATGGGGGCTTGGGCTGTATAAGTTTGGGCATAGCTACTTGCAAATTGATCTTACATGAAGGATGCTTGTATTCATTACTTATTACCTATTATTGAAAAATAAATAAAAATAAAAAATAAAACGTTATGTTAAAGCCAGTAAATAATTATTTATTTGTATTTTATGTGTATGAGTGTTATGCCTGCATGTATGTAGGTGCACCCATGTCATGCAGTGACTCTAAATGACAGAAGAAGGTGTCAGAACCCCTGGAACTGGAGTTATAAATAGTTGTTAGCCACTACACAGGTTCTGAGATTTGAACCTGGGTCTTTTTCAAGAACAGCCTGCACTCTTTCCCAGTGAGCCATCTCTCCAGCCCCATTCTTAGCCTTCTGGAACCAGGAGTTGGTTCCAATTTTCCAGATTTCCTTGGAGGGAAGCATAAGCTGCCTATTTCAACTGGTGTGAAAGTAGCTGTAGACAGAAACAGTAATGGGGCTAGAGACACCATTTAGCAAGTATCATAATAATTGAAGAAGGCAGAAATCCTGACTGGGAGTCAAACAGCATTTTAATGAGGAGCAGACTATTTACATATTTTCAAAGTATTTACATATTTTCAAAGTAATTCAAACTGAATTACTTTGATTTTTACAATGAGGAGCAAGTTATTTTAGAGTGGAGTAACCAACGGCTATCAAATTTAGAAAAATCATCAAAGATAACCCTTTTAATAAGGAGACACAGTGACAGCATGTGTCTCCTGATTTAAGACACAGAGCAGCAGACAGTCATTTCTGTGAAATTGCTGTCCAAAATGCATCATTTAAACACAATCATTAGCAAGCACAAGTCAAGCCAAATTGAGGGACCTTCTACAAAAGCAGAGGTCTATAAAAAAAAGTAGTCAAAGTTATGAAAGCTATTTCAGAATAATAAAAGCTACATTTATTTGCATATGAACATTCAATTTAATGAAAAATACTATTTAAGATTTCTAATGCTTTTATTATGTTATTTGCTTATAGATGCTTCGGAAATACATTCAAACATTTAAGGGTGAATGTGGAGAATGTAGGCAGTATAATATTAAATGTTTCAATATTGACACATTGCTTTAAATACCAACCAAGTAGATGAAATAAATCACAGTATAATTTGTGCTTAGTGATGAAGCCATGACTCACTTAAATAGTTTTGAAAATGCTCATTTTGCCAAGTAAGTAATGTGATGGTGACTTTTTATTCACACAACCTAAAATAATGTTGGTGATCACTAATTTATTAATGATGAATACTGTAGCAAAAATTCACATTTCCTAGCTGTTATATTATTTATAAGTAACTTCTCCATGATGCGTTTATGAAGAAATGAATATTGTTCTGTGGGAGCAATGGAAAAGATAAATCATTTCAACTTTGATCAAGAGATATAAAATAAATATTACTGAAACACTCTCTTGGATAATGGCTAATCTTAGCACTTTTAAAGTAAGACATTTGACAAGTATATATTTATCTGTGTAATAATTATGAACCAGTTTTGATGAAGCAAGTCTAGTTCTTTGAATGTAACCTACTTTAATTCTTGGGTTATTAAAGAGAACTTAGTTTTGACACTTTAAATAAATTGTCCAAGATAACCTATCTTTTACTTACTCTTTTTCTTATTCATTTGTATTGCGATTTATATTATATGTATGTACATTTTAAAATTAATAAATCATGTCATTTAATAGATCCATCATTTCATCTACATAAAACATTCTGTACATAGAAAATTTAGGATTCATTCTTTTAAAAATGCCAGTGCCCTTTTTTTTAATCTGTGCTCTACACACTGTTATATGGACTGGATCTTATACTTCTTTTTATTTAATTTATTTTGGCTGGCATATACAAATATAAAATTGTACATATTTATAGGGTCACATGATGTTTCCTGCATATATACATTGTTAAAAACTTAAAACTGTTAAACATGTCTAGGTCGTTAATCATGTACAATTTCTTGGTCATTTAAAATTCTACATTTCTGAATATAAATTTAAAAGACTATGGCCCTGTTGACCAATGGAACAAAATTGAAGATCCAAACTTGAGCTCATACAATTTCAGCCAACTCATATTTGACAAAGGGGCAAAAAAACCCTCAGTGGAGGAAGGATAGAATCTTCAGCAAATGGTGCTGGCAAAATTGGATCATCATCTGCAGAAGGACAAAATTAAACCCCCAAGGTGATAGAAGAAAAAGTTGGCAACAACCTACAAGACATAGGTGTTTCTAAATCAGACAGCAGCTGCACAGGAAGTAAGGTCAAAAGTCGACAAATGGGACCTCATAAACTCAAAAGCTTCTGTACAGTGAAAGAAACAATCAAGGAGGTGAAGAGAAAACCCGCAGAGTGGGAGGAAATCTTACCAGTGATAGGTCTGACAGAGCATTAACATCAAGAATATATAAACTATTCAAAAAACAAAGAAGTAAGAAGACAAATGACCTACTCAAAAGATGGAGTAAAGAGCTGAACAGAGACTTCACCAGTAAGGAAGTAAAGATGGCTGAGAAACATCTTAAAAAGTGTTTCCAACATCATTAATAATTAAGGAAATGCAAATTAAAACCACTCTCAGATATCATCTCACTCCAATACGACTAGCTAAGATCAACTGGTGGGAATGTAAACTTGTACAACCACTGTGGGAAGCAGTGTGGAGAACGCTTAAAAGACTCGGAATGAGCCTACCACCTGAATCAGTCATGCCACTCCTGGGTATATACCCCAAAGACTCATCCTACCTCAAAGATACATGCACGTCCATGTTTATTGCAGCTCTCTTCACAATAGCAAAGAGCTGGAACCAACCCAATTGCCCCTCAACAGATGAGTGCATGTCAAAAGTGTGGTACATCTACACAATGGAGTACTGTTCAGAGGTAAAGAAAGATGGCATTATGAACTTTACAGGTAAATGGATGGAGTTCGAAGCCATTATGCTGAGTGAAGTAACACAGTCCCAGAATTACAAATGGAGAATGGCTTCCCTCAATCGTGGATACTAATACCAAATCCCCCAGATGAAAGGCAAGCTGAATAACAATATCATTATATTTCTGTTTATATGAAAGCAACTGTGTTGTTATAATGTGACTCTCTCAATGGGCTCTAGAATCGCAGACTCTGTAATTACTGTATATGGGTAAAGTGTATGTGTCTGTATTTTAGAATAATATAAAATTAATGGAGAAAAATGTGAATTCCTAAGCATAAAAAAAGACTGAGAGAAAGATGCAGGACAGTTATGGCAGAATGCACGGGGTGGGGTGGGGTGGGGTGGGGTGAAGGGAAAGAAGAATATGCCTGAACTGAATTGAAAAATGATGTATGAAATGTACACAACATCAATAAAAATAGAGATTAAAAAATTAAAAGAAAAATCTGAACTGCTTAACATAATAAAAAAAAAGGATGTGTGGATGAAACTGATCAATGAATACCAAGTTGTTTACATACAGCATGATGCTTTGGTGTCCAATTTTACAGTAAGATCAATATAGATGTGGTATTGCATGTATTTCAAAACCCTCAAAGAAAAAACTGTTTAATTTTGTTCAGATCTTATACTTCTTAAAATCTAAAATGTTGCTATGATGGATGCAGACTGTGGCTTCATTTCCTCTCCATATTCCTGTGCACATATATGGGAATTATACTTCCTAATAGTAATTCCAATGAATAAGACCTAAGGCATTAAGTTAGAAATAATGAAGACTGTATGCAATCTTGTGTTACACTTCAATTGTGGTTAACTAAGCAATTTTTGACTATTACATGGCTTCAAGAATAACTTTCTCTGAAGCTCTTTAAGAAACATGTAAATCCTCAGTTCAGGCACCATCCATCAGAAGTTTGTTGTCTGCTTGTGCTACATATTTCATGTTATATATGAACAGGAATATAGAGAATTGCATTATTTCTTGCTGCCCTCTTAGGCTTGACATTCAGCCCAAAATCCAAATTGAGATGAGATATGGCCACATGTTCATGCCTCTCATTTGAACAGAATATTAAATAATGTATATGAGCGAATGACTGATAACAATTTCTTTAAAAAATTACTGCTATTAGAAAATTGCAAAATTTGGCCAAGTATAGTGGCACATACTTTAATTCCAGCTCTCATGAGGCAGATACCATTGGATCAATATCGATTTGAGGCCAGGGTGGTATATATGGGGAGTTCCAGTCTACTCAGTGCTATATGGTAAGATCCTGTATCAAATAAATAAATAAATAAACACCCACAATGAAAATAACAAGAGATTTTCTGTAATTTAACATATTTTAGGGGTAAGGTATTTATCTTTGGGAAAATAATTACCTTAGTTCAGACTTGATAAAATGAATAATACCATGTTTATGTTGGTGCTGGTGGTTTTTGTTTCCTCTCTCTGTATAGGTGGCTTTTCCACTCTCATTTCTCATCACACTAAACCCATGGATTTTGTTTCTTCCATTCCTATTAGGTTTCTTTTCATCTCATGTAAGGATATACTTTTTCTTTTTATGTCACATAAATAATATTTGGATAAATTTAACCTTTGAACAGCAGCTATGTAATTTAATGCTATTCTCTGGTTTCCTGACATAATAATACCTTTATGATAACTTTGTAGAAAGATCTCAAATTACAGTGATTTCACTTATGATTTCTTAATTTTGTAACTGATGAAAATCCACATATATTTACTACATCACTTTAAATATTAAGTTTGCATTGTTTTTTATGTTAATGTGTTTCATTCAGAATGCTACTTTGTAATCCTGGCCAAGCAAGGAAACTTGAGATTAACTTTCAATGGTCTGTGATGCATTGTATTTGTATATGACGCTGGTGAAATTTCAATTTACAGTTTCTAACTGCTGTAGTACCTTAGATGAGAAATAAACCTAATATAAATAAGGAAGTATCTGTAGTACTAACACATTATCATATATATATATATATATATATATATATATATTCCCAGAAACTAAAAAGCTAAAGGAGGAGGTTTTTCAGGAGTTTGAGAATAGTCTGAGGTAAAAAGAAACTATAGTAACTACATAGAAAACCTGTCTCAAAACAAAACAAAAATAAATGTAAACTTCAAATGGTGTGTATATAAATGGCAGGCACCCATTCCCCAAAGGGCAGAAATTTCCCTTTCCTGTGAATTTTTTAATTAACTATTTGAACGTCGAAGAATCCAAGGTGTGAAGAACAAATGATTGGTTCCAGCTTTCATTTCATAAAATCAACATTTAATTGAAAATAATAAATCTTCTGTAATTACAATATTAAGCTATTAGCAACACAGATATCAGAAAGCTCAATTTATATGTTTCTGATATCTGTATTACTAATAGCTTAAAATTGTATTTTTCTACACTGAAAACAAAGTGGAATGTATGCTACATTAGCATGGGATTGTGGGCTCTGAGATTTATCCAATGGTTGATATTTTATAATCAATAGAACATTTGAATATGTAATGTTACTTGACAGCAGGGACTTTTCAGCTTTAATTAAGGAAGTAGACTCCATTACAGGGTTATTAGCCATATGGGTGAATACTATAAATTAGGAAGCTACAACAGAAAAAGGAAATCACTGCATCACTGCAGAGGGCAAAAATTAGAAAAACACCAATCGAACAACTCAGTGAGACATTACTGGTTCCTAAGTGAACAAATCTGGAACTTCAAACAAGCAAGAGTTGGTCGCCAGCCAGAGGGGAAGTAGGGATCTCAACAACTTTACAAACATTAAGAATTGGGATTCTATTGCCAAAAATAATTCTTTCAAACTTTTTAAATTTTTAGAGCCTCAGAAACTGTTGCGTCCATGCTGGACTTTGGAGATGCTGGTTGGAATAATTTGCTTTGGCAACAATAGTAAATTAATGTTGGCTGGAAGAGATGAGCTCAGCAGTTAAGAGCACTAGATCCCGCTCCCACATGTCGGTAAGAACGGTCTTTAAGGGGGATTTTGGTGCACACACCTTTAATCCTAGACTCAGGAGGCAAGGCGTCAGGTGGTCTCTGTGAGTTCAATGCCAGCTGTTATACAGCTACGTTTCAGGCCAGCTTTTGTGCTATAATGTGATAACCCCTGTCTCAAAAAGACCAAAAAAAAAAAAAAAAAATTAAAAGTAAATTAATGCAATTGCATAGAGAAAGGTAGAAGAAAACAATCTAGCAATACCTTTGGGAAACAGAAATAGAACAGCTTAGAAAAACAACTTAATGACAAACAATAGAATCATTGGTTGTAATCCTCTGGGTGGAAAATAAAATATAAGACAGTGCTTTGTCAGAGAGTGATCTGCTTACATTTGGCAGGAATGAACTTACACAAATTTGGTGTGCAAACTATTATTGATTGAAGTAGAATTGTTAAAAAAATATTTATTCTTTCATGTTTACTAGTGTATTGCCTGCATGTACATTAAGTGCATCTACGACATGTAATGCTCATGGAGGTCAGAGGAAGGCTTCAGATCCACTGAAACTGGAAGTTTGCAAGGTTATTAGCTGCAATGTTGGTGCTGGGATTCTAATCCATGTTTTCTTCAAGAGCAGTCAGTGCTCTTAACTGCTGGTCCATCTCTCCAACCTGGAAGTAGCATTTTTTTTCTTAGATTCTATGCTTTATCCACAAATGCCAGTAGTTGATATGAATAACCTATTGTCAGTCAGACAGTACAGTCAGAGAAACAGTCACTTGCATGTCAATAAGGCACTTTAAAGTTAACACAGTGATAATATGTGAGAATGTGACTGGCTACCACAGGAAAGAAATATACAGGGAATCTGGACTATCCTTCAATGTCTGTTGATATTAAGCAAATATTTTGTAGCTTGATACATGTATTAATTTTCTAAAGTCCCTTATCAATATGAAGTACTGCTCATAAAAAGTAATTAAATAACATAGATTGCCATGAAAAGAAAGTTATAACATGTAAATAAGGAGTGAGGCAAATGACGAAGTGTGTGATTAGTGAAATCATGTTTTAGATGAGGATGGTTATCAAAAGATCAGAGGCATTTATGAGGACTGTGGTTGCTCAACCAACAGTAAGAAATTAAAGACTTAATCTCTCTACAAACCACCATGAAGAAACCATCCAGGATTTAAATTTTATTGTAAATCTAATAAAAATGATCCATTATATTAATTTGATGTATCCCTTGATAGGATAGCATTAATCTTAATTTACCATTTATTCATATTTAACATTCCAATATTTATAAATCAACACTGTTAGTTTAAACTTAAAAATCAGTGTTTATGAAACCAGAATCCATAAAATATATATCTTGCCAATTTCTTTGTTTCTAATTTTTTCTAAGTATCACCATTAGCTATTTGACTTTTTAAATATAGAAAGAATAATAAATCAGTAGCATGTTGAAAGGGCTCATTGAGAATCAACAAGGTGATTTCAGAAAATACGATTCTGAGGTAAGTATTGAAGTAAATATAAATAATTCATCAAATAACATTGACATAAAGCAAAACATATGAGAGGTTCAATGTACTGTAGAATAACCTACATGTTCTAAGAATACAGAACCAATAGAACTATCAACCTTTACAACTTACATTTTTATCACAATGAGAATACTCTTAAGAGGAAAAGATTATCATAAATTTCAGAAGACATATATCCAAAACATTAGAATACAAGTGGGCAAAGTATAAAACAGATAAGTGGTAATTATCAACTACAGCTATTCTATCTTTGTAAAAATCTAAAGCTATCAATACACATGTAATTCATTGCACTATGTGTGGTATGAACAAGCAAACTCAAGAATAAAAGAAATTCTTTATAAAAAAGGTAAAAATACATGGACAGAATGAGATCACTGTATGTTTTAAAAGCCATAAAGAAAACCAAGTGCATGTTTTATTTATGGTGATCACAATTATTGAGATACAGTTCAACTTCAATTATTCATATATAGGCAGCCAGTAATATCATTCTCTCATAATATCTTATCACTTAAATTTGTTTATGACTGTAGAGTGTTCTTGCTTTAGGAGATGCAGTTTTTTTTTTTTTTTCCTGGACTCTTATGCTTGTGCTGTATTTTACTTGAGATATCACTTTGCTGAGAAAGAGCATCAAACCACAAGAAATAGTAGCTGGTGTTTAAACCATCATTTTAAAGATATTACACATTATTTTCACTAGGTTAGGTTGATATTTCAAATTAAAATTCTCCATCCCCTATAGTCATAGCAATCCGGGTTCTACACTGTCCAGTCTGAGACCTATAGGCCACATGAAGCCAAAGATGGCTGTGAATGCAGCCCCAAACCACATAATAAAAATCACTTGAAACATTATGAGATCCTTTTGTAAAATATTTATTTTGTAAATTTATTGTGATGCCTTTGACTGTGAATTTTCTGGATGAGAATACTATGTCACAATTACAATGGAATAAACATGTCTGAACTGTGGAATAATATAGAATACACTTGTTGAACAAATCAAAATCTTAGGAGTAGATAAAGAAAGATCATCCTGTTGCAGATGCAGCTGAGGAGAAACCACGTGATCTAAAGAGATTTTTATTTTATTTTATTTATTTCTGTATGTGTATGAATGTACTGTCTGCATGCAAGTCTGTGCACCCGTGGCGTGCAATGCCGCGGAGGTCAGAAGAGGGTGTCGGATTCCCCTGGAACTGGAGTTCTCCTGGAATTGGAGTTTCAGACGGTTGTCGGCCGCCATGTGGGTGCTGGGGATCGAACCTGCGTCCTCTTCAAGAGCGGTCGGCGCTCTTAACTGCTAGGCCATCTCTCCAGCCTCATGATCTAAAGAGATTTAAAGGAACAACGGGTCTTGACAAACATAAGGCAAAAAGACATATGCATTAAGTATATAATCGGATAACATAGTGTACACAATGCTCACTTGATTATTTGATCTATGGAGTAAGGCTAAAGTTGAGTGACGAAGAATGAAGTACACAATAGGATTTGGGGAGATGACTCAGTCAGTAAAGTGCTTGTGGTTTGATTCAGGACCCAAATTCAGTATGCAGAAACCATGAAAAAATTATAGATGTGGCCACAGGTGCTTGTAATCCAGTGCTGGGGCAGAGACAAGAGAACACCTGAGGCTTGCCATCCTGCCAATTTAGCTGTGTTGGCAATCTCCTGTGTCAATAAGAATGCTATCTGAACAAAGGAGGTTGAGCAGCATATAGGAGATCCCACAGAGTTGTTCTCTGACCTGTGCATGCAATTGCACATATGTGTATGTGTAGGAATATTACACATATGTGCTCATATAAGCAAACATACACAAACCAACACATGCACACAACCTGGAAATGGGCTCCTTGTATAAATCTATGATGTTTTTAACATTTTTAAAATTTGATAAATTTATAATTTCATGAATTCAAAGATGGAATTCAAAAAAATGTTTAAAAATTGAAGAACAGATATAAGATTTTTATATCTCATAGCTAAGTTTCTGTTCACATAAATGTTTTGGATCAGCAATAATGTGCTTAGATGTGAACTTCATTAAGCTTAGTCAATGGAATAAAGTGAAAAAAGCAGTTTTTAGGAAGTTAAATGAGTTAAAGCTCCAGGATGATGGAAATGGGAAAAATGTGTTTGTGCAAATATTCTTTCATATTTATTCAACACAAATCAAAGTAATTTCAAGTGAAAAATAAATTATAATTTTATTGTATGAAAATGAGTGGGAACTCTATCATACACTCATGGGTTTGTACGTTGCTATAGTAGACTTGAGTCATAATTTTCCTAAAAGCACTGTGCCCCTGAAGTAGTACTTTGTAAAGATAGTGAATACATTTTTACTATATTTATTTTCCCAATCCATGAGCATGGGATGTTTGTCCATCTTATGATGTCTTCCTCAATTTCCTTCTTCAGGGCTTTAAATTTTTTGTTGTAGAGATCCCTGGTGTCTTTGGTTAGGTTTGTTCCTAGGTATTTTATTGTTTTTGAGGCTATTGTGTGTGGGAAGGTCTCCTTGTATTCCTTCTTCAGTTGCTTGTTGTTGGCGTAAAGAAAGGCTACTGATTTTTCTAGATTTATTTTGTATCCTGACACTTTACTGAAGTACTTAATCATTTTCTGGTGGAGTTCTTAGCATCCCTTAGGTAGACATATCATCAGCAAAAAGGGATAACTTGACTTCTTCTTTTCCAATTAGAAATCCTTTAATTTCCTTTTCTTGCCTTATTGCCCTAGCAAGGGTTTCAAGCACTATATTGAAAAGGAGTGGTGACAGGGGGCAGCCTTGCAGAGTTCCTACCTTTAAGGGGAATGTTTCTGTCGTTTCCCCATTTAGGATGATATTGGTTGTGGGTTTCCTGTATATGACTTTGATTACATTGAGGACTAATCCCTCCAGTCCAATTCCCTCTAGCACTTTAAACCTGAAGGGATGCTGGATTTTGTTAAAGGCTTTCTCCGCATCAATTGAGATGATGGTGTAGTTTTTCTCTTTCAGTTCATTTATATGCTTGATGATATTTATTGATTTTCATATGTTGAACCATCCCTGCATATCTGGTAGGAATCCAACTTGGTCATGATGGATGATCTTCTTGATGCGGGTCTCTATGCGATTTGCCAATAGCCTGTTTAGAATTCTACCCAAAGTAGTGTACAGATTTAATGCAATACCAATCAAAATCCCCAAGAGCTCCTTCACAGGCTTGGAAAAAAATCCTCAAATTCATTTGGAAAAACAAAAGAACCTGAATAGCCAAAGAAACCCTGACCGAAAAGAGCAATACGGGGGGGGGGGGTCACTCTATACCAGACATCAAACTATAGTACAGGGCTGTAGTCATAAAAACAGCTTGGTACTGGCACAAAAACAGACCAGCTGACCAATGGAATAAAACTGAAGATCCAAACCTGAGCACACACAATTTCAGCCACCTCATATTTGACAAGGGAGCCAAGAAGACACAATGGAGGAAAGATAGCCTCTTCAGTAAGTGGTGTTGGCAAAACTGGATCACCACCTGTAGAAGAATGAAATTAAACCCCTACCTCTTGCCCTGTACAAAAGTCAATTCCAGATGGATCAAAGACCTCAATGTGAAACCCAAAATTCTGGAGGTGATAGAAGAAAAACTTGGCAGCAGACTACAAGACATAGGCATAAGAAAAGACTTCCTAAATCAGATATCAGCTGCACAAGAAATAAGATTGACAATTGACAAATGGGAACTCATTAAACTCAAAAGCTTTTGTACATCAAAAAAAAATAAATAAATAAATAAATAAAGGAAGTGAAGAGAAAACCCACAGAGTGGGAGAAAACCCTCACTGCAGATATATCCGACAAAGCATTAATTCCCAGAGTATACAAGCTACTCAAAAAACAAAGAAGAAAGAAAATAAATGAACCACTCAAAAGATGGAGCAAAGAACTGAATAGAGACTTCACAGAGGAGGAATTAGAGATGGCTGAGAAACATCTTAAAACGTCACTAATAATTAGGGAAATGCAAATTAAGACCACTCTAAGATATCATCTCACTCTAAAAAGACTGGTCAGGATCAAGGAAACAAACGATATTAAGTGCTGGAGAGGTTGTGGGGAAAGGGGAACACTCAGCCATTGCTGGTGGGAATGTAAACTTGTACAGCCACTATGGAAAGCAGTGTGGAGAACCCTTGGAAGATTCAAAATGAACTTGCCATTTGACCCAGTCATACCACTCCTGGGTCTATACCTACAAGACTCATCTTACTGCAGAAATACATGCACAGCTATATTTATTGCAGCTCTGTTCACAATAGCAAAAGGCTAGAACCAATCCAAATGCCCCTCAACTGACGAGTGGATAGAGAAAATGTGGTACATGTACACAATAGATTTCTATGTAGCAGTAAAGAAAGACAACATCATGAACTTTGCAGGTAAATGTATGGAGCTAGAAGATATTATATTAAGTGATGTAACACAGTCCCAGAAAAACAAATGACGAATGGTATCCTTAATCTGTGGATGCTAGCATCAATAACCCAGTTGTAAATATCTCTTGTGCAGAGGGATGCACATTAAAACAACAACAACAGAAAGACTGCATCAGAAAATTGACTGAAATGGTGAATCAGGAGGTGTGGGAGGGGCAGGAGAGGGACGCGGGTCTATGTTCGATTAATGTATATTTAATTGACGTGAGTTCAACAAGTATCCAATTTTGCCCAGACTCTGTCTACAGATTACATGGTGTTTTAGGACATAATATATACATTTAATATGTGTATATTAAACAACATTGGTTTAAAGGTTTTGGTAAAAATGGTAATGCGTCTGAGTTAATTAGAAAAATAAATTGTTCTTGTCCACATTTGTTTTACTTAAAATATATATAACAATAACTTTGGGATTGGCGCATACAAACGTTCTCTATAATTTTTCTGTTGTAAAGTATCATCTTGTAGCATTCTCCTTTACCTGTAGGATGATTTAACTTAAGGAATTAAGTTTGCTTCCCAAGTTAATGATATACAGTCACCCAAAACAGCTTGGGTGAATTTGATGTAATCTGCGCCTTGATTCCTGCCTATAGGTATGTGTACTACAACTGCCTTTTTGAGACTCATGGGTCAAAAAATAAAAACCTAAATTTAAAAAGGGGGATACAGAGAGATATTAAACCTTTTTGTCAAAAATTTTGCAATTTGAAACTTAATACTAACTACAGGAAAAGATATGTATTTTCCTACAGGTCAAAATGTCACTAAGTTAATGGCTGAGAAAGAAAAGATACAGCTTTGCATTGTGTAGGGTGTACCAGGAAGTGCCAGCAGAAAGGTTGGCCCATCTGAACATTGAAAGGAAGAAAAGCCTCAGACGGCTACAGGCATCAAACCCCTGTGTGGATCCTACTTGTAACAACTGTTTATAATGTGTCCTAACAAAACTTACCTTCTACATGCTGCAAAGTTTTAATATGAGAGAATTTCTTACCTCTCCTTCATAGAACAAGGAGAAATATGATGATGATGAGGTTGTTCTCTAACTGGAAATTGGAACCAAGAGATATAGAGGTAATATCTTATAAAACTGGTAAAACTGCCTTCTTTAATTGACTAATAGGCATAGGAACTGTGAAAAGAATTATTCTCTATTCAGAACCAAATATAATACTAAAGTCTCCTTAAGATGTGCATTTAAGCAAAATATATTAATACAGTAGAGTTCTGATATCAGCAATGGATTATTCTACCAAGGAGATATTGGCCAGGAGATCCAAGCCCACCCCCCCCCAAAAACAGTAAAGGCTTCTTGCCTGTAAACTGGGATACTTGCAAGAAGAGAGGCAATAAGGCCCTGCTGTCGAAGACCTGATGTAAGCATGGGAAAGATGTATTGAGAACGCACTTGCAAGTGTACAGTTGGTCTCTGGAATACCAGAGAGTGTTACCAAAGGCCATTAAACCAATAAAGCAAAAATAGGTCTCCTTGAGTCAAGCTAGACTCCTCCTGTCAGCATCAGCTACACCTCACCTGCCTGGAAATACTGTTCAGCAGTGGCAGTCATATGTCTGTATATCCCAAATCTAATTGGCTATTAGCTCTCTCCTTGGAGGAATAACCCATGGCTGATACCACAAGCTTACATCCTGTAGTGGTTAGGAGATACTATAAGCCACAGTAAGACCCTGTCGCATTGTACAGAAAAAAAAAACATAATTCATGGATTAACATACCATCCAAACATTTATGTCTATACCAAAGTAACCTGCCATAACTGTTTAAATACCTATATATCTAATTGCTTGTGCTTCATTAGTAGGATTGAAAGGTTATTCCTGGACAAACTTTCAGCCCATGAAAGGAAACAGCCAGAATTGACCAAAGTCTAAAACGACAGCTCCAGAGAAAGTAGACTGTTTTGCTTCTTGTCCACCTGTGCCCCTTTTCTAAGCCTAGGGAACAATCTGCAGAAGAGGGGGTGTGGTAGAATGTAAGGGCTGCAATTGGGTTGAATGGCGAAACTACAGAAATATAGACTGGACACTTATTTGATCAACTTGATTGAATATACAAGCCCCCCCCCCCACAGCTGGATGGTGGGACCCTTGGGCTGTGTGGGTTTGGGCACAACTGTTTGCAAAATGGTTTTACACGAAGGATGCTTGTACTCATAAATTATCACTTGTTAAAACATGAAAAAAAATAAAGAATAAAAGAAAAAAATAATCCTCAATTCGTGCAATACAAAAAAAAAAAAAAAGATAGTGAATACAGAGGATGGCATTCCTCACTTCTATCAGGTGTTAGAGAACCTTCCTACTAAATATGAAAGTGGCTTGCTTACCTGTGAGTCCTTTCTCTACAGGATGGGAAACAGAAATGGATGGCTTTATCTCCTTTGCTCAGATAACAGGATTGCTTTCTGCCAACTGTGGGTCTAAGAGTCATCTTTACATGTGTTAACTTGCAGTGACACACTGCATAATGGTCTTATATCAATAACCTAAGAGAAAGCCCTTTAGCTTTCAACAATATTTACGCATGACACTTATTTATTTTATATCTTTTAAGTGGATTTATGATTCGTACTTGTTAGAACATACTAAAAACAAATCTACAAACACAGCCATAAAAATGTTGGTGGTAAGGGATGTATTTCTTCAATGAACATTTTCATACCAATTTTGTTTAATTTCATAAATTTAAAACAATTTCATATGAGAGAATGTGGATATTGAAGAATTTCTGAGGAAATTGTACTGTGCTTTAATAATATGTATTTTATTATCTATTGTCTGAATCTTAAGAATTGGAAATTTTCAATTGTAAGAAAAACGTAAGGAAAAAAATAACCTTCCAACCCAGTTGTAATCCCTAATAAAAACAACAACTCGCATAGGAAACTACCTCTAACGTTGTGGTTGTGAGGTCACTATCAACATCCATATAATTGGAATTAAAACCTTCTCAATGCCAGGGAACTCATGGGTAGCACTGTAATTATAACCAAACACACATGGCTGTGGAGGTGATATATCATAGATTAAACCCTATCTCTGTTAAATTTCTAGGAAAATGTAATTTCTTACCATATGATAAATGATTCCTTTTATTTACAGATAAATGTACTATATACCACTCATCAAAGAAATTTCTGTTTGAGAAGAGGGAGGCTTTTGCAGAGTTCCACAACTGATCACACAAAGTACATACTAGTAAGAGATACCCAGCTCTAAGTGACATATCTACAATGGAACCGCTAAAGCTAAAACTTATATAACACAATGGAAACAGGTTGAGAGAAAACTAGTGCACCCCTCAACTCTCACCACTGAAACTTCCTTATATAACAGAGTGGCTAAGTTTTAGAGAATGGGAGGATGCGAGACTGCTGTTAACTATGTGTATCTGGATAGGACTTTCTATATTAAACCTCACCCACCCATGACTCAAGGGACATTGGGTACAAATACTTCATGAGATGTGACTTAAAATGTATAATGAAATACATAAGGTGTGGTGGTGGGGGCATGAGGGGATATAGGACCATACCTGGGTGAGGGTGGCTCACTTTAATAAAGAACTCTTGTATGAAATGCACAAAAATTAATATAAATAATAAAAACAGATTAACTAAAACATCCTTAAGTTAAAGCAGTGAAATACAATAAAACAAGGCCAAAACAGAATGCAGGAGTATTTAAGACACATTGTAAGCATTTACAACATATGTGCTGGAAAATTATGTGAGAGGTAAGATGTAGAAATCAAGATGTAGAAATAAAAAGGGGTCCAGAGAAGGCAGTGTGGTTCCCAGCGAATAGGTGAGCCCAAAGCAGGCTGTTGCTAGCCACCCTCACCTGGCCCATATTGCACAGTGGCAAGGTGGAGTCAGACAGCCAGCCAGACACACTCAGCAGTTCCAGAGGACCCAGCTCAGCGCCCAGGGAATAGGTGAGCCTAAAGCAGGCTGGCCCATCAGGGCCCTGTGCAGGGCCTGTTGCCAGGCAGCTACACTGTCCTAGAGTTCACAGAGGCAGAGTACAGTCAGCCAGATAGCCAGACATGCAGCAGTTCAGGAGGAGGAAGTGTGGTGCCAGGAGAATAGGTGAGCCTAAAGCAGACAGGCTCATTATTGCCCTGGGCACAGCCTCTTGCCACCCAGCTGCGACTGGCCTAGTGAGCACAGTAGTGGGGCAGAGTCAGCCAGCCAGCCACCCAGCAGGTCCAGAGAGCACCAGTGCATGGGACAGGGGAGCAGCCCCCACCACCCACGCCTGAGCTACAGTGTGGATATCCCATTGAGAAGAGCTATAGCAACACCCAAGCACAAGGCAGTCATACACTCAGTAGGAAACAGACCTGATTGCGATTTCTGGAGAACCTCCAGAACAGAAAGGGAAGAGCTAACTGAACCTCCCAATATATAACAAAAAGTGAAGACCAGAAAACCTAGCACAACCAACACTCCATAAACCAAGGAGAAGACAATGAACATACTTGAAGGAAACAAGCAAAGTAAGCCTTCAGCAGCTAAGAAACATTTGAGATTTGCACCAGAATACAAACAATAAAACAAGCCCACATGCTAAAACCACAAAGTAAACAACAACATGAGAGAAGCACATAATAAATCCACACCAAACTGTACCAGTCCTATAGAAGATCCCTATAATAAGATCTTTCTGGAAGGAACCCATGACATGGATATTAGAACAATCATAGACATAATCAAAGAAATAAAATAATATAAAGAACAAATCAGAGAACTAAGGGGAGAGAATTATAAACTCAGGAAGAAACTAGAGGGAGAAAATGACAAACTCCAGAAGGAAGTAGAAACACTGGAGATCCCATGCTAAAATGAAAAAGGAAACTGAACAGCAAAGCAGGGAGCTATAAGAAAAGAATGAAAAGCTCCAAAAGGAAGTGGAAATACTCAAGCCATCACAGGATGAAATGAAAATGGAAATCAAACACTCATCCAATCAACAGGAAAGGATGGGAGAAAGCCTCAAAAGCAGATTATATGAAGCAGAAATTAGAATATCAGACCTAGATTGTAGCATGGAAATATTAGGAGTCAAAAGCCAAGATTATGGGGCTGGAGAGATGGCCTAGCGGTTAAGAGTGCTGACTGCTCTTGCAGAGGACCTGGGTTCGATCCCCAGCACCCACATGGCGGCTGAGAACCTTCTGTAACTCCAATTCCAGGAGAACTCCAGTCCCAGGGGAATCCAATGCCCTTTTCTGACCTCCGCAGCATTGCACGACACAGGTGCATAGACCTGCATGCAGACAATGCATTCATACACATTAATTATTAATTAATTAATTAAAAAATTTAAAAGCCAAGATTATGAAAATTAAATAAAAACAAGAGTGCAACAACCAGGAAATGTGGGACACTATGAAAAAAAACCAAACCTCCACATCATAGGGATAGAAGAAGGAAAAGAATCCTAAGACAATGGTATTGATCAGATATTCAACAGAACAATAGAGGAATATTTCCCCAAACTGAAAAAAGACAAACCCATACAAATACAAGAAACACATAGAACACCAAATAGACAAAATCAGAAAAGAAATTCCCCAAATAGCCATAGAAACCCTGAGCAAAAAGAGCAACACAGGGGGATCACTATACCAGACTTATACTACATATACTTATACTTATATCAACGTATACTTATACCACCTGTACTATGGGGTGATAGTCATGAAAACAGCCTGGTACTGGCACATAAACAGACCCATTGACCAATGGAACAAAATTGAACATGCAAACTTGAGCACATACAATTTCAGCCATCTCATATTTGACTAGGGGGCCAAGAAGACTCCACGGAGGACAGACATCATCATCAGCAAATGGTGTTGCCAAAACTGGATCACCACTTGTAGGAGAATAAAACTAAACCCCTACCTCCTGCCCTGTATAAAAATCAAATCCAAATGGATCAAGGACTTCAACATGAAACCCATATCTCTGATGATGATAGAAGAAAATTTTGTTACTAACCTACAGGACATAGGCATAGAAAATGAGTTTCTAAATCGGAGAGCAGCTACACCAAAAATAAGGTCAGCAATTGACAAGTGGTACCTCATTAAACAAAATAAGCTTCTAAAGTGAAGTAAACAATCAATGAAGTAAAGAGAAAACCCACAGAGTAGAAGGAAACCTTCAACAGTGGTACATCTGACAGAGCATTAACTCCCAGAAGACATAAACTACTCAAAAAACAAAGAAGAAAGCAAATGACCCACTCAAGAGATGGAGTAAAGTCTTCAACAGAGACCTCACAACTGAGGAAGAAAAGGTGGTTGAGAAACATCTTGAAAAATGTTTAATATTGCTAATAATTAAGGAAATGCAAATTAAAACAACTTTAAGATATCATCTCACTCCAAAAAGACTGGTTAGGATCAAGAAAACAAAAGATACCAAATGCTGAAGAGGTTGTGGGGAAAGGGGAACACTCATCCACTGCTTGTGGGAATGTAAACTTGCACAACCACTATGGAAAGCAGTGTAAAGAACCCTTAAAACACTCATAATGAGTCTACCACTTAAACCAGCCATACCACTCCTGGGTATATACCCACAAGTTTCATCCTACCACGGAGATGCATGCACATGTATGTGGAAGTGACCGGCCAGAGACAGGTTGCTAAACTCTAGTCAGGCTCAGAGGGTTACAGTAGGCCGCATTCTCTAGGGCCCACAGGCCCAACACTTATTACATCTTCAATTTCTTCATATATTATGGGTCTGTTTAAGTTGTCGATCTCTTCTTGGTTGAGCTTTGGTGATTCCCTGGATTTCAGATATTCATCCATTTCTTCTAGGTTTTTAAACTTGGTAGAGTATAAGTTTTTGAAGTATTCCTGTATGATTTTCTGGATCTTTTCCTTGTCTGTTGTGATTTTTCCCTTTTCATCAGATTGTATTGATTTGGAGTTGTTCCTTCTTTCTTTTGGTTAACTGGGCTAGAGGTCTGTCTATCTTGTTTATTCTTTCAAGAACCAACTTTTGGGTTCATTGATTTTTTGTATTGTTTTCTTTGTTTCTATTTCATTGATTTCTGCTCTGATTTTTGTTATTTTTTCTTGTCTGTTGCATTTAGGGTTCATCTGTTGTTTCCTCTCGAGTGCTTTTAGCTGCAGTGTTAGCACATTCACTTGTGCTCTTTCTGTTTTTCTAATGAGGGCACCCAGGGCTATAAACTTCCTTCTTAGAACTGCTTTTTTAAGGTATCCCATAGGTTTTGTTGTGTTTTATTATCATTGATATTCAGTTCCAGGAATGCTTTTATTTCTTTCTTTATCTCTTCCTTGACCCATTCGTTATTCAAGAGTGTGTTCTTTAGTTTCTATGCCTTCTTGTAGATAGTAGGGCTTATCCTGTTGCTGATACTGAGCTTTATTGCAGTGTGGTCTGATAGAATGCATGAAATTATTTCAATCTTTTTGTATTTGTGGAGGTTTCTTCTGTGTCCCAGTATGTGGTCGATTTTGGAGAATGTTCCGTGGGGTGCTGAGTAGAAAGTGTATTCTCTGGCATTTGGGTGGAATGTTGGTTAGATGTCTGTGAGGTCCATTTGTTATATCATATTGTTCAGTTCAGATGATTCTCTATTTATTTTTTGTCCTGTTGACCTGCCCAAAGGGCTCAGTGGGGTATTGAAGTCCCCTATTATGAGTGTACTGGGGTTAGTCTGTGACTTGTGGTCCTGGAGAATTGACTTTATAAAGTTTGGTGCACCAGAGTTTGGTGCATATATATTCATAATTGTAAAATCTTCTTGATGAATTATTCCTTTGATAAAAGTGTAATGGCTTTCTTTGTCTCTTCTGATTTCTTTTACTTTGAAGTCTATTTTATCTGATATTAAAATAGCAACACCTGCTTTCTTTTTGGTACCATTTGCTTGGAATATTTTTTCCATCCCTTCACTTTAAGGTGGTGCCTGCCATTGAAGTTAAGATGTGTTTCTTGTAGACAGCATATGGATGGGTTCTGTTTCCTAATCCAATCTCCCAGTCTATGTCTTTTGATTGGGGAAATTAGTCCATTAATATTTAAGGTTCTTACTTTTAGGTTTGTGTTGCTTCCTTCTGCTTTATTATCCATTTGCAGTTTTGATTTAGGTTTCTACTTCTCCAATTATGCTTTTATTGATTTCTCTTTCTAGGTGCCTGGGGATGGTTGCTTCTTTCTTCTGTCCTTTGAATTGCTTCAAGTATTCTCTGAAGGGTTGGTTTTCCGGATATGTATTCTTTCATCTTGTTTATGTCATGGAAGGTTTTTCTCTCTCCTTCAACTATAATCAACATTTTTGCTGGGTACAGTAACCTG
The DNA here is from genome assembly GCA_009823505.1 of Rhizomys pruinosus. NCBI lineage: Eukaryota > Metazoa > Chordata > Mammalia > Rodentia > Spalacidae > Rhizomys > Rhizomys pruinosus. Next base: position 996,819 of record VZQC01005092.1, on the reverse strand, counting down.
GGTTGGCATCTATTGTCCTATAACACTGGAAATGCTTTGCTCCAGGTTCTTCTTGCTTTCATAGTTCGCACTGAGAAGTCAGTTGTAATTCTGATAGGCTTCCCTTATAGGTCACTTGTTGCTTTTCTCTTGAGGTTTTTAGTTGTTCTGTGTTATCATCCAGGTCTTATATTCTTTGTTCTGCTTCCTCCATTCTGCTTCTGAGGCTTTTTCCATTCCTTTCCTCTTGATTGGATGAGTGTTTAATTTCATTTTTCATTTCCTCTTCTGATTTCTTTAGTATTTTTACTTCCTTTTGGAGCTTCTCAATCTCTTCCTGTAGCTCTTTGCTTCACTGGTTGGTTTCCTTATCTTTTTCAGCATGGGATCTTTTCAGTGTTTCCAATTCCTTCTGGAGGTTGTCATTCTCTCTCTCTCTAGGTACTTCTTGAGTTCTTCATTCTCTTTTCTTAATTCTTTGATTTGCTCTTTATAATCTTGTACTTCTTTAAGTATGTTCACAACTGTGCTTCTGATAGCTGTATCCTGGGCCATCCCCAGGGGAATCCCACTGTAGGAATCTTCCACAGGGTTGGTAGAGCTTGGTTTGGGATTATCCTGCTCCTTTCCCATGTTGTCTCTTCTTCGTGTTCCTGGCATATGGGCTTCTCCTTGCCTGTATTCCAATGTGAGTCCCAAATGCCTCTTCACTGTGTTGAAGGCTTACTTTGCTTGCCTCCTTCAGATGCCTTCATAATCCCAGTTGGCAGAGGTGGGGGGGTTACTCTTTAGCCTTCACCCTGGTATTTGCGCTTCAGGTGGTCTTGGGAGATCTCCAATCTCAGGACTCACACAAACCCAGCTTTTATACCAGGTGGGAGGATAACTCTGCACCCATAGCCACAAAAAGCCAATCAAGCCAAAGACAACTATATTAACTGGATTAAATCAAACAACAATCCGCCTTGCTGAAGCACCCAGCTCCTACCTACCTGTGCTTCAGGTGGTCTTGGGAGATCTCTGATCTCAAGACTCACACAACCCACCTTTTATACCAGCTTGGAAGATAATTCTGCCCCCACAGCCACAAAAGCCAATCATGCCAAAAGCAACTAGATTAAATCAAACAACAATCTGCCTTGCTAAAGCACCCAGCTCCTCCCTACCTGTGCTTCAGGTAGTCTTGGGAGACCTCCCCTAAATTACTTACTGTTAACAAAGTTTTCCTGGTCTTAAGGTATTCAGCCATGAAGTTTCCATCTTAGTATATTGTTAGGCACCTAAATGTTGCACATAATGCTGGACAACTACTTCATATGTAGATATACCCAGGTGTATGAGTTCAAGCTTCGGGATACAGAAATCTCTGAGAGACATGGAAGGCAATTGTTTTGGCTTTCTAGTTGGGTTTTTCACATGTTAATTTTGGTGGCAATTTCCATCATTTAGAACTAAAGTGGAGACTCTATTTCTGATATATTTTATTTTTTGAAAGGAGAGGCTTATATTATCAGCAACTCCAAGTTTGTAAAAAGAATAAATTACCAAGGAAATTTATGTAATATAAGTAGCTTGAATGAAAGCCCACAGTGAGTTTGCCACTGGTGGTAATTAAGTTTTGTGTCTATGCCATATTTTATTGGATTTCACACATTTTAATTTGAATACCAACTGTTACAAGGCATATGGACTTTCGCATCAATCCCATATGTTACAAAATGGCTTACTGCTATCTGTTTAGGATTCACACAATAATGACATTTACATATGATCATAGAGTGGTACAACTTTATACCTTTTCTCTAGTTTAATATATGTCTTAGAAATCCCAAAGCATCAAAACATACTATTTGGTTAGGTGAGGGTTTGTACTTCCTTATGCACATTGTTGGTTTGAGGAGAAATTTTTACAAAGTATAAAATATAGAATTCTATATAAAAACATATCTTGTATTTTAAAGGTAAATTTGGAGGCCTATCACTAGACTCTTTTTTAATCTAGATGACATGATTTAAGGAGAACACCACATGATGAAAGCAAATTAATACAAGACATGGATAAATAAATATGAAACTACCCTTATGAACAGCATAAGTAATATGTCCACAATCTCTTCAATGGAAGTAACTCATATGAAGAAGCTTTACATGTTGACAGTAGATAATATAGATAACATGTTTAAATATTTTTTCTATTAGTTCCATATAAGCTGCATAAATCCTTGGAGTCATTGTCTACATAAAGTCCAACAATACTATGTTTGAAATGATTATTTTCACTCCCTTTATTCAAAATTTAAAATGATTGGAATTGGATGGTACCTTTGTGTAATACTACTCTATAGTGAAAGTCATATGGAAATAAGACTTAGTCCATTTCTGAAATACCATTTGTTGAAAGGTCAGAGATTGGCTTCAGCTAGATGAGAGTATCATGTGTAATTTCATAAATGATTAGATTCAGGTGTGGGATAAAATATTTCTTTTATTCAGTGCTGAAAATTGTCCTAAATAGTTTTCTGTTAAAAAATTTAGATTCAATCTTTATAAATTCTTTGGGAATAAAATGAACTGGAGAAGGAATATTTCTCCATAGCAAAAACAAGGTGCACAAACAGAAACCTTTTAAACCGTGGAGCTTCTAAGTTTATTCCTTTTTTTGCCTTTTAGAAAATTAAAAAAAATGAAAGAAGTTTAAAAAATAAAGTGTATTTTTCAATTATTTACATCATACTTAATACTGGGAGAACTGTAAAATGCTGAGAAAATAAAATGGAAGAAAATATTAGATAATTTGAATGGTATATATTTTAATGAATATATTAAGTTAATGTATATTTTCACAACCTAATCAGACAGACAGCAGTACCCTTAAACTATGTTTACTCCTACCTTCCACTTCAAAATTCTTGTGTTATTAAACTCTTTCAGAATTACCATGTGACTATTTTTATTACATATTTTGCTCATGTATAGCTTTACAAGTATTATTGAAGTGGATTAGAAGTCAATTTTCTCCTTAATTTCCAAGGACATATTCCTTTGTGTTATATTTATGTATCATAGTATTATTTTAATAGTTATAAAATAGCAAAGGGAAATAAATTTATACAAAATCAATGCAATAGCTATACTTCTATCTTGGGGGAAATCAATGGCTAACCAATTGGACCCAAAGCCTACACAGAGGTCCACAACTGAACAAAAACAGGCATGATCTGTGTGACTGGCTCGTGCTTAGGAGACACATCTCCAATAAACTTCTACACACAAGACCCAAGTATCATAGAACAAGTACCCAAGTGACATTAACTACCTCTTAACTCTTGCTAAGGAACCTCCTCCAAGCAACAGGAGACCAGGGACATAAAATGACCTGTATGGCCAAACCCTGAAGATTAAGAGACTACAGAGTGAGGTTCCATGGACAGGTTGCCTATAATCAGCCTCACCCACCCAAGGCTCAGTGAAGATTGTGGAAGAGGGGGCAGAAATATTGTAAGAGCCAGGGAGCTGATTCAAGACCAAATGGAAATGAATCCTACAAGCTCCTGAGACCGACTTCATATGAATGTACAGAATTGATATCAGCATAAATAAGATCCATGAAAGCTCAGCTGGACAAAAATCCAACACAGAATTACACAAATAGGTAGCAGAGTCCAACCTTGGTTGAGGAAGTTATTGGCAGCAGATGATGGCCTTGTCTAGAAAAGAGATTTTGGATAAATTAACTACACCTCAGGGGAGGAGCTGGCACTGAGGAGTGAAAGGGGAGAGTAATTTGGCAGGAATGACAGAAGGTATGAACTCCTGGGGTGGGCGAGGGAGGGTGCCAAGGGAGAAGCATGTATAGTAGCGATTAAGACTGACTGAAAAAGTGTGTATGAAACACACAAAATTCAATAACAACCTGACAGACGTTGTGGCACACACCTTTAATCCTAGCACTCAGGAGACAGAGGCAGGTGGATCTTTGTGAGTTCAAGGCCAGCCTGGTCTAAAGAGGCAGTTCTAGGACAGCTGGGACTACAGGGAGAACCTGTCTTGAAAAGACCAAAAACATTCAATAACAAATTAAATTTAAAAATTAATATAATTTTACATCAAATAACATTATTAAATAAATTACTATGTGAAATATATTTAGGAATTAACACATTTTCTACAATATTTTTCTAACTTTTGTGTAAATAGTTCTTTCATTATAATGATTATATAAAGAGTTATACAGGACAGACTTTTCTTTGTTTCTAGGAGTTTGTTGCACTTGTGAATTGCTCTAAAATGTTTTCTCTGTTTTCAAATCTCATAGCAATGTAGATATCTTGAGGAAACATTATAATCCAAACCATGTATTTATGTTTTAAGATTTATTTTCTCTTTTAATTATATGTATGTGTCTGTCTGGTATAGCCATATGAATGCATGTGCCTGCAGAGTCCAGAAGATGGTACTGGATCCCTTCAACCGGAGTTACTGGTAGTTTTGAGCTGCCTTGTGTGCCTGCTTGGAACTGATGTTTAGTCCCTTCAAAAGCATCAAGGGCTGTTATGCACAGAGCTATCTCTCCAGCCCCATGAACTTATTAAGTGAGAGAAATACTCTATCATAGAGAATAGCAGAACCCAAGATAAAACAATGCAAAATGGAGTCATATTATGCTGACATCAGAAAGATGTGCACTATGCAAGCATAAGGAGTAAATAAGGAGTCAAATAATGCATGAGTAAAATCAAGGAAAAATTATACCAAAAGTTGGATTAATCTTCATCAGTCACTCATTAATCAAGCATTTATTTTTATTTTGAGATGCATTCTATTTTGGTCTTATATCAATGAAAAAGATACTGTCTCAATTCATAAGGATCCCATATTGTACTGGAGAATAGATTTTCTAGTTAAGACTTTTGTGTGTTTTGAAGTTTGGGGTTACAAGGAAAATTGTTCAAATTAAACGGTGAAAGTCATCAAGACTTAAGCCTTCCACGTAAGATAAATTGCATGAAATAAAGCAAACAAGTAAATTAAGATATTAGTTTACAGGGCTGTCGGAGCTATATACATATTGTCAATTAAACCTAATAGAATGCAATACACTGACAATTTGATGAAAAACATAGAGAGTATGCAGTTTCAGAATCTAAAATGGAAAGTGTGACTCAAAACGTAAATATTAATCATATGACATAGAGCTCTCACTTATACCCTTTCTACTTTTTTCTAATAGAAATTATATTTATCTAGGAACAACTACATGAAAAAAGTAATGCATAGGTTACCTAGCCCAGATAAGAAATAATGGATTTTTCCCAATAAAATACACTTAGTCAAACTTCATTTTTTAAATTATTATTTATTTATTATTTTTATGTGTATGAGTGTACTGTCTACATGTAGGTTGGTGCACCCGTGTCGTGCAATGCCATGGAGGTCAGAAGAGGGTATCAGATTCCCCTCGAACTGGAATTAAAGAACGGTTCTTAGCCATCATGTGGCTTCTGGGAATCGAACATGGGTCCTCTGCAAGAGCAGTTGGTGCCCTTTACCGCTGAACCATCTCTCCAGCCCCAGAAACTTCATTTTTATAATACTTTTTTGAATCATGAATGGAAACAGAATTTAAAATTAAGACAAAAATAAGGATAATATTTGAAGGAAAAAGAGAGTATAACAGAATATTCATAGCTATGAGTTTCCAGAGACAAGCACAGTACAAGTACAAACACAGTACAAGTAGATGTTTAGAATTTTCAAGGATGAGTGAATGAAGACTTTGAAAAGCATATTTATACAAGATTAAAAATAGTCTTCAGGAGTACAAATTTACATAAAAGAATTTAAAGGGCAGCTCTAAAGGGTGTGATTAAATAATTCCACATCTATAATGTATCATAAGAAGTCCACATATTTATTTGAGTCATTTAAACATAATGGTGAATTAGGAATTATTTTGATTAATGAAAAGGTATTAAGTGAATGTATAGAACACTTTAAATTGTCATTAACTATGTTATAGAGCATTAGATAATATGATATTAATAATTCTAATTTATAAATTGTTGTAGTGATACTTTTAAATTGACAATGAATAGAAAATATGTTTATCTTCTCTATTTCTTTTTAACCAAGGCTATATGACTCTTTAATTTTAGACCATCATACTGTTTAGAAGTGAGCTTTTAATATCATTAGAGTTGAAATCCTCTTTTACATTCTGTAAATGTATTTCAATTTCTTAGTATTCTTTTCTAAAATTTTATTACATTTTATTTATTTTTATTTGTGTGTATATGTGTGTGTGTGTGTGTGTGTGTGTGTGTTTTCATGCACTCACACACACACATGCCAGTGGAGGTCAGAGGCTAAATTCCAGAAGACATTGCTCTCCTATTTTGTAGCTCCTGGGATCAATCCCAGATCAATAATCTTTGCAAAAAGAAAAAAATGTCTTTACCAAGGGACTCGGCTTTCCACCACAGGGTTTTGGACCTTTTTCTTTTGAGTTTTTAGCACTGCATTAAATATTAGCAGTGAAAGTGACTTGCCTGCACCATGCTTTTCACACTATGGGGTTTTATGCTTTAAGATATTCTTCACTCTGGCTATTGTTTTTCCTTTAACTTGTAACATATCCATTGCATGCTGTATAAGTTAATCTAGTTAAGGAAATTTAAATTTATTTCTTCCTGTGATGCTTTATTTAGAGTCATGTTGTGAGTCATTAGTGAGATAAAGAAGGACTTATACTACCAGGTTGCTGTTTATAAAATTTGTTTGCTGTCTTTTACATTTTGTGCCTGGAATGTATTTTTGTTTCACTAAATGTGCCTCTACTTCTGTTTTCTTTGTAATGTGTTCCCATTTGGAATACATTGTTTATGATATAAGCAAGCCTGCATTTTTTCAAATTAAGCCCAATTCATGTATATGGTTTACAAATGGTAGCTGGAGAAGATCAAGATTTTGAGGAAGCAATAATGAATAATGACTGACATATTCAGCATTTTCAAATTTGTCGGGTATTTTCCCCCTTTCCAATTTTTATTGAGGTTTTGAGTTTTATTTCATAATTTCTATGTACTTTTTGATTATATATGTATATGTTTGTGAAGTTAGAAATTGAAAACGGATGTTTTCATTAATAATATTCCAGCCTTTTTTTTTTTTTTTTTTTTGTCTTTTTTTGAGAACAGGGGTTCTCCCTATAAGCCCCAGCTGGACAGGAACTCACTCTGTAGACCAGGTTGGCCTTGAACTCACAAAGATCTACCTGCCTCTGCTTCCTGAGTGCTAAGATTAAAGGCATGTGCCACCATGCCCGGCAAGGCAGTTCTTAGCTGCCATGTAGGTGCTGGGAATCGAACCCAGGACCTCTGCAAGAGAAGTCGGTGCTCTTAACCGCTGAGCCATCTCTCCAGCCCCTAATCTGTTTTCTAAAAGTGTACACATTCCTGAAAACCAAAATAATAGCTTTAGTAAATTTAAAATATATTTCCTTGGAGATGTCGTTTTGGACTCTGGTCGGTTCAGGGTGTTTCCTTTCATGGGTTGGTAGTTTATCCCGAAATAACCTTCTACTCCTACTGAAGTAGAACAAGCAGTTAGATATACAGGCATTTAAACAGTACTAATTATTATGGTGGGTTACATTGGTATGGGCCTCGGGTTGTATAAGTTTGGGCATAGCTATTTGCAAATTGGTTTTACATGAAGGATGCCTGTATTCATTACTTATGACCTATTATTAAAAAAAGTAAAAATAAATAAAATAAATAAATTTCCACATAAATCTTTCTTCTAAATATTACTATTTTATTTTTAGAGTTTTGAATTGTGTGCGTGTGTGTGTGTGTGTTTGTGTGTGTGTGTGTATGTCTACAGGTTCTCATGGAAATCAGATGCCTTGGAAGCCTGCAGCTTGAGTTGTAGGTGGTTGTGAGCCCCCACCTGTGAAGGCTGTAAATTGAACCTTGAACCCCTCTAAGAATGATCCTTGTTCTCAAGCACTAAGAAATCTTTTGAAGATCTCATATTTCCATTTTATTTATATAAGTGAAATTTTATAGTTCATGATTTTTCTATTTTATTTTGTGATAAATTTCTTCTCTATTGTTTTCATTTGAATAATATTCTTGGTCACTGTACTGGCCAAAGTGTGTCACCACATGACTGTAAAACACTTTATATATATGCGAGACTTGTATTTTCAGAAAACTTACTTTTGATGTATTTACTTCACACAAATAAAACTACTTTTTATGGATTCACATTTTGTTCTTGTTGCATTATCGATATTTAGTAAATGTCATTTGGATCCAGGGGAATGTTCTGCTTTTCAAATCGCTTTACGACTTTGTGATTTCCTTTAGTCCTGGTCTAACAATTATTGGCCAAAGTTTCTTAAATACTCTCATGTTTGAAAGTGGGTTTGCCTGACATAATCTCTAAGTAGTTTTGTTTAGTATCACTTAAAATAGCATATACTCGCCTTTAATCCTAGCACTCGGGAGGCAGAGGCAGGCGGATCTCTGTGAGTTCAAGGCCAGCCTGGTCTACAGAGTGAGTTCCAGGACAGCTGGGGCTACAGGGAGACCCTGTCTCGAAAAGACCAAAAATAAATAAATAAATAAAATAAAATAAAATAAAATAAAATAGCATATACTAACATATCATTTTAATTTTTAAATTTGGACCTTTTACTTATGGTGAATTTCTTGTTTAGAACATACAGATAGTATGGCTACATTTTAGAGGTGTTTTTAATTGATTCAATTAGATGTTAAGCTTTGAAGTTTTATATAGCTGAAATTCTATTAAGTGTATTTGTAACTATTTCTTGATTGTTGCAATCTGCCTTTGGCCTTATTTCATTTTTCATATCCATTCTATAATTTACTTATGTCCTCCCATTATGTAAATATTTATCCAGTTAAGAATTCATTGATCATTGTGCTATGTGGGAACACACACAGTGAAGTCAGAGAATGGCCCTGTCCTTTCACCATGGGAGTCCTTGGGACAGAACTATCTAGAAAAATGCAGTTGCAATCACCTTCCTGCTCAACCATCTCTCTGATGGTTATAAATTATGCTACACTTACCTGTGAATATAAGGAAAAGTATTAAGAATGTAGTAAGATTGGGCTGGAGAGATAGTCTAGGGGTTAAGAGCACCGACTGCTCTTGCAGAGGACACGGGTTTGATCCCCAGCACCCACATGGCGGCTAAGAACCGTCTGTAACTCCAATTCCAGGAGAACTCCAGTTCCAGGGGAATCCGAGACCCTCTTCTGACCTCCGCAGCATTGCACAACACGGGTGCACAAACCTGCATGCAGACAGTACATTCATACACATACAAAAGAAAAAAAAAAAAAAAGAATGTAGTAAGACATTACAATGTTTAGAAAATTGGCAGTATTAGATTCTCCTCCAAAGTCTATGCTTGTCCCAACATATTTGGCTCCATATTTATTTGGCTATGTTTGCTGTACCAGCCATTTAATTTTTCCTATTGAAAATTAGACAGCTATGGTTAATTCTAACTTAAAAATGTTATTATTTAACTTACACAGATATCTTGCTGTCTGTTCATTGTTATGGTTTATAGGACATGCATTTGGGTATAGCCATTGATCTTTTCTCTCTTTTGTCAATGTACATACTAGTTCCTATGAAGGAACTTTCCAGGTCAGCTCCATCTCAATTTCTGTCAGTCCTGTGTCCAAGGTATGCGGTATTTTCAGCAATAGGGTCTTAACGTCAAGTTCTATGAGTTAATAAAGAACTGTGGCAATACTCTGCATTCTTTGGGGATTCACCTGTCCAACAACTCAAAGGGAAGTTTCTCCTGCCTGGCACTGTGATTTTCATTAAATAGCCTTAAGCTGTACCTGCAAACACATATACTTATAATATATGTACATATATATTTTATTACTAAGCTTATAACATGTTTCAAAGGCTTTTTTTCAGAGAAATGACTCACTTTTATTAAAATAGTATAAAACATTTTATATTAAACTCACTTGTATAAAATATATCTGAACGATTTTCAATTTTTAAATTAAAATTAAAGCTATTATGAGCATCCATGCATAATTTTATATGAAAAGAGAATTCTTGGGGGAAGATATAGTCCCAGGGTTGCAAATGTTAAAAGTCCTATCTTATATACATGATGATATGTGCAAACTTATTTATAAGTTGATATTTCCTTAAAATTATAAATATAGCTGAATTACACTACGTTTAAATTAGCTTAGTCTTTAAAATTACATGAATGTGTGCATGCCATGTGTGTGTTCACATGACTAAAGATGCTCACAGATCCTAGATGTAGTAGGTTCCCTTAATCAGGTGTTACATGTGGATGAGAGCCACCCATCTAAGGTTCTAGGAACTGAACTAGGATTGTCTGTAAAATACAATATATGTTCTTATCCCCTGAGCTCTCTCTCCATCAACAAGTTGTTCTTTTTTTCTCCAGCATGGTGGGATATATAATTTAAACGTTCATTTAACTTAACACTATTAGTATATAATCATAAATACATTGGCAACTTCCCTTAATATGTTTTCATATTGGGATTTTTAATTTATCTTCCCAGGTCCATAAATTTCAGGATAGTATTCTCAAACATTTGATTATTTTAACAGTAATTACTTTGGAAGTAAATATGGGTTCTTCAATTATCAACATGCATATAATTCCTTTAATTCAGAGTCCAAATAACTTAGAAAAATTTGTAATTACTGAATTGCATAATGACATTATATAACATATTTACTATAATTTACATTGCATTGTTTATAGATTCTCAATTTATATTCTTTTGCTTTTCTGTATTTTTTTCTCATAATTTTGGCTTTATGTCCAATTCTCAGAATATTTCACTGAATACAAGAGATTTGTATTCCCCCATCATGTTTATCAGTCAAGTACACAAATTTCCTGTCTTGATTTTCCTACTTCAGTAAATACAGTGCTTCAGAAAGCATTACCCAAAACATGGAAATATACAGGGATTTTCTAGACTCTCCCTCATGCATAGTTGGGATTGATTGGATTTTTAATTGACTGATTTTACAACTCTGGAGAGGAACATGTTGGCTTAAAGAGTTTGACTAGTAAAGATGCAAATATCTTCTTTCATCTGGAAAAATAAGCCTAAAGGATAAAGAATGTGTCATTTTTTATGTTAAACAATTTAAAATTAAATGCACCAAGCTCAGTCTAATTCAACGTTATTTGTCTATGAATACTTAATCTTAGAACTAGTTTTAAAATTTAATAGCTACTTCATCAGTAGATCAATAAAATCAAAAACTTTCAATAACCTTGTCAGGTAATTTATGTTATGTGTTCTAAAAATATTTGGGGAAATTATTCTTTTCTGAAAGAAAATGTGGCTGCGGAGCTGTTCAGTATCATTTCCTTCATATTTTATCTATTAACCTACAGTTGATGCTATGATTGAAAAAGTATTGGGGTGATCTAATATTTGGGAAATAATTTATTTTGCATTTGAGGACAGAAGTTTCACTCAAGAGTGGCATGTGATTGCTGCTTTCCAAAAGCAGCAACAGAAATTTGGATCTGTTTTTGGAACTTGATACTTTCCTGTCCTTAAGAAATGGAGTAAATACTGAATGAACTCATTCCCAGTGACCCCCAGGTATACAAACATGACTCCATAGACCATAACATATATGACATAATGTATGAAATCTTGGAAGTAGACTATGGGGCTACGATAGGTGAAGAGGTCAAATATTTTTTAAATATATGAAATGTACAAAAATTCTATTTACTGAAAAAAATGAAGAAATGGAGTACACATTCCCCTTCCTGTTCACCTTTGGCTACCTTTCTGTGAGATATTTGAGAAACAAATTATATGTAGACCTATAAACTGGGACATTTGGAGCTAGATATTCACAAAGCTCTGAATATTCATTTCACTTTATTTATTTTTTTTAATTAGTTTTTATTGATGCTTTGTGCATTTCATACATTTTTCCAATTCAGTTCAGGCTTATTTCCCTTTCCCTCCCCCCCCCACCCCCACCCCATCCCAGATCATGCATTCTGCCATAACTGTCCTGCATCTTTCTCTCAGTTTTTTTTTTCATTTTTAGCTATAAGTGATAATCCAGAGTACAAGCATCCTTCATGCAAAACCTATCTGCAGCTGTTGTGCCCAAACACCTACACAGCCCCACCATCCAGTGGGGGGGACAGGTTGTTGTTCAATTCAAGTTGATCAAATGATACAATGGAATACTATGCAGCAGTAAAGAGGGACAACATCATGAAATTTGCAGGTAAATGGATGGAGCTGGAAGACATTATGTTAAGTGAAGTAACACAGTCCCAGAAAAACAAACGACAAATGGTGTCCCTCATATGTGGATGCTAGTACCAACAACCCAGATATAAATATTTCTCATGGAGAGGGAGGCATAGTAAAAGAACAACAGAAAGACTGCATCACTTTATTTTTTCATTATTAGTATATATTCACTCTATATATTAATGGTGTTGGTTCAGTGTGGATTTCAACCCATAAATAGTAGATACTGATCAAAAACAGTATTGCTTAATTAAGATTTGTGATCCTGATTTTCTTTTTAGACTTGTTCCCTGTTATCAATATTTATTCCTTGTGTACACTTTGAGTTTCATATATGAAATTTCTGTCAAATGTGTCTGATACATTTACCATACTCACCAAACCCCCACCCCCTTGCTTTCTCCTGTTGTCTCAGCCCCTGTACATACAGACACAGAAGACTCAGAGGACTTATTAAAATAGAGCACATAAATTTGGGAGGAAAGTTTTGTGGGATAGAAGGGGAAGATTCTCAAGCACTAAAAATGAGGAAAAAAATGTGTTATGGTATCTCAAAAATATCTACTCCCCATAAATTAAAGGAAATATGGGATCCTTCACCATTTTTTGTACATTTCTATTGAATCTTTGTGTATTTCAAAGAGAACATCTTAATTATTTTTGTACTCCCTTCCCTCACTGGATTTCAAGTGTTATCTCATTTGTGTTAAGGCCTATCAAGTTAACTTAGTGTACTCAAACATCTTTTAGTGCAACTTCATCAACTGAGCTCCAATCAGCGTATCTATGCTCTCTATGCTCCCTCCCTTTAAGAACAGCTCTTCCTCAGCAAGCAGTAATCATATAGCAATAGTTCTTCGCCCCAAATCCGGGCCTGGTGCTTCTTCTTTTGATTCTGACTTATTTTCCTTAACAAACTGATCATTTCAGTTACTTTCTCTTTCTACAAATAGCATAATTTCATTTTATATATTCCATTGGGACTATGTTGCCACAGATTTTACCCATTTATATATTATAGGATACCAAGTTCAAACCCTTAAGTTAGTTATTGTGAATAGTGCTACTACCCTATTTTGTAATGTTTCTAGAAGAGGTATACTCTTAGGGACCTCTTATTATTAGTTTCATGCAGAATTTACATACAATTTTCCATAGTGTCTAGACCAACTGATTTCCCAAGCCATAGTGAAGATCGGCTTATTTTCTTGCCATTACTTGAGGTTTACTTTCTTAATAATAGCCATTTGCACTAGGGTGAGATGGAATCTGAGTATAGTTTTACTTGCATTTCTCTGACGTTTATGACTGGTCAATATGTTTTCACACTTTTATTTGATATCTGTACTTTATCCTTTGAAAGTTCGACATTCAGGTCATTAGGCCATATATTGATTTGGTGTTAGGATTTTAGAGGGTGGAATTTTGGTGAATGCCTTTTCATTTATCCTCTATGTATTTCCATATTAATTACTCATCAAAAAAGTTAGCAAAAATTTTCTATTAGTCTTTTGTCTATCTATAGTTAAGTATTTTTCACTTGCTCTGCGAAAATAGTTTTATTTACTCTAGTGTTATTTGTCAATTCTTGGTAAAGTCCTGAGAAAATCATTGCCTATGCCTGTGTCTTAAAATGTTTTCTAAACTTCTAACAACACTTTTGAAATGCTAAGATTTATAATAAAATTACTGAACTGCTTTGAGTTGATTTTGTACATTGTGTGGGAGAGATAGGGATGCATCTTCATTCTTCCACATGTAGATACCTGACCTGTTTTACTGATATTTTGTATTTCATATAGTATGTCTTAATCATATTTAGAAACCCTTCCCTGTCTGCATCCCCAATAACCTGCCCATCACCTAAGCAGAATTTATCTATTCTCTGTCATGTATGTTGTTTTATTGAGTAACATTTGTATCTTCAGTTGTCCATCAGTGTGACTCAATCCATTGGAGCCTGATCAGGATATTAGTGTCACTCCCTTTAAGAAGTCCAACATCTGCCAAGAGTTTCTCAGCTAAGGTTAGGTCTTCTTAACCACTTCCCCGCTTTTATGCTTTGTTTCTTTCCAGTTTGAGTTTGCATAGGTTTTCTGCATGCTGTCACCATTACGTTAAGTTCATATGAGCAAGTTCCCAGTTGCCTGGGATCTGTTTTTTGTTTCCATATGGTCATCCACCACCCCTGCCTCTTAAAGTCTTTCCTCCCAATATTCAGCAGTGGTCCCTGGGGGCTGAGTGGCAAATATTTACTGTAAGAGTCCTATCCCAGTGACACACACTCCACAGTTTTATTCTCTAAATTTTGTGCACCTGTGGTGTGGGGCCTGGCTTACTGGCTGACCAGTAAGCAAGCTGGCTTTGCCCCAATAACCTACAAAAGCCAGAGGGAGATGAAGCCAGCCTCCATGCAGCTGGTGGATATTCATGCGCCTGCAGCTCATCCCCCTGGAGTTTAACATAGGGTGAAACATTCCTGAACCTGTCACTTCTAAAAGCACACCTAGTTCTCGGGAACCAAATGGCACATCCACCAGATAAGCCTAATCTCAGGGAAATAAATGGTATTGTAAAAACTTCCTTTGCTGTTTCATCTCCATCCTTGCTAGAGGCCCACCAGTTACTATTTAACACCCTAAACACCTGCAGTAAATGAGTTATTTGGCCCTTTGAAGGCGACTCCCAGAACTTTCTTTGATCTGCTGGGGCTACCTGTCACTCTGAATCCTTCCCCTCTCCCACCCTTCCTCTGCCCAGTTTGGGGCACATGCTGAGAGACTGGTGAAGGACCCCACAGTGACACACACTCTGCAGTTTTAATCTGCACATTTTGTCCACTTCTTGTTTTCTGTGTTAATCAACATCTGTTTCAGCTGAATCTTTGCTAGTGAGAGCTGAAAAAAGGCATGAATATCTCTAACTCCTGTTCCAATATGCTCCCTGACACTTAGATGCAGAGCATGCATAGGAGATGTGTCATTTAGGGTTGTGCATCACATATAGAATTATTCTCTGAGAAATAACAGTTGTGGAATTCTATAATCATCTCCATTTGTTGCAAAAGGAAGCTTCTTTGATGAATGTGAGAGGTATAAGAGAACACTTATACTGCATATAGTCAGAAACTATATTTGTCTAGGGATGTGACAGACATGCATTTTCCTCTAGGATCTATGATTTCTCCATCTATGTGTATTTGGCTATATTTACGGTGCTCTTCCACTGAGTGGGATTTAAGTCCAATTAGATACTCCCAAGATAAAGTTGCCAAAACTGCACTGCTTTATTTTGTTGTGATGGTCATTTCTGAGAGTATTGGTCTTTAAGATGGGCCTGGCTTATTGTTTGATTTTCTCCCTTAATAGCTTCCATAGGATATCTAGAATTATGAGAGCTAGTATTCATGGAGAAGACTTCCAAATCAGTTCCAGTTCCATTGATTCATGTCCTGTGTCCAAAGTATGTCCCATCCAGGAATTGGGTTTTACCTTCAAATTCTAGAATATAATAAAGCCCTGAAGAAATATCATGGGTTATTTTGGGAATCTTTTGGAGTACCCTAACAACTCAAAGGGAAGTTTCTCTTGTCTGACCATGTGGGTGTTGTTTGTTGTTCTTGCTGTTATATAACTGTCAGCCATAGACATATACTAGTATACTTATTTGTGTTTATTATTCAGTTAGCATTTATTTTAATTACTTATTATTTATATTTCATGTATATTAGTGTATTGTTTGCATGTGTATAAGTTCATCCATGTTGTACAATGCCCAGGGAAGTCAGAAGAGAGCAACTGATCCCCTAAAACTGGAATTACAGATAGTTGTTATCCACCAAATGTCCTCTGCAAGAGCAGCCAGTGCTCTTAACCCCTGAACCATCTCTCCAGCACTGGATTTTCTTTTTTTTTAAAGTATTTTATTATTTTTCTTTTATGTGTATGAGTGCATTGTTTTCATCTATGTCAGTGCACTCATGACATGCAATGCACACAGAAGTCAGTAAGCTTTTCTACTAATATATTTCCCTCTAGTTTTTCAAACCATATAATCATTACTTCTCTCGCTTCCCCTCTATGGCCTTCCTTGCTACCTCCCCACCTAAAATATCCCATTTTTTATCTACTCCTTGTCAATACCTGCCTCCTGTTATCCCCATTTCCAGAGCTCCTTCTTTACTTTAAAATGATGCTTACAATATTTGCTCCCTTATCAATTAAATACTCTCATTTCTCCATTGTTCCCCTTGGTAACACCTGTCTACTATTATCCAAATGGAAATAACATAAAATTTCCCTCAATTAATGCATGAATAATGAAAACGCAGTACATTTACCCAATAGAGGTCGACTCAGTAATAAAGGGGAAAAAAGACTATGAACCTTTGCACATAAATAGATGGAATTGCAAACTGTTACAGTAAATGAAGTAAAACATTCAGAAAAATAACTTATGCTGTTATGTTTTGTTGATATTAGCTACCAAATATGGATATGTATATAGTATATATGGTATATAATATAATGATAGTTTTATTATAAGAGTATAATAATCCACAAAGAGTAAGGAAAATAGGAAGGAACAATGGGGTAAAGTGAAGGAATGCACTCCAGAGTTGAAAATAAGTGTTAGCAGGAAAGAAATACGGGAAAAGGTGGGTATTTTAACTGGGGGACTAATAGGGTGGACTACAGGGGTAGAGAGAAGAGGAATACATAACATTTATGTGGTATTTAAAAACAGAGGGAACTGGGGCTAGAGAGATGGCACATCCATTAAGAGCATTGGGTGTTCTTGTAGAATACCCAATCTCAAATCCCTGAATAAGCATGGTGGCAAACAACCATCCATAAAGTCCAGTTCCGGGGGATCAAATGTCCTCTTCTGTACTCTAAGATCTCTGCAGGCACTTCACTACATGGCCGTATTTACATGCATGCATGCATAATATTCATATTTGCATGCACCCCCACCCACCCCTACAAAGTGGGAACTGTAATAGCTCAATACCCTACTGGAAACAAGCATTCTCGATAGATAGATAGATAGATAGATAGATAGATAGATAGATACATAGATACATAGATAGATGATAGATGATAGATAGATAGATAGATAGATAGATAGATAGATAGATAGATAGATGATAGACAGATAGATAAATCTGGAAGAGAGAATATATATATATATATATATATATATATATATATTCTCTCTTCCAGATTTATGTCAGGATAGTTCAACCAACTCCAGAAATAACACTTGTTATTGCCATAGCCCTCTACAATTTCTAAAACTTCAAAGTAAGACCCTATTGGTGACATCAGGACATACTTCAGACACAGAACTTAGAGCAACCAAGCAGAAGTTAGCTACAAGATACCTTTGTGAAGAACTGACCAAATAGTATCAGAAGATGCTATATCCACTGCCAAAAATAAAACAAATAAATGATTCCATCCAGCTGGAAAGTCTATGAACCACAATAATAAACTGCCCAGCAAATAATCTCTACTAGTGCAGTAGTGTCCCGTTTTTGTGTGGTGGGGGTAATCAACAGCTGTCTAATAGTACTTGAGGCCCACTCATTGGAAGGAACTCATATGTCTTACTGTAGACACAGCCAAAGACCCAAGGCTGGAGAGGTCAATGATAGAAAAAAAATCTATGTATGTCACAATCACTAGGCAAACATAACTTCTTTTTGTACTCTAAATACGTGTTCCTATATTTACAGACAAGTGTAACTCTCACCACACATTCAAGAAATGTCTTTTTGTATTTAACAGTTTTAACTGGTCAAACCCAGAGAGTAAATCTCTTTGAGTTACCCAGCTCTAAGATCATATCTACAATAAATTTGTTCATCTAATATTCAGGGAAAATAGCAGAACAATGGGACAGATGTAACAACATCTTTCTAATCTCACATGCATCATCATGTAGCAGAGGTTGATTAACACAGAAAGCCAAGACTGGACAAAGTACAGAGTATAAAAGACTAGGGTTCCTTATCCCTGAATATGACATGTATATGAAACTCCATATGTACAACACTCAGGAATCATTGTGGAAGAGAGGACAGAATGATTTTAAGAATTAGAGGTGGGATATGATCACAGTAAAGAGAGTTTCCCAAACAGATGGGAAGTTTACATGAAGTTTCAGCAATTGTAACTGCATGGACAAGGCCCACGCAAGTTCACACAAGAACAAAACCTGGCACAGAAGTGAGAGAGTGGGTAAAAACCCCAAACTTAGCTGAAAAACTATTGGCAACCAATAACTTTTGGTGAGGGAGGGTTTGTTTTCTTTAAGGGTATGACACCAGTTAGGTTTACCAGGTTCCAATAGATGGATTCACACTGAAAAACTTTGGGGGATACACAATTATCTCAATTGTACTTAACAAATATTGGAAGTAAATGAAATCTGGCAGGGGGTAGTTATAAGTAGGGTACAGTTATGGGAGGGAGGTTAAACAAAGATACTGTATTAAAGTCACAAAAATTCAATGAAAAAATGTACTAAAATTCTTGAAAATTATGTAAATTATCATAAGTATTTATCTGTTCTAAAAAGAGTGTGAAATCATTTTGACACTTTAATTCTACCATGGTAAGAAGAAAGCATAATGTA
Source organism: Rhizomys pruinosus (assembly GCA_009823505.1). Lineage (NCBI taxonomy): Eukaryota > Metazoa > Chordata > Mammalia > Rodentia > Spalacidae > Rhizomys > Rhizomys pruinosus. Next base: position 977,839 of record VZQC01005092.1, on the reverse strand, counting down.
AAGACTGTTACATTAAAAATGGTCATTTTTTTCCATACAAAAAATATTGCAGGGGCTGGAGAGATGGCCTATAGGTTAAGAGCACTGACTGCTCTTGCAGAGGACCTGGGTTCAATCCCCAGCACCCACATGGAGGCTGAGAACCCTCTTTAACTCCAATTACAGGGGAATTCCGACACCCTCTTCTGACCTCCGAGGCATTGCACGACACAGGTGCACAAACCTACATGCAGACAGTACATTCATACACATACAAAAATTAATAAAATAAAATAAAACTTTAAAAAATATTCCAAATCATAGCCTTATAACTTATTAAATACATTGAATGAGATAAGCAAGTTTTTTCTCCCTTAGCCTTTAATGTGATATTAAGATTATTGTCTGGTGTTATTTAAGGTTTTATGGGTTAGTCTCTTTAGTTAAGCCTTAGTGATGTTTCTGTTGTGTCTGATAATGAAAAACAAATATGTATCATAAAAGATGTAAATATATATAAGTATGGGGAACTTTAGACAATGCCATCATAAGAATAGATAAATTGGGGCTGGAGAAATGGCTCAGTGGTTAAGAGCACTGACTGCTCTTGCAGAGGACCTGGGTTCAATTCCCAGCATCCACAAGGCAGCTAAGAACTGTCTTTAACTCCAGTTCCAGGGGAATATTCTGACCTCCATGGCATTGCATGATACGGGTGCACCAACCTACACATAGACAGTACACTCATATAAATAAATAAATAAATAAATAAATAAATAAATAAATAAACAAACATAAATTTACACTGTATGCAACATTTTAGGTAACTTTAACAGTACCATGTCTGTGTAAGTAATTCAATACTAACTTTTACAAAAATACCTAAATACAGATGTATCACTGGTGAAGATTTCCTCTCTGTGGGCTTTTTCCTCACTTCCTTGATTCTTTCACTGTACTGAAGCTTTTGAGTTTGATGAGGTTCTTCTTGTCAGCTGTTGACCTTATTTCCTACACAGCTGCCGTTTGATTTAGAAAGTCTTTTCTTACTCCTATGTCTTGTAGATTGCTACCAACTTTCTCTTCTATCACTTCAGAGTTTTGGGTTTCACATTGAGGGCTTTGATCCATTTGGAATTGACTTTGTGTATGGGGTGAGTGGTAGGGGTTTAATCTTGTTTTTCTACATATGGTGATTCAGTTTTGGCAGCACCATTTGCCGAAGATGCTATCTTTACTCCAATGAGCTTTTTTTTTTTTTTTTTTTTTGGCCCTTTATCGAATATGAGGTAGCTGAAATTGTATGAGGTCAAATTTGGATCTTCAATTTTGTTCCATTGGTCAATGGGTCTGTTTTGTGCCAGTAAAAGGCTGTCTTTATGACTATAGCCCTGTAGTATAACTTGAAATCTGGTTAGATGATCCCCTCTCTATTACATTTTTCCCTTAGGGTTGCTTTAGCTATTCAGGGTCTTTTGTCTTCCCATATGAATTTAAGGATTGTCTTTCCAAGACTGTGAAGAAAATTATGGAGATGTTAATTGGGATCACATTGAATCTGTATATTAATTTGTTTAGAATGGACTTTCTATTTCCCAAAGCCAATGGTTTTTATTTTATTTATTTTTGTATGTGTATGAATGTACTGTCTGCATGTAGGTTTGTGCACCTGTGTCGTGCAATGCCGTGGAGGTCAGAAGAGGGCGTCGGATTCCCCTGGAACTGGAGTTAAAGACTGTTCTCAGCCGCCATGTGGCTGCTGGGAGTTGAACCCAGGTCCTCTGCAAGAGTAGTTGGTGCTCTTACCCGATAGGCCATCTCTCCCACCCCTCAAGGCCAATTTTTTATTGAAGATTTGTGCATTTAATACATTTCTCAATCAAATCTAGACCCATTTCTTCTTCCTTGCCCCCACCCCACCGGATCTCATGCATTTTGCTATACACGTTTTTCATCTTTTTCTCAGTCTCTTTTTAAAATCTTCAAAGCAGAAGTTTACTATCTCAAGCAGAAATTCAATGTTTCAGTCAGTTCTTTGACCCAGTCTTTGTTGTTGTTGTTTTTGCTGTGCCTTCCAATTTGCATCACTCCAAAATATGTATGTATGCATGCCACATATATATCAAAATTATGACATCATAGGTTTTAGCATTAGAATGGGCATGTTTTTATTTTATTTTTTTAATTATTATTTTCTTATGTGTATTCATGTACTGTCTGCATGTAGGTTGGTGCACCTGTGTCATGCAATGCTGTGGAGGTCAGAAGAGGGTGTTGGATTCCCCTGGAACTGGAGTTACAGACAGTTCTTAGCTGCCATGTGGGTGCTGAGAGTTGAACCCGGGTCCTCAGCAAGAGCAGTCAGTACTCTTAACTGCTGAGCCAGCTCTCCAGCCCCCTAGAATAGACATTTTTACTAAATTAATTTTTCCAATCCATGAGCATGAAAAGTTTTCCCATCTTTTGATGTAATCTATAATCTCCTTCTTCAGGGACTTAATTTGTTTTGTAGATATCTTGGTGTCTTTAGAGAGGTTTATTCCCAATGTTTTTTGTTTGTTTGTTTGTTTTTGTTTTTTGAGGCTATTGTGAGTGGGAAGGTATCCCTATAGTCCTTCTTCAGTTGCTTGTTGTTCATGTTAAAAAAGGCTACTAATTTTTCTAGGTTAATTTTGTAGCCTGCCGATTTACTGAAATTCTTAATTGTTTCTAGGAGTTTTCTCGTTGAGCATTTACCATCTCTCTGGTAAACTATCATATCACCTGCAAAGATGGATAGTTTATCTTCCTCTTTTCCAACTAGTACTCCTTTAATTTCCCTTTCTTGCCTTATTGCTCTAGCATGTGTTTCAAGCACTTTATTGAAGAGGAATGGTGATAGGGGGCAGACTTGCTGGGTTCCCAACTTTAAGGGGAATGGTTCTAATTTTTCTCAATTTAGGATGATGTTGGCTTTGGGTTTGTTGTATATGGCTTTGATTACATTTAGGAATATTTCCTTCAGTACTGACTCTGGAACTTTAAACATGAAGATATGCTGGATCTTGTCAAAGGCTTTTTCTGCATCAATTGAGATGATTATGTGATTTTTGTCTTTCAGTCCATTTATGTGTAGTATGATACTTATTGGTTTATGTATGTTTAAACATCCCTGCATCTCTAGTATGAATGTAACTTGATCATGATGGATAATCTTTTTGATTTGGGTCTGTGTGATTTACAAGTATTTTGTTGAGAATTTTTGCATCTGCATAAATTAATGAGATGGGTTTATAAGATTATTTTTTGGTTGTGACTTTGCCTGGTTTTGGTGTTAGAGTGATGCTGGCTTCATAGAAGGAGTTTGGGAGATCACCCTCTGTTTATACTTCTGAATAGTTTGAGTAGTAATGGTTGTAAGACCTCTTTAAACATTTTACAGAATTCTGATGCGAAACCATCTGGGCCTGGGCATTTTTTAGTTGGGTGGTTTTGTTTTGTTTTGTTTTGTTTTGTTTAAGAAACCACTCAGACTGCATGCATTCTCTCCCTCTACTCTCCCAAAGAAGGAGAGAAGAACTATCATCAATGGCAAGTGGCAGTTGCAGTAAAGCAACACCAAAAGCTGCTTCACACTCAGGAGAGAATGCCACGTATCCTCCTCATGGTTTCTGGTATTCCTCACAGTCAGGGAAACCTCTCTAGTAACACACTATAGAAATGATTCCTGAAAGTATAGTCTTGAGAGGTTTTTTTATTGTGTCTTCAATTTCCTCAAATATTATGGGTCTGTTTAAACTGTCAACCTCCTCTTGTTTAAGATTTGTTGTTTCCCAAGATTTCAGATATTCATCCATTTCTCTTAGGTTTTCAAACAGTGTAGATTTTTGAAGTATTCTTGTATAATTGTCTGGATCATTACTTTATCTGTTGTGATGTTTCCCTTTTCATCACAAACACTACTAATTTGGCATTGCTCTTTCTTTTAGTTAACTGGGCTAGAGGTCTGACTATCTTGCTTATCTTTTCAAAGAACCAGCTTTTGGATTCATTGATTTTTTTTTATTGTTTTCTTTGTTTCTATTTCTTCAATTTCTACTCTGATTTTTATTATTTCTTCATATCTGTTGGGTTTGGGATCTATTGGTTGTTTGTATTAGTCACTTTTCTGTTGCTGTGATAAAACACCATGACCAAGGAACTTATAAAAGGAAGAGTTTATTTGAGCTTATGATTGACATTTCAAGGGAATTAGAGTCCATTGTGGCAGGAGGCATGGCGGCTGGATCAGCAAACCAAGGGTAACATCTGGCAAAGAGCCCAGGAAGCAGAGAGGGCGGCTGGAGACCTCGAGGCTTGTCAGTTATCAGATCCAGACTGTACATTCTCCATTTCTTTCTGCCACATCTGCTCTTCTTCACTGTAGACCTGCACAATATTCACCATTAAAAGCCATGCCACCATTCTACATTAAGCTGTCTTGAAATATCCTCTGCCAAAGACATCAGTCCATTGCTTTTCAACTTAACATCAGGCAAGCATTTGGGCTGTAGACAAACTGCTGCCAGACACTTTATCAAAATATCCTCTGGAACTACAATTTCCACAGCCATGCTCTCTTCCAGGCTTCTACTAGAATGGCTTGTTAAGCTCTGCTTACAGTAGTCAACAGCTTTTCTAGCCAAAAGTTCCAAAGTCTTCCACATTTCTCCAAACATCCACATGGTCAGGTTCTTCACAGCCAACAGCCCACTCTGTTGCTGTGATAAGACACCATGACCAAGGAACTTATAAAAGGAAGAGTTTATTTGAGCTTACAATTGATGGTTCCAGGGAATTAGAGTCCATTGTGGCGGGAGGCATGGCGGCTGGATCTGGAGCAGCAAGCCGAGGGTCACATCTGGCAAAGAGCCCAGGAAGCAGAGAGGGTGGCTGGAGACCATGAGGCTTATTAAACTCACTAAGCCTGCCCCCAGTGACATACCTCCCCCTCACGGCCACACCTTCTAAGACTTCCAAAAGCAGCGCCACCAACTGTCTGAATACTTAGTCCATGGGGGACACTCATTCAAACCACCACATTGTTGTCTCTCAAATGTTTTTAGTTGTAGAGTTAGATAATTTATTTGTTCCCTTTCTCCTGTTTGTTTGTTTGTTTGTTAGTTTTAATGTGGGCACTTAGGGTTATAAATTTCCCTCTTAGGACTGCTTTTAAATTATCTCACAGGTTTTGTTGTGTTGTATTGTCTTTTTCGTTTAGTTCCATTAATACTTTTATTTCATTCTTTATTTCTTCTCTGAGCATTCATTATTCAGGTTTGTGTTCTTTAGTCTCTATGTGTTCTTGTAGCTAGTCAGGCTTATTCTGGTGTTAATATTGAGCTTTATTGCACTGTGGTGCCTGAAGTAATTTCAATCCTATTATATTTGTTGAGGTTTCTTTTGTGTCCCAGTATGTGGTTGATTTTGGAGAATGTGTTGTGGGGTGCTGAATAGAAAGTATATTCTCTGGTGTTTGAATGGAATATTCGGTGTATGTCTGTGAAGTCCATTTGTTGCATTGTATTGTTCAGTTCCAATATCTCTTTATTTTTTGTCCAGTTGCTCTATCCATGGTGCTCAGTGGAGTATTGAATTCCCTGCTGTTACTGTGTTGGGATTAGTCTTTGTCTTGAGGACCTGCAGAATTGTGTTTATATAGTTAGGTGCACCTTAGTTTGGTGCATAAATATTTAGGATTGTGATGTTTTTCTGGTTAATTGTTCCTTTGATAAGGATGTAATGATCCTCTTTGTCTCTTGTGATTGACTTACCCTAAGGTCTATTTTGTTTGATATTAGAATAGCAACTCCTGCTTGATTTTTGGTACCATTTGCTTGGAATAATTTTTTTTCCATCCTCTTACTTTGAGTTCCTGTCTATTCTTGGGGATGAGATGGATTTCTTGTAGGCAGCATATAGATGGATTTTGTTTCCTAATCCATTCTTCCAGTCTTTTTATTGGGGTGTTTAGACCATTAATATTTAAGTTCATTATTGAGAGAGGTATGTTGTTTTGTTTCAACTTATCCTTGATTTGCATTCTTGGTCTAGGTTTGTATTTATGCTTTTATGCTTTTCTTGGTTTCTCTCTTTATTTGCTTGGGGATAGTTGCTCCTTTACTCTTTACAGAGACCATGTGCTGTGCCCATGCTTCAGTGCTCACTGGAACCCCTCTTTGATTTTTTTTTAATTTCTTCCTTTGAGAAATATCTGATGAGATCCATAGCCCATATCTTACTAGGGTCATTTGTTTTCTTCATTCTTTTTGTTGGAGTTCTTTTTTATATTTTCTCAGATGTGTAGATAGTGAAGGTATCCTCCCATTCTATGGGGTTTCCTCTTTTTAGTAACTTATTTTGCAGTGCAGAAACATTACAGTTTAATGAAGTCACACTTGCTAATTGTGGACCTTAATTCCTAAGCAACTAAGGTAACCAGTTTGGAAAGTCATTTCCTACACTGTTACATTGTAGTACACTGTCTATATTTCCTTCTAATCTTCAGCATTCCAGGTTTCAGGTTGAGATCTTTTTTTCCATTAGATTTTTGTGCAGGGTGAAACATAAGCACCTACTTTCATTCTCTGAGAAATGGAAATCCAGTTTTACCAGCACCATTTTTAGAAGATGTTTTCTTTCCTACATTTTCCTAAAATGTCTGTTTTTAGTTTCTTTTTTTTTTCCAAATATTGGTTGGTGGAAACTGCATGCACTCATGTTTGAGTATTTTATTATGTGTCTATGTCTCTTTTGTGCCAGTATCATGGTGTAATATATTTTGATATATGGTATGGCAATCCCCCCAGCATTACTCATTGTGTCCAAGATTGCTTTGGATATCCTGGACCTTCTGTGGTTCCATATGAATTTGAAGACTTTTTGTTTAATTATGTGAGGAATGTATTGGGTATTTTTCTTTTAATTGGATTGAAACTACAGATTGTTTTCAGAAGGATGGCCATTTTCTCAACCTTAATTTTACCAATCCATAAGCAAGGGAACTTGTTGCATCTCCTCATGTCTTCAATCTTTTACATCAAAGATTTAAAATTTTCACTGCAGAGATCTTTATGGTTTGTCCCTTGATGTTTTGTGGAGGATTTTTGAGGTTAGACCCACTCCCGCTTGCTTGCCCCACTAAACTGCCAGAGCTCATGCAATCTGTCATACAGGTCTTTCTTCTTTTCTCAGTCTTTTTATTTGTAATTTGCACTTCTTTAATTATTTTTTATTTTTTATTTATTTTTATTATTTTTTCACATAAATTTATTTTTTAACAAATCTAGACCCTTGTGCCTCCCATTCGTCCACCCCACCAGAGCTCATGCATTTTGCCAAATATGGTTTTCATCTCTTTCTCAGTCTTTCTCAATATTCTCCATGAGGAAGTTGACTGTTTTGAGCAAAAGTTCACTGTTTAAGGCAGTTCTTCGATTCAGTCCTTTCTGTTGTTGTTGGTGGTGGTGTTGTTTCCAATATGCATCACTCCCAATTGCTTTGGACAAAAGCTCAGGGGGCCATACACAAGAAATACTTACAACTAGGTAATTGGCACTAGCATCCACAGATGAGGGATACCATTCGTCTTTTGTTTTTCTGGGACTGTGTTACTTCTCTCAGCATTATGTCCTCTAGCTCCAGCCATTTTCTTGCAAAGCTCATGATGTCATCTTTCTTTACCACTGCAGAGAACTCCATTGTGTAGATGTACCACATTTTCTCTATCCACTCATCAGTTGAGGGGCAATTGGGTTGGTTCCAGCTCCTTGCTATTGTGAAGAGAGCTGAAATAAACATGGCTGTACATGTATCTCTGCAGTGGGGTGAGTCTTGAGGGTACATGCCTAGGAGTGGTATGGCTTGGTCGGGTGGCAAGTTCATTCCAAGTCTTCCAAGGGTTCTCCACACTGCTTTCCATAGTGGCTGTACGAGTTTACATTCCCACCAGCAGTGGATGAGTGTTCCCCTTTCCCCACAACCTCTCCAGCACTTGGTATCATTTGTTTTCTTGATCCTAGCCAGTCTTACTGGAGTAAGATGATATTTTAAAGTGGTTTTGATTTGCATTTCCTTAATGATTAGTGAGGTTGAACACTTCTTAAGGTGTTTCTCAGCCATCTCTAATTCCTCACTTGTGAAGTCTCTGTTCAGTTCTTTGCTCCATCTATTGAGTGGCTCATTTGTTTTCTTTTTTCTTTGTTTTTGGAGTAGTTTATATATTCTGGAAATCAATGCTTTGTCAGATGTATCTGCTGTAAAGGTTTCCTCCCATTCTGTGTGATTTCTCTTCACTTTGTTGATTGTTTCTTTTGATGTACAGAAGCTTTTGAGTTTAATGAGGTCCCATTTGTCAATTGTCAACCTTATTTCTTGCACAGCTATTGTCTGATTTAGGAAGTCTTTTCCCACATCTATATCTTGTAGTCTGCTGCCAACTTTTTCTTCTATTGCCTTCAGAGTTTGGGGTTTCAGGTTGAGGTCTTTGATCCATCTGGAGTTGACTTTTGTGCAGGGTGAGAGGTAGGGGTTTAATTTCATTCTTCTACAGGTGATGATCCAGTTTTGCCAACACCACTTGTTGAAGATTCTGTCTTTTCTCCATTGTGTCTTCTTGGCCCCTTGTCAAATACAAGATGGCTGAAATTGTATGTGCTCAGATTTGGATCTTCAGTTTTGTTCCATTGATCAACAGGTCTGTTTTGTGCCAGTACCAGGCTGTTTTTATGACTATAGCCCTGTAGTATAGTTTGAAGTCTGGTATAGAGATCCCCCCTGTGTAGCTCTTTTCACTCAGGGTTGTTTTGGCTATTCAGGGTCTTTTGTTTTTCCAAATGAATTTAAGAACTTCTGTTACCAAACCTGTGAAGACACTCTTGGGGATTTTGACTGGCATTGTGTTAAATCTATACAAGAGTTTCGGTAGAATGGACATTTTTACAATGTTACTTTTCCCAATCCATGAGCATGGGAGGTTTTTCCATCTTCTGATGTCTTCTTCAATTTCTTTCTTTGAAGGTTTAAAATTTTTGTTGTAGAGATCCTTGGTGTCTTTGGTTAGGTTTGTTCCTAGGTATTTTATTGTTTTTGAGGCTATTGTGAGTGGGAAGGTCTCTGAATTCTTTCTCCAGTTGTTTTTTCTTTGTGTAAAGAAAGGCCATTGATTTTTTAAAGTTTAATTTTGTATCCTGCCTCTTTGCTGAAGCTGTTAATCGTTTCTATGAGTTTTCTGGTGGAGTTTTTAGCATCCCTTAAGTAAACAATCATATCATCAGCAAATAGGGATAGCTTGACTTCTTCTTTTCCAATTAGTAATCCTTTAATTTCCTTTTCTTGTCTTATTGCTCTAGCAAGTGTTTCAAGCACTATATTGAAGAGGAATGGTGACAGGGGGCAGCCTTGTCTAGTTCCTAACTTTAAAGGGAATGTTTCTGTCATTTCCCATTTAGGATGATATTGGCCATGGGTTTCCTGTATATGGCTTTGATTACATTGAAGAATGATCCCTCCCATCCAATTCCTTCTAGGACTTTAAGTATGAAGGGATGCTAGATTTTGTCAAAGGCTTTTTCAGCATCAATTGAGATGATGGTGTTGTTTTTGTCTTTGATTTCATTTATGTATTTGATGATGTTTAATGATTTTCATATGTTGAACCATCCCTGCATCTCTGGTATGAATCCAACTTGGTCATGATGGATGATCTTCTTGATGTGGGTCTGTATGCGATTTGACATCCTATGAGAATTAGTAGTATTAGTATCCTATTAGTATCCTATTTAGAATTTTGGCATCTGTTTTCATTAGAGAGATGGGTCTATAATTCTCCTTTTTAGTTGTATCTTTGCCTCGTTTTTGTAATAGAGTGATGCTGGCTTCATAAAAGGAATTTAGGAGCATTCCCTCTGTATCCTTCTAAACAGTTTCAGTAATAATGGTTCTAGGTCTTTTTGAAATGTTTTATAGAATTCTTCTGTGAAACCGTCTGGGCCTGGGCTTTTTTTAGTTGGGAGGTTTTTTATTACATCCTCGATTTCTTTTTATGTTTATTTGTTTTGTTTTTCGTCTTTTCAAGACAGGGTCTCCTTGTAGCTCCAGCTATCCTGGAACTCACTCTGTAGACCAGGCTGGCCTTGAACTCACAAAGATCTGCCTGCCTCTGCCTCCCAAGTGCTAGGATTAAAGGTGTGCACCACCACGCCCGGCATATTATATGATGGGTCTGTTTAAGCTGCCAATCTCTTCTTGGTCGAGCTTTGGTGATTCCCAGGATTTCAGATATTCATCCATTTCTTGTAGGTTTTCAAACTTGGTAGAGTATAGGTTCTTAAAATATTCCCATATGATTTTCTGTATCTTTTACTTGTCTGTTGTGATATTTCCCTTTTCATCACGGATTGTATTGATTTGGAGTTGTTCCTTCTTTCTTTTGGTTAACTGGGCTAGAGGTCTGTCTATCTTCTTTGTTCTTTCAAAGAACCAACTTTTGGATTCATTGATTTTTTTGTACTTTCTTTGTTTCTATTTCATTGATTTCTCCTATGATTTTTGCTATTTCTTCCTGTGTGTTGCGTTTAGGGTTTATCTGTTGCTGCCTCTCAAGTGCTTTTAGCTGTAGTGTTAGATCATTCACTTGTGCTCTTTCTGTTTTTCTAATGTAGACATCCAAGGCTATAAACTTCCCTCTTAGGACTACTTTTAAGGTATCCCATAGGTTTTGTTGTGTTGTATTGTCATTGTCATTCAGTTCCAGGAATGCTTTTATTTCTTTCTTTATCTCTTCCTTGACCCATTCATTATTCAAGAGTGTGTTGTTTAGTCTCCAAATGTTCTTGTAGGCAGTAGGGCTTATCCTAGTGTTGGTGTTGAGCTTTATTGCACTGTGGTCTGATAGAATGCATGAGGTTATTTCAATCTTTTTGTATTTGTGGAGGTTTCTTCTGTGTCCCAGTATGTGGTCGATTTTGGAGAATGTTCTATGGGGTACTGAGTAGAAAGTGTATTCTCTGGTATTAGAGTGGAATATTCGGTAGAGGTCTATGAGGTCCATTTGGTGTATCATATCATTCAGTTCAGATGTCTCTTTGTTTATTCTTTGTCCTGTTGACCTATCCAAAGGACTCAGTGGGGTATTGAAGTTCCCTACTATGGGTGTACTGGGGTAAGTGTGTGACTTGTGGTCCTGGAGAATCGTCTTTATAAAGTTTGGTGCACCAGAGTTTGGGGCATATATATTCATGATTGTGAAATCTTCTTGGTGAATAGTTCCTTTGATAAAAATGTAATGGCCTTCTTTGTCTCTTCTGATTTCTTTTACTTTGAAGTCTATTTTGTCTGATATTAAAATAGCAACACCTGGTATCATTTTTGGTACCATTTGTTTGGAATATTTTTTTTCCATCCTTTCACTTTAAGTTTTCTGCCATTGAAGTTAAGATGTGTTTCTTGTAGACTGCATATGGATGGATTCTGTTTCCTTTTCCAATCTCCCAGTCTATGTCTTTTGATTGGGGAATTTAGTACATTAATATTTAAGGTTATGACTGATAGGTCTGTGTTGCTTCCTTTTGCCTTGTTATCCATTTGTGGTTTGGTTTTAGGTTTCTACTTCTGCAGTTATGCATTTATTGATTGCTCTTTCTAGTTGCCTGGTGATGGTTGCTCCTTTCTTCTGTTTTTTGAATTGCTTCCAGTATTCTCTGAAGGGTTGGTCTTCTGGACATGTATTCTTTCAACTTGTTTATGTCATGGAAGGTTTTTCTCTCTCCTTCAATTATAATCGACATTTTTGCTGGGTATAGTAACCTGGGTTGACATCTATTAACCCTGGGAATGCTTTGCTCCAGGTTCTTCTTGCTTTCATAGTTTGCATTGAGAAGTCAGTTGTAATCCTGATAGGTTTCCCCTTATAGGTCACTTGTTTTTCTCTTGCGGCTTTGAGGATTTTGTCTTTGTTTTGGGTGTCTAGCATTTTAACTATGATGTGGCATGGAGAATTTCTTTTCTGATCTTGTCTGTTTGGAGTTCTATGTGCTTCTTGTATTGGTATTGGTTTGTCCTTTGTTAGTTTGGGGAAGTTTTCATCTATTATTCTGTTGAAGATCTGATCAATACCATTCTCTTGGGATTCTTCTCCTTCCTCTATTCCTATGATGTGGAGGTTTGATCTTTTCATAGTGTCCCACAGTTCCTGGTTGTTCCACTTTTGTGTATTTTTAAATTTTTCATAATCTTTCCTTGAGGTTTTTAGTTGTTCTGTGTTATCTTCCAGGTCTGATATTCTTTGTTTCTTTTCCTCCATTCTGCTTCTGAGGCTTTTTCCACTCCTTTCCTCTTGATTGGATGAGTGTTTGATTTCCTTTTTCATTTCCTCTTCTGATTTCTTTAGTATTTCTACTTCTTTTTGGAGCTTCTCAATCTCTTCCTGTAGCTCTTTGCTTCCATGGTTGGTTTCCTTATCTTTTTCAGCATGGGATCTTTTCAGTGTTTCCAGTTCCTTCTGGAGTTTGTCATTCTCTCTCTCTAGGTCCTTCTGGAGTTCTTCATTCTCTTTTTCTAGTTCTTTGATTTGCTATTTATAATGTTGTAGTTCTTTAAATGTATTCCCAATTGTGTTTCTGATATCTGTGTCCTGGGCTATCCCCATGGGGATCCCACTGTAGGAATCTTCCATAGGGTTGGTAGAGCTATGCCCCTTTCCTGTGTTGTCTCTTCTTCACGTTCCTAGCATATGAGCTTCTCCGTGCTTGTATTCCAGTGTAGGTCCTACTAAATGCCTCTTCACTGTGTTGAAGGCTTGCTTTGCTTGCCTCCTTCAGATGCCTTCATAATCTCAGTTGGGGGGACATGGGACTCCGACTGTGGATGAGCTCTTTAGCGCACACTCCGGCACCTGTGCTTGCCTGAGCTGCTCTAGGGAGATCTCAGATAGACTCACACAACCCTGCCTTTAATACCTGCTGGGAAGATAACTCCACACCCAGAGCCACAAAAACCAACCAAGCCAAAGACAACTGGATTAATGGATTAACTAGAATAAATCAATCAAGAATGAGCCTTGCTGAAGCTCTCAGCTGCTGTCCACCTACCTGCACTTGCCTGAGCTGCTCTCGGGAGATCTCCTTATTTTTTATTTTATCAATGCAGAAGTTTACTGTTTTGGGCAGAAGTGGTTGCAGTACTTTATTTTATTTTATTTTATTTTATTTTATTTTATTTTTTGGTGTTTTCCAGACAGGGTCTCCCTATAGCACCAGCTGTCCTGGAACTCACTCCGTAGACCAGGCTGGCCTTGAACTCACAAAGATCTGCCTGCCTCTGCCTCCCAAGTGCTAGGATTAAAGGCGTGCGCCACCACGCCAGGCTGCAGTAATTTCTTTTACCCAGTCTTTTGCTGTTATTGTTCTTTCCAGTTTGTATCATTGCAGAACATGCATGTATACATGCCACACATATACCAAAATTATGACATCTGAAAATAAACTATAGGTTAATTCCAAAACCTTGGGGATTCACATTTTGACAGTAGAGTTGTGTGCAGGTAATGAAAAAAATATTACTTTACCTTACTACATTACATAGCAAGTTGATGGTTAACATCAGGTATTATATTTATTAAAAGAGAAAGAAAAAATATTCAGTTTGTCTTACAAATAGAGATTTGGTGCTAGGAACCACAAATGAGGGACACCATATGTCGTTTGTTTTACTGGGACTGTGTTACTTCACTTAGCGTAATGGTTTCGAGTTCTGTCCCTTTACCTGCAAAATTCATGATGTTGTCTTTCTTTACTGGTGCATAGAATTCCATTCTGTAGATGTACCATATTTTCTTTATTCACTTGTCAGTTGAGGGACACTTGAGTTGCTTTCAGCTCCTCACTATTGTAAAGAGAGCTTCAATAAACATGGATATTCATGTATCTCTGCAACAGGACGAGTCTGGTGGGTATATACCCAGGAGTGGTATGGCTGGGTCAAGTGATAGGCTCATTTTGAGTCTTTTAAGGGTTCTCCACACTGCTTTCCACAGTGGTTATACAAATTTACATTCCCACTAGTAGTGGCTGAGTGTAGCCCTTTCCCCACAACCTCTCCAGCATTTAGTGTCTTTTGTTTTCTTGGTAATACCCAGTCTTACCAGAGTAAGATAAAATCTTAAAATGGTATTAATTTGCATTTCCTTAATTATTTGGGATGTTTAGCACTTTTTAAAGATATTTCTCTGCCATCTTTACTCCTTTATTTGCCAAGTCTCTGTTCAGCACTTTATTCCATCTTTTGACTGGGTCATTTGATTTCCTGCTCCTTCATTTTTTGAGTAGCTTAAATATTCTGGATGTTAGTGCTCTGTCAGATGTATGACTATGTATTTCTTTATATAATTCTGTGTCTGATATGAAACTCAAAACTCCCTTTGTTCAGTTGATGTTTCATTCCATTTGTACTGTTTTTGTAGCTTGGTTGATTTCTGATATTGTAAGAAAAGTTAATTGGTCTGCTTCATGTTCTCTCTTTTGATTTTATTTTAGAGGGACCAGATGGATCTAGGAGGACTACTCAGGAGTATTTCAAGAGGGTGAAGAACCCTTGGCTAAATAGTTACATACGTTTAAAAATAGCTGTCTTGTGGCTGGAGAGATGGCTCAGTGGTTAAGAACACCGACTGCTCTTGCAGAAGACCTGGGTTTGATTCCCAGTACCCACATAGTGGCTAAGAACCATCTTTAACCCCAGATCCAGAGGGATCCGAGACACACTCTTCTGACTGCCACAGCATTGCACAACACAGGTGCACCAACCTACATGCAGACAGTATACTCATACACATAAAAAAATAATAAATAAACAAATAAATATAGCTGTTTTATAGAAAATTTATTAGCTTAAAATTATTTTTATTTAGCTTTAAATTTCCAGCTATTTTTAAGTTTTATTTTATACTGAGGTATAATTGGCCCAATTAAATTTGGTCTTTTGTAGTTATCATAAAACAAGAACCTAAAACTGTCATATTACTCCACTTCTTCTGGCATCTAGGCTGTCCAAAAAGTAGACCTTCCTTATGAGAAATGCACTGTTGGCACAGTGGTCAGCTATGGAAATTTATGAACACTTACTGATTAAATTGCTAAAGATATTCTTAAGCAGTTCTTAATTATGAAGAAACATTTTTATAAATTTGAATTTTTTGTTCATCTATCAAATGTCAAATGTAGCTAGAATTGGACTTAATCTTGGAAATGAAGCTTTAAGTAGATAGAAAAAGTCTTAATATTAATGAGGTTTATTCTTAATGGTTTGATGAAGATGAACAGCAAACAAGTTAATTTATAAAGTCAATGATTATAATAATTATTATATACATAAAACTTGGAAATAAAATAAAGGCTAATATTTAAATGAGTGTCTGCAAGAGAACTATTCCACCAAGAAATGATGATGTAGGAAAGCCTATCTGAAATCTGGCATGGCCAGAAAGTGGAGCCCAATGTTGGCCAATATAGCTGAAATTGACAGGAAAATTTCATAGGTTTGGAGAGGCGAAGGCAGTTCATTCAGAGCCTTTGGTACTGCTCTGAGCTCTCTCAGAGAGAGAATTGAAATGAGAAGCTATTAAATGATTTTAAACACATGAATGAGATTCTTTGGTTTACCATTTGAAATAGTCGTACTGGCTTCTCTGTGGAGGGTAAGCTATAAAAAGAAAAGACCGAAAATGAGAAAGCAATTAAAAAACAAAACAGCAAAATCCTCTTTTAACAAGCCCTGTGGGAAACAATGGGTATTTGAATGATCATAGCAGAAGGAGATATGGCAAGATGGCTGTATATCCCAAATCTAATTGGCTATTGGCTCTCTCCTTGGAGGAATAACCCATGGCTGATGTCACAAGCTTACATCCTCTAATGGTTAGGAGATGTTATAAACCACACAAAGACCCTGCCATACTTGACAGAAGAAAATGTAGATCATGAATTGACACACCATCCAAACATCTGTGTCTATACCAAAGTAACCTACCATAACAATTAGTACTGTTTAAATACCCATATATCTAATTGTGTGTGCTTCATTAGTAGGATCGAAAGGCTATATATTATACTGTTTAAATACCTAAATATCTAATTGCATGTGCTTCATTAGTAGGATCGAAAGGTTAAGCCTGGACAAGCTGGCAGCCCATGAAAGAAAACAGCCAGAACTGACTAGAGACCAAGACATCAGCTCCAGAGAAAGTAGAGTGTTTTGCTTCTCATCCACCTGTGCCCCTTTTCTAAGCCTAGGGAACAATCTGGTGGAAGAGGGGGCGTTGGTAGTAATGTAAGGGCTTGCAATTGGGGTTAATGGTGAAACTACAACAATATGACTGGTACACTCATTGATCAACTTGATTGAACACATACAAGCCCCCCCTTTTCAGGATGGTGATGCCCCATGAGCTCGTGTGGTTTGGGCACCACTGCTTCAACTTGTTTTTCAGAAGGATGCTTTGTACTCCCAAATTATCACCTATTGTTAAAAAGCAAAAACAAAACACAAACCAACAAAAGCACACCGAACGGAAACGATGCAAGACACACTTACGGCAGAATGCACGGATCTGCGATGGGTATGGGGTGGGGGTGGGGGGGAAGGGAAGGGGATATTGCACTGAATGAATTGGAGACCTGATGTAGAAATACACAAAGATCAAATAAAACTTACATCACCCCCACCAAAAAAAACAANTTTTAAGTTTAGAAGAACATTTTTTTTTGGAATTTCAATTTTGCTAACACGAACATAGAGTCTGTTTGGGAAATGTCCTAATTTTTACGTGGCATGAAATATTAAAAAATGAATGCTTTACTGCAGGTGTGATTAAAAGCTGGGGAAAGGTTTTTTCTTTTCTTCCACCACTTCTGTCTCATTTCCTTTGCCTTGTTTGACAAAGTTTTGCAATTTTATCCTTACTGTTGAAACTAAGCCATAAGCTTCCTTAATACGTCTTACAACGGATTTTTAATTTTTCCTAAGAAAAAAATTATACAGCCTCTTTCTGGGAAATATGGCAGAATCTTATCGGAGAAATCAAAGAATGAAAACTATAATTAGGACTAGAACAAAGTATAATATATCACCTTATATTCTTGAAACATGTTTATTTTAAAATAAATTTTTATCTCCTTAAGGAAAATTGTGTTTGAAGAATATGCAAAACAAAAAATATAACATGTCTCCTGAAGCAACTGAATAATACAATTAAGTTAATGCACACTCAGGGGGAACATATGAATAAGAACACAAGATTGGAAAAAAGTTCATTGCCTATAATTAACCAAGTGAATCAATTTGGGCCTTAGAAGAAATGTTTTTGGCATTTATTATATCTGCCATTATTAAGACTAAAACATAGTAAGTCTTTGAATATCACATCTGTTCCCATTCTCTTCTGCAGAATACAATAGAATAACTGTTGTCAGCAGACGACATTGTGGAGAATAGGCAAAAGGGTAGTAAAAGGAAACAACCTCAGTGATGAAATAGAAAAGTGTTGGGGACTCAATGTATGCCATGAGTTCCAGAGTTCATAGATAGCACTATTATTAATTTTGATCCTTTCATAATAAGAAAGTTTTTAAATGATCTTCATTGAACATGCACATAATGCTAACTATGTGTGGTGAAAGATGTTTTAATTAGTTAGATAACTGTTTGCTAGTTAATTTCTAATTAATCACAATTACTTTTTTCTACCATGCAAGAGAAGCTCTCAACCTCTAAGAAGCATGTGCTTAAGATTCCATAGAGTGAAAGTCAAAGCATAAAGATGAAACCTTTTCTGTCGCGCATTTCTTGTATTAAAACTCATATTTTTTTCTGTCTTTAAATTTGTAAAAATTACATGCCTAGAATATGATGACATTGTAAAGCCATTCAGGAGGTAAACATTACATATATAGTATATATATTAGATATAATAATTATATGTATTATATATTTATATTATGAATTTCACCGGGGATTAGAATATCTCACAGAAGCAATTGAAAGAGGGGTTGGAGTTGTTTATCTACAGTTCAGTTCACCAGTCTATCATGATGCAGAAGGCTTTACTGCAGGCAATGTCCATGTTGACAGGAATATGAGACAGATTCCTGTTCCTGGGTCTTCCCAGACAGAACATGCAGACTAAGATCAGAGCCTGCCTACCATCCTTAAGCACCACAGACACCTTCTACCCTACATCGATGAGCTACACTCCAGCCCTAGACAATTCCACAACTTCCCTAAACATTGCCGCTAGCTGGAGACAAAAATTTCTAACATATATGCCTAGGGGGAACAATTTCATGTTCAAATAATATCAGCCATATCTTATGCAGTTTTTATAAAAATATGGTTAAATTTAGTATTATAAATATATATAATATATGATAAAAATATCTCAGATAAATAAAAAAAAAAAAAACACCCATAGTTAATAAAAAGGAATTTGCCATGGCCATGTAGAAGTAAGCATGGGTGAACCTTATATGAACCCTTATCCTCAGTGATAAGATAAGAAAGATATACACATAAATGCTGAAAGAGTACTGGTAATTTTAATAATCCCAGAGAAAAAAAGGTATAGACAGTAGTAATGTGGTTAAGTATGTATTCAAATAACATGATGACATCAGATTTTTCAGAATTCATATAGGCCAGAAATACTGCAACAGAATCAGTCCTTCACTCTAATATCCTAAGTTCTCAAACATTGTCTTTGAGTGATACAATTATGCCAACGGTTTGATAGTGACCTTGCACACTTCACTATTTAGATGTGCCACCTGTCTCCGACCACACTTTCAATTTATACAACAAGAGTGATAAGCAGAAAATTCCTAAGTGAATCAGCTGGATACTCTTTAATGCTTTTCTATAGATGCTATGGTTAACAGGATCTTATGAAGATCTCTGTTCTGTGGTTTCTTTGGCATTACACATTCAACAGTAAGAATAATGAGTTTAATTAATTATGTCTTGTTCCAGTGGTGGATGCCCCTATCTCTATCAATTCAGAGGCTTAGCCTATTTACTTTGTTTCAGCAATCCTTCTGGCTTTATCTCTCAAGATATACAGATATTCAAATTTGAGAATTTCTTTTTTATTTTTTTTTTTAACTTCTAAGAAGGGATTTTTTTTTAATGTTTTTATATTGTGCTTTGTGTATTTCATAATCATTTCCAATTCAGTTCAGTGCATATATCCCTTCCCTTCCCCCCCCCCAACTCCCATACCCTCATGCGCAGATCGTGAGTCTGGAATTCTGCCGTAAGTTTCTTCGCATCTTTCTTTCTCTGCTTTTTTGTTTTGTTTGTTTGTTTTTGCTTTTTTTTAACAATTGGTGATAATTTGTGAGACAAGCACCTTCGTATAAACAGTTGCAAGCAGTGGTGCCCAATACCCACACAGCCTCAGGGGCTCAACACATCACTGAAGGGGGGGTTGTATGTGCAATCAAGTTGATAACAATGAGTGTACCAGTCTATTTGTTGTAGCGTTCACATTATATCCCCAATGAAAGCCCTTACATTCTACCTCAACGCCCCCCATTCCAACAAATAAATGGATGCTTTGAAACCCCTGGTCAAGAAATTCTAATGGACTTTTAAGTTGGACATTAGAATTCACCCTGTTCTTACTCTCCTGGTTCCCTGCCTAGATCATGTACCTAACTACTCCTGCCTTCATTTAGCTTTCACAGGCACCAGTCAAGGATTTTTTCCCCTCTATAGCTGTGCTTGAGGGTCTTTTAAATTGACCCTCTGAATGGGGGATACCCATTCGTTTGCCACACCCAATGTCCCTTTTCAGCATGGAAGAAGTCAGAGCCGTATGCATCTCGATTCCCTTCTAGAGATTGGGTTGACCCTTTTCAGAGGGTAACATAACTAAAACAGGAGCTAGAAATTGATTAGGCATTTAGGGATGAGAGCCCCCAGATTAAGCAGAGTTTTTCTCAGCTGAGAACTCAAGGCTTCCTGGACCAGCCACTAAACACATATCCATCTGGTAGTCCTGAAAGAGCAGGAAAAGAAGAAAGGAAAGAGAGAAGGGAGAAAAAGAGAAGTACACACCAAGCCTTGCAGATTTGATTCTTATTTCACCAGAATAAGAAATGGAAATCCTGGGCTCGAGAGATAGCCTAGCGGTTAAGAGCACTGACTGCTCTTGCAGAGGACCCGGGTTCGATCCCCAGCACCCACATGGCGGCTGAGAACCGTCTGTTTCTCCAATTCCAGGAGAACTCCAGTTCCAGGGGAATCTGAGACCCTCTTCTGACATCCGCGGCATTGCACAACACGGCTGCACAAGTCTACATGCAGACATTTAATTCATACACATGCAGAAATAAATAATAATTAAAAAAAGAAATGGAAATCCTCTGGGGGGGGAGATGGGGGGGACATGGGTCTAGATTTGATAAAAAATATATGTATAAATAAATTTTAAAAAAAGACAAAAAAAATGGAAATCCCCCCACACTGTTTTTTGTTCTTGTTGCTTTGTTTTGTTATTGTTATTTTGTATTGTTTGTTTTCCTGTGAAAAGAAAAAATAAAAATCTGAAAAAAAAGAAAAAATATCTGCTCAGATTATTTCAACCATTCATCCATTTATACTTCTATGAGTCATTATTCATGCAAAATGTGTTAGCCAATCTAATTTGAGACTTAGTCTAAATGAGAATACATATATAGATGACTTAACAACATAGACAGGAAAAAAAGAGCCCAAATTTTGTTTATAAAGTTGGAGTAGAAAATGTCTCTGGTGCTTAGTGGCTACAGTGACTGATGACATTGATAGAACTTTGGAAAGACAAGAAAACATCTGATTTAAAACCCACGTTGGGCTAGGGTGGTGCAATGGTAGAGAGCCTGCACGAGGTCCTGGGTTTGATCTCCAGCACCACAAAGTAAAATCCCAAAGCAAAACAAAAAACCCATAGCAGGGAAGTATGGACTAGGAGAGTGTTTATTATAATGAATTATATGCACTGAAATATGTATGCACACATTTATATACTATATATATATATATATATATATATATATGTAATGTTTACTCCCTGAATGGCTTTTACAATGATAATATATTCTAAGGCAGTAATAAAATTTAAAGACAGAAAAAATATGAGTTTTTAATACAAGAAATGACAGAAAAGGTTTCATCTTTATGCTTTGACTTTCACTCTATGGAATCTTAAGCACATGCTTCTTAGAGGTTGAGAGCTTCTCTTGCATGGTAGAAAAAAGTAATTGTGATTAATTAGAAATTAACTAGCAAACAGTTATCTAACTAATTAAAACATCTTTCACCACACATAGTTAGCATTATGTGCATGTTCAATGAAGATATTTAAAATCTATTCTTTTATGAAAGATCAAATTAATAATAGTGCTATCTATGAACTCTGGAACTCATGGCATACATTGAGTCCCCAACACTTTTCTATTTCATCACTGAGGTTGTTTCCTTTTACTACCCTTTTGCCTATTCTCCACAATGTCGTCTGCTGACAACAGTTATTCTATTGTATTCTGCAGAAGAGAATGGGAACAGATGTGATATTCAAAGACTACTATGTTTTATTCTTAATAATGGCAGATTATAATAAATGCCAAAACATTTCTTCTAAGGCAAATTGATTCACTTGGTTAATTATAGGCAATGAACTTTTTTCCACATCTTGTGTCTTATTCATATGTTCCCCATGAGTGTGATTAAATAGATTGTATTATTTCAGTTGCTTCAATGGAGACATGTTATATTTTGTTTTGCATCTTTCAAACACATTTTCCTTAAGGAGATAAAATTATTTTAAATAAACATGTTTCAAGAATATAAGTGATATATTTTACTTTGTTCTAGTCCTAATTATAAGTTTTCATTCTTGATTTCTCATAAAATTCTGCCATATTTCCCAGAAAGAGGCTGTATATTTTTTTCTTGGAAAAATAAAATCCTGTAAGACGTATTAAGGAAGCTTATGGCTTAGTTTCAACAGTAAGGATAAAATGTAGCAAAACTTTGTACAAAAAAGGAAATGAGACAAGAAGTGGGGGAAAAAAAAAACTTTCCCCAGCTTTTAATCACACCTCAGTAAAGCATTCATTTTTTTTAATATTTCATGCCAGTAAAAATATCATTCTCCATTAACAAGACTTATGTTCTTTAGAATAATTGAAAATTCCGAAAAAATGTCTCTAACTTAAAAGAAGTAAACATCATATTCATGTTCTGCTTTTGTTTTAAGAACATATGGCAATTTGGTAGAATAACTAGTGCAAGCTGCCCCAATGAAGAATAAAGGAAACAATCTCTGTCTAGTGTTCAAAGTGAAATAGAGTTGTCATTAGGAATACATACCTGCAATTTGTTTCATAACAATTTACTTGCCATTGGAATGGAAAAGTAAAATTAATGTATTAAACTGGAGTAACCCATACAGATAACAACACCAGGTTTTGAAATGTAAAATATTTTTAAAGTTATTATTAAAAATAACCCAATTCATCAGTTTTCTCAAAATGCTTAGATACAAGTAGAGAATTGGAATATGATGATTGGATTTCAATTTGATTCTCAGTAAAATAATAAGAGAATTTACTACCAAAGTGTTGGTTCATGATGTTTTAAAAGATGATGTATAAGCATATTTTATTGAATGTGTCTTGAAAGCAGTAGGGTGGTAATATAGATGGATGATTAATGCTGAAAATTTTGCACCTTTAGTGGGTTTTTCTGTTGACGGGCTCATCACAGAATGGATTATTTTAGAAGATGAAGCTTTATTTGGAAAAAGTAGGTCACGGGGGTGACTTTGAAATATCACTCCCCCAGTCCTGTCCTTCTGTACATTTTCTTTCTGACCATAAGGAGAGCAGCTTCCTCCACCACTGGCTCTTGGACACAACATTCTGCATGGCCTTAAACTCACAGATTGAAGCTTCGGAAACATGATCCTTAAAGTAAGTTTAATCTCTGAATTTCTCTTCCTGGGTATTTTGTCAAATCTGTGGAACACTAGCTTACATCTATTAGGAATTTTTCTGCTGTCTTCTTGGCTTAATATTAGAAGGAGTTGTGCTACATGGCTTATTAGAAACTAAAAATTCAATATCAATATTGTTATATATAAACTGGTCTTGTTAATTATTTGGTATTTTACTTGTTATAACCTTCAATTAAAATTTACATATAAGATCATATGTTGTTTAGGTCTGAGTAACATTTGAAGAGATTTTCAATCTAATTCTTCTTTACTTATAATTATAGGTGCCAAATATGGCTATAGCAACAAAATCATATCCAGTTTAATGCAGGTGCTCATAACTGTTACCTCAGCTACCACTTTTTTTTATTTTTGTTTTGTTTTGTTGTTGCTGTTGTTGTTGTTGTTTTCTGACTTTCTTTTGTTATACCCTGTGCTGGATAGCTTTGGTGTCAACTTGACACACCCGAGTTGAGGGAGCCTTAATTGGGGAATTGGCTCCATTGGACTGGCCTGTGGATATGTCTGTGGAATATTATCTTGATTGTTGAGTCATGTGGGAGGGCCAAGGCCACTATGGGTGGTGCCACCCCAGGCAGGTTGTTATGTACAGTATAAGAAGGCAGGCCCGGCATGGGCCAGGGGAGTAAACCAGTAAGCAGCATTCCTCCATGCCCTATGCTTCAGCTTCTGTGTCCAGGTGCCCTGAGTTCCTACCTTGGGTTCCCTGAGTGATGAACTGTAAACCAGGAAATGTGAGCCAAATAAACCCTTTCCTCCCCAAGTTGGTAGTGGTCAGTGTGTTTTGTCACAGCAACTGAAGACAAACTAGAACATACCTTTTCTGTGTGAAACATTGGGAAATCTTAAAATGTTACAATGGGAAAAGATAAACATTCAGGAATAGAAAATAATGCTAAACAGAAATAAGCTAAGGGAGAAAGAAAATAGGCAAAGGGTAAAAGGAAGATGAATGGAGATAGAAGGAAGAAGGAGATGTGTGAGAGAGAAACCTCCAATCAGCTTTCCTCTTACCCTCATTGTTAGTAGCAGTCATATAAAAACAAGTAAAAGCCTTGAGTTTGGCTGCACATTGCCTCAGTGAGGCTATGTCATTTGTATCAAAGAAATCAAGATACTTATAAAATTAAAATGAAATATTTAACCTATCATCTTCTTCCTTTTGGAGTTGTAACTAGTTATTTCAGAAATGTTATTTGTCACATTTCTATTAACTAATAAGAAGTATATTAAAGTTAATCGACCTACTTAGATAATGGATTAAAATATATGTCAGAGTCCAGATAATCCAGCTCAAAATCTGCATTCCGCACCAATCTATATCTTGTTTTATGCTTTCCTTTGCAGGTAATAAACTAGTAAATAAGAAAGCACAAAATGTCCTGGGTAAACTATGATCTATATAAATTAACATAATTGTTCTTCAAAAAATAACTTCTTGGAGCAGGTTCTTTAAGATCTAAATAATACAAAGAAATGGTGTATTTCTTCTACTAATGAAAAAAGTTACACAAACAGAGATAGTTCAGAAAGCTGTAGATCATCAAGTGAAAGATCAAACCTGACAGAGGTAATTATGAATTCTTAAAGGAATTCAAATTGTGATCATCCTAGAGTAAATGGAGTGTTATCAAGAGAGAGAGAGGCAATAAAGCAGGATGATTTCATGGTTTCTCTTTACAATATCAAATGAGCCTGTGAGCTGGGTGAGGACAGCAGAGCAGAGGATACTGGTGACAGCTAGTTACTAAGTTGTCAGAGATAATTTGACATCTTATAGCTCTCACTCAGTAAACATAATCTTTGAGAGAACTTCATCCACTGATCCTAAAACCAGATCTAACAACCATTTACTGCTGTTGGAACATGCTCTGCAATGTTACCAACATGCATGCTCATCGGTGATCCCACTCCAACATCAGTGTCCTCACCAATGAATATCTTCAAAAGAGGCTCCCAAAATGATACAAGCCATTGACACAGCCTTTGTTTGCTGAAAAAAACCTTGAAGTTCAGAGCCTATTGCTAAAGAGACAACATACTCCAGACACAGAACCTGTAAAAATTTCCCTAGAATTACACTAGAAACCTCCCTGAAGACTAGCTCTCATAGTATCAGATGATACTATGTAAGCTGCCAAGAAGAAAATGACTATCACACCAAATATTCTGTATTGGAGCAGTAGTGGCACCTTTATCTTAGAGTAAACAAAAGACAACTAATTGGAATTAAGGTCTACTCAGCAATAAAGGAACTGAATGGTTGGTCTATAAACATAGTCAAGTATTCATGGATGAAAAAGTCACAGACCTTGTGGAAAGTCCAACATCTGTCACTTCCCTAGTCCACCTTACTTTCTACCCACATTCTAAATGTGGATCCTTATAGTTACAGACAAGATTATCTCTCACCACTCATTAAAACAGCACTTTTTTTTTTACAACAGATTAAGACTATTACAAAGGTTTGCTACTGGTCAATGCAGAGAATAAGTGACTGGGAGGTGCCCAGCTCTAAGTGACATATCAACTTCTAAACCTAAGGCTCAAGGAACATAACAGAGGGAAAGAGTGAATGAAGAGCTGGAGAGACAAGAGACCTGCTGCTAGTTAACTCATTCTACACATGATAAGGAAGATGCAACAATAAAATCTGCACAGTATGTTACTCTAACAAGATCTGCATAATGACAAAACTACTTGACATGGCAAGGTGAATGGGGGCAATGTCACAAGGTCCCACTTCAAGTTGAAGAGCTATGGGAAATCAATGGATACTGTGGAAGGAAGAATCAGTTTTCCCTAGAGGCTAGTCCCTGAGTGATTATTTAAACCCAAATGGATAGCCTTAATTAGAGGAACACAGGAGTAATACTAAATGTACTCAGTGTGTAATATATATGAAAGTATGTGTGCATATGTAATAATATTAATCAAAGAAGATTGAAGAAAAGAAATTAAGAGGGAGTGGGGGACATGGTAGGTATTGGTGGGGACTGGGAGGGATGGAAACAATACAAATACAATACTCATATATGCAATTCTCAAAATATTAAAATATGAAAAAAATATTTCTTTATGCTGTGAATTCACCCAAGTTAAAGAGCCCTCATCCTCGCCTTAATTTGGGGCCCTCGATTTTACCATTTGGCATTGCATGCCACTAAATTCCAGGCACACAACTTACCTCATCCTAATCCAGTGATGCTAAAGAGAATACTTCAAGAAAATGGCAATAGAATGTTAATGAACATGTGACAGAGTGATGGAAGCTTCGAAGTAGGTGACGATTTTTAGGGAGTCACAATGTTCCATTCTGACATTTTTGCATGAATTGTGGCTAAACTAGGCCAGATAATGTTTTTCTTGTGACCAAGGTCAGGGAGCCAGCCCGATAATTCAGGAAGCCTCTGCCAGGCCCTCATATGGCTCACAAAATCATCAGATTTTACTTTACCTCATGGCTGACTAAGTAGATTACTCTGTACCAATGGGTTTCCTTGATGTCACCAAGACAGAAGATTGTCCTTCTCAGTGGCATAGAATTTGCAAACTGCTATTTCTGTAATGGGCTCTGGATTCCTTTGCAGAAGTTATGATAAATACAAGCAGATTTTTTTATGATGCTTCCTTTTTCTTCAGGAGCAGTTTCATCAGAGATGTTGTATTGAATTCTTTGAACAGAGCAAGCAAACATCAGCATGTGGCCAAAGGTATTTTTTTCCACTATCTGTAACCCCCTTATTTTCTGGCTTACTTTTCTTTCTATTCCCTTATAGATTTCTGGAATTGCAAAAATTACAAAGCTAATTCACATTTTTTTCTTCCCTTCTTTCCTCCCTTAGATTCCCTGACATAGAACAACAACAATAATTAAAAAATAAAATCACAAGTAATTGAAAATTGCTAGAACCCAGACTCACATAAATGATGGCAGGAAAGAGAAGACAGGTGGTATTTTCCAAGAAGAGAAAGCACAAAGGGCTAGCTGATTTGAGCAAGATCAAGGACTGAGGTCAGACTTGAGTTTTTCCATCTCCACAGGTTGCAAGTTTTGCTCAAAAACTTAATTTAAATGAGACAGGCAATATTGTAGGTAATTTTAATCACTCAGTTTATGCATTCTAAATTTCAGGGTTTCAAGATATTACCAAGTTGATATGGCCC
The DNA here is from genome assembly GCA_009823505.1 of Rhizomys pruinosus. Lineage (NCBI taxonomy): Eukaryota > Metazoa > Chordata > Mammalia > Rodentia > Spalacidae > Rhizomys > Rhizomys pruinosus. The sequence goes on along the minus strand of VZQC01005092.1, from coordinate 950,628 downwards.
CTGAATGGAAAAATATTTGGAACCTAAGGAAATATGGCTAAAGGAGAAAAAAAAAATAAGTAGAACACTAATAGTTGATAAACAGATAAAATAAGAAACCCCATAAATTACTTAAAAGGAAATTTTAAGATTTGAGTATTTACCACATTTTGGATGTACTTAACATACATTTATGAACAATGAGAAACTGTTAATATGGCTTCACTCGAACAAGCTAAATTTCAATTGATCTTAGCAAAATGTTAAAAGTCATCTTTTCTGTTGAGTAAATAAAGCCTCTGGGGCATTTTAAATATTATGCATGATTTTTTTTCTTTATTTCATTCATATTTTTCATTGGTCATGTTTAATAAAGCATGTTAGATACGTTTTTATGATATATATTGGTAGGATTGATATAGACATAGAATATATGTGCTCTGATAATTGTGTTTTGCTACACATATTTTCATTTTACAAATGGTAATATTATGATATATATCACAGCTAGGGTTGTTTTTCGTAAACATGTATAAAAGCACATAATTTTGATATCCATTTTTGTAAAGGAGAGGTTTTATGCATTTTTGCTCTTATTATTTATTTGTACAAATAACCTTTCTTTTTTAATTTTTTAAAGTTTTATTTATTTTTCGTATGTGTATGAATCTACTGTCTGCGTGTAGGTTTGTGCATCCGTGTCGTGCAATGCCGCGGAGGTCAGAGAGGGTCTTGGATTCCCCTGGAACTGGAGTTTTCCTGGAATTGGAGCTATAGACAGTTCTTAGCTGCCATATGGGTGCTGGGGATCGAACCCGGGTCCTCTGCAAGAGCAGTCGGTGCTCTTAACCGCTAGGCTATCTCTCCAGCCCTGTAAAAATACCCTTTCACAGTGGGACATGATACTATACAAAATATGTTGACCAATTCTTTATAAAAAGAAATCAAATAAAGCTGATGTATTTAAAGAGAGTAATGGAGTAAATTTAGTAAGAATCATTTAGAGTAGTTACATTTCTAGTAATGTACAATTCAAGGGGATGCTATCAACTTCCTCATAAAGTGCTATGAATGCTCATGATATGAAACATTACTGAATGGATAGAACCACAAGCAAGTGAAAAATCTTCTAAAACAAGGGATGAAATACAGCTTGAATTTAAGAAGTAGAGCAATCAGCCGCTAGGAACACCTGAGTCATAGAACAAGTTACAAGTCAGGATCATGGGTAGGTTTAGGAAATGTCTTTGTATACATGCTAGCTTTGAAATTAGATTCTCATTTCAGGAACCATGAAATAATCCAAGAAAAAAGTGAGGCATAAGTTGATTAGGCACAAGTTGTAGATTAGGCACAGTGAAGAACAAACTTGGATTAGTCTAAACAGACAAAAAACATTAAAGCAATATGAATGCCAGCTAGCTATCAGACACAGTAAGATATTATATTATAATGCTTACTATCAGTTGTTTCATTGTAAAATTCAACCATGTTTATAAGATAATCTCTCAAAACATTTGGATACAAAAAGTTTAATTAAAAAGACATGCCAAAATATATCAAAACAAATTCGGTGAAACTGTATTTATATTCCAAATAGATGGTCATTCAAAACATATCACTTACAATGAAAAAACTTAGGACATATATTAAAAATCCAGTATAGCGGCTGGAGAGATTGTTTAGTGTCTGAATCACTTATTGAATAAGTTTGAGGACCTAAATTTGAATATCCAGAATTCACATAAAACTGGTCATTCTTTTTTTTTTCACATTTAAAGAGTTAATTTTTATTTTTTTTCAAGTATCACAATGTTTATTGATAGATACAAGTATATAAAATCATGGCACGAACATGATTTGATAAATTAAGTAGACTTGATTTCAATACTATAATAAGAGAAAAATTCAAATTCTCACCATTTGTTTCACAATCACAAAAACCACTTCAAGGGCATTAACGATCTCTCACATCTGATCAGTTTTGTGCAACCATGTTTCTTTTTTAAAAGGTTTGTGCACTTGCCCATGCTCAAGGATATTGAAATCTAGCACATAAAGCCCATTACTAGAGGTAGAAATACAGGCAATATACTGTTACGGCAACAACCATCAATTACAGTTAAGGATTTTCTGTAAAACCAAATGGATAATCTAATACTGCAACAACTCAAGTATTACTGAGCAAAGTGCCTTTCTACGGTATTCAGTGTTGCTATTCAGTTTTCTAACTTTAAACAGCCTATGATAACTGGCAGCAAAGAAGGTCCTTGCAATAGTCTGCCTCTGCTTGAGAACTTATGATGTAATTATTGCATGCTGCTAATATACTATCTAAATATTAAAGATACTCCTAAAATATTTGATGATAGACTATGATTAAGACATTACGCTACCAAAAACAAAACAAAACAAACAAAAAATAACACCTTACATAGAAGGAAATCCTTACTGACTTGCTTCTGCTTTAAATATTGTGCCCCCAAATGAAGTCCAGTAAGCATGCATCCTGTCTTGATCTCCCTGCACTGGCCTCCATGATACTGCCAAGGTAATCCAACAATGGCGGTCCATATTCTGAGGAGGCTGAATTTCCATTAGCTGCTTAGTTCACAAGCTGGGTATCTCATCAGTCCTCAGTCCACATTGGAAGGCTAAAAAGTATAAAATCTTTATCTCATGTCTTTGAGGAGTACCCAAAATGGTGGCACCCACAGAGCATATGTGCCTGCCTGTAAGAGTTGAAGACAGGCCAAACAACAGTGTTCTCTATTATTTTCTTTTTGTCATTTTACTAAGATATCAAGTTTTGTGTCTGCATTACAGTTTCTCTGTTCTTATTGAACATTTATTCCTGGTTGTACTTTCCTTCTGGATGCTTAAGGCCATACAGATAGCCCAGATTAATCAAGGTTTTGTTTTGTGGAGGTCAGTTGAGGATTTGGTCCTCAGGAGTCTCTCAGGTTTTTTTTTTTTTTTTCCGGGGGGGAGGGTGGGAGCCCCTTGCTTCTTTCAACTCCTCATCCACTAAAATCTGGTCATTCTTTTGAACTCTGGAATCCCAGTGCTCATTCCCTCAGATTAGTCAAAAGACAGAAGACAGACCAGCTAGTGGGGTGTATGCTGCACAATGACAAAAGTAGTTGATCTTGTCTCAAAGTATAGGTTGAGGACAAATACGTGAAGTTGACCTCTGACTGCCACATAAACATTGTAGCATACATGCACTCCAGCATACATGCACCCACACCCACACAGTTTCCACCTAGTTTGCTAGAATGGTAGGACAGTAAGATCACTTATACAGACATCTACATTCTTATCTTCCCTCCCAAAAGTATGTTCTCTTATACAGAAAATATTAATTTCATTTGAGATAAAATTTATAGCCAATCAGCTCCTAATGAACCAGAGAACTTGAACTCCTCCTGGAATAATGGGGTGGGCCAAGAAATAAAAACAAGAAAAAGAAGAAAGTAAATATGACATACAAAAGTATAAAGATGATGCAAGCATAAAATGCTAGCTTCGAAGAAAGGGGATTGGAACTACAAACACTGTTCAGCCACTAGGAGTAGAGTGCAATAAAACCCATCTCCTTCTCTACTTCTAGTGATATTTTGATTTAGTCTAGTGAAACCTGAGTTGGATTTCTAGAATACAGAAATATGAGATAATACTTTGATGCTGGTAAGAGGAAGGAAAGCCTCCAATACATAATGAGTTTCAGGCCAGCTGTGGCTACATGAGACACTATCTCAAAAAATGATTGAAATAATTTAAATAATTAATTATTAAAAATAACTTTAAAAATTTCAGAGGCAGTGTGTGTTGGGACATAGTTTTCACTGAGTTATTTATGTTCCATGAAAACCTGCAAATAAAGTAACTGTCTTACTTCATTGTTTTAATATTTTCAAAAATATTTGAAGAGGAAAAGCCATAGAAAATAATGATTTTTTCCTACCCAGGCTGTACCACGGAGGCCAGTACAGAAAGATCAAGACAAGATAAGTTGCTTATTGGACCTCATTTGGTGACCACAGAAAAGGAAGACCCCAGTATGGAACACAAAGGCAGAACTGAATGGTTGTTTGGGCTTGTCAAGGAGGAGCCTTCAAACAAGTCTTTAAGGAAAACATGAAATCTTTCAGTCTAATAAAGAAAAAAAGAAAAAAGAAAAAATGAAATCAACCTATGATGTCTTAATCTTGATACATGTGTGGCATGCATATATGCATATTTTAGAGTGATGCAAATGGGAAGGAACAACAACAAAAAAAGACTGGATCAAAGAACTGACTGAAATGGTGAACTTCTGCCTGAAACAGTAAACTTCTGCATCGAAAATTTTAAAAGTGACTGAGACAAACATGAAAAACTTGTATGGCAGGTGCATGAGCTCTGGTGGGATGGGGAGCAGGGAGGGGGGAGGGTCTGGATTTGTTGGGAAATGCACAAAGCTTCAATTTTAAAAATTGGCTAAGAAAAGAAAATAGTGTTTTTCTTCAGATTATGAGATTGACGAGCTGCGTGCTGTGCTAAGAGCGCTGGTGTGGAGTTGCACACTTTTAATCCCAGCACTTGGGAGGCAGAGGCAGGCCTATGAGTTCAAGGCCAATCTGGTCTACATAGTGAGTTCCAGGACTGCTGGGGCTACATGGAGACCATGTCTCAAAAAAGACAAAAGAAAAAAAAAAGTGTTTTCCAAACAGCCAAATTTTGGATAAGAGTGACAAATGAGGATGTGATTTCATTCACTGCAAGCTCCTGACAAGTTTTCCAAAACCACTTATCATTCCACAATGTGTGCTTTTTTTGCCAAATTTTTGTTGGAATGCACTTGGCCATAAGTGTGAAGATCCATTTCTGTGGTTTCATTTCTCTTTGGTCTGTGTCTATTTTATGCCAACACATACATTGACAAGAGTGCATAATAAGATATTATATATTTTAAGTTAATAAAAAGAAAGAAAAAAAACTTAAGTCTTTTTTACCACAAAAAACTTACGATCTTTTTTGAGACAGGGTCTCCTTATAGCTCCAGCTGTCCTGGAACTCCCTATGTAGACCAGGTTGGCCTTGAACTAACAGAGATCCACCTGCTTCTGCCTCCCAAGTTCTGGGATTAAAGGCATGCACCACCACGCCCAGACTAAATTATAATATTTTAAGGTGATGAATATGCTAATTATCATATTTTTATTACTGCACAATGTATGCCTGGGTTAATACTTTACATTGGAGAGCACAGAGCTTAGATCGGGGATTTCCAAGGACCACCTGAAGCACAGGTAGGGGCTGGGTGCTTCAGCCAGAGAGATTATTGGATAATTGAATCATTGTCTAATGTGACTGTGGGGGCAGAGTCATCCTGTTAGCTGGTATAAAATGTGGGCCTACAATTACCTAGTTGTATTTCTTGTGCATGGCCCCTTGAGTTTTTGTCCAAGCAGTTGAGAGTGATGCATATTGGAAACAACACAACAACAGCAACAACAACAACAACAACAACAACAACAACAGAAAGAACTGCATCAAAGAACTGACTGAAACAGTGAACTTCTGCTCAAAACAGTCAACTTCCACATGGAGAATATCGAGAAAGACTGAGAAAAAGAAAAGCATGTTTGACAGAATACATGAGCTCTGGTGGGGTGGGGGAATGGGGGGACACGGGTCTAGATTTGATAATCTTATACAAAATATATATTATAAATAAATAAATAATTTTTTTTAAAAAGGTGGGCCTATTGCCACTGTGAGAATTAAGTGCACAAAGCTTAGATCAGGGGATTTCCCAGGACCACTTGAAGCACAGAGTATCACCTCCCCCACACACATTGAAATTGCTGAGGGAGTGTCCAAGTGGATTTTTGGAGAACCTTTAAAACAGAAAGGGAAGAGTGAGTTAGACATCCAACATATAAACAGAATTGAAAGCCTGAAACCTAGACAAGTCAAGGCTCCATAAACAAAGTAAGCCTTCAACACCGTGAAGAGGCATTTGTGATTCGCATCAGAATACAAGCAAAAAGGGAAACCCACATTCCAGGGACACAAAAACCCAGCGATATATCCAACAATCCACCTGGCTCTTCAGAGCACTTCAGAGCGCCAGGTGGATTGTTGGATACATCGCTGGGTTGTTGGATAATTGTTTCATTGGATCGTTAAATCATTGTCTTATGTGGCTGTTGAGGTGGAGTCACCCTGCTAGCAGGTATTAAAGGTGGGTCTATTGGATGGTTGTCTGGTTTGGCTGTCAGGGTAGAGTCACCCTGCTAGCTGGTATTAAAGGTGGGCCTGTTGGCTCTGTGAGACTTGAGTGCACAGATCTTAGATCAGGGACTTCCCAGGACCACCTGAAACACAGAGTACTGGGGCATGGGCTAAGAAAGGCATATCCCTGCCCCAAACTGGAATTGCTGAGAGAGTGTACAAGTGGACTTTTTGGAGTAACTTTAAAACAGAAAGGGAAGAGTGAGTTAGACTCCCAACATATAAACAAAACTGAAAGCCTGAAACCTAGACAAGTCAACACTCCATAAACAAAATAAGCCTTCAACACAGTGATGAGGCATTTGTGATTCACATCAGAATACAGGCAAAAAGGGAAGACCCCATGCCAGGGACACAACAAAGGAACAACATGGGAAAGTTGCAGGATAATTCCATACAAAGCTCTACCAACCCTGTGGGAGATTCCTACAGTGGGATCCCCCTGGGGGTGACCCAGGACACAGATCTTAGAGGAACAATTGCAGACCTATTCAGAGAAATCAAAGAATATAAAGCAAAAGTCAGAGAACAAAGGAGAGAGAATGAAAAACTCAAGAAGGACCTAGAGGGAGACAATAACAAACTTCAGAAAGAAATAAAGGGAGAGAATGACAAACTCCAGAAAGAACTAGAAGGAGAAAATGACAAACTGTGGAAGGAAGTGGAGACAAAGAAAAAGGAAGTGAAGCAGCGAAGCAAGGAGCTACAAGAAGAGATTGAGACACTCTAAAAGGAAGTGGAAATACTAAAGAAATCCGAAGATGAAATGAAAAAGGAAATAGAACATTCATCCATTCAAGATAAAAGGAATAGAAAAAGCCTCAGAAATAGAATGGAGGAAGCAGAACAAAGAATATCAGACCTGGAAGATAACACAGAACAGCTAAAAAGCTCATGTAAAGATTATGGAAAATTAAAAAAAAATACACAAAAGTGGAACAACCAGGAAATATGGGACACTATGAAAAGATCAAACCTCCACATCATAGGAATAGAGGAAGGAGAAGAATCACAAAACAATGGTATTGATCAGATCTTCAGCAGAATAATAGATGAAAATTTCCCCAAACTAAAAATTGACAAACCCTTACAAATATAAGAAACACATAGAATTCAGAAAAGAAATTCCCCATGCCATATCATAGTTAAAATGCTGGACACCCAAAACAAAGATGAAATTCTAAAAGCCATAAGAGAAAAACAAGTTACATATAAGGGAAAACCCATCAGAATTACAACTGACTTAGTGCAAAATATGAAAGCAAGAAGAACGTGGATCAAAGCATTCCAAGTGTTAAAGGACTATAGATGCCAACCCAAGTTATTATACCCAGCAAAAATGCTGATTATAGTTGGAGAGAGAAAAATCTTCCAGGAGATAAAGAAGATGACAGAATACGTGTCCAGAAAACCAACCCTTCAGAAAATACTTGAAGCAATTCAAAGGACAGAAGAGAGAAGCAACTATCCCCAGGCACCTAGAAAGAGAAATCAATAAAAACATAACTGCAGAAGTATAAACTGAAACCCAAAATGCAAATGGATAATAAGGTGAAAGGGAGCAACACACATCTTTCAATTATAACCTTAAATACTAATAGACTAAACTCCCCAATAAAAAGACATAGACTGGGAGATTGGATTAAGAAAAAAAACCCGGGGCTGGAGAGATGGCCTAGTGGTTAAGAGCACTGACCGCTCTTACAGAGGACCCGGGTTCGATCCCCAGCACCCACCTGGCAGCCGAGAATCATCTGAAACTCGAATTCCAGGAGAACTCCAGTTCCAGGGGAATCCGAGAGACCCTCTTCTGACCTCCGCGGCATTGCACGACACGGGTGCACAAACTTGCATGCAGACAGTACATTCATACACATACGGAAATAAATAAAATTAATAAAAAAAATCCATCTATATGCTGTCTGCAAGAAACCCATCTCACTATCAAGGATAGGCACCACACTAAGGTGAAAGGATAGAAAAAATTATTACAAGCAAATGGTACAAAAAAGAATGAACGTTTTGCTATTTTAATATCAGACAAAATAGATTTCAAAGTAAAAGAAATCAGAAGAGACAAATAGGGCCATTACATCTTTATCAAAGGAAAAATTGACCATGAAGATTTCACAACCAAGACTATGTATGCACCAAACTCTGGTGCACCAAAATTTATAAAGACAATTCTCCAGGACCTCAAGGCACAGATTAACCCCAGCACACTCATATTAGGGGACTTCAATACCCTATTAAGTCCTTTGGACAGATCAACTGGACAAAGAATAAACAGAGAAACATCTGAACTTAATGATACAATACACAAAATGGACCTCACAGACATCAAACGAATATTCCATCTAAATGCCAGAGAATACGCTTTCTACTCAGTACCCCATGGAACATTCTCCAAAAGTGACCACATACTGGGACACAAAGAAAACCTCAAAAAATACAAAAAGATTGAAATAATTTCATGCATTCTATGAGACCACAGTGCAATAAAGCTCAATATCAACACCAGGATAAGCCCTACTATCTACAAGAACACCTGTAGACTAAAAAACACTCTCAGGAATAATGAATGGATCAAGGAAGAAATATAGAAAGAAATAAAAGCATTCCTGGAATTGAAAAACAATGACAATACAACACAACAAAACCTATGGGCTACTTTAAAAGCAGTCCTAAGAGAGAAGTTTATATCCCTGAGTGCCTACATCAGTAAAACAGAAAGAGTAGACATGAACGATCTAACACTGCAGAAAAAAACACTTGAGAGGCAACAACAGATGAACCCTAAAAGCAACAGACAAGAAGAAATAACAAAAAAGAGTAGAAATCAATGAAATAGAAGCAAAGAAAACCATACAAAATGTCAATGAATCCAAAAGTTGGTTCTTTTAGAGAATAAACAAGATAGACAGACATCTAGTCCAGTTAACAAAAAGAAAGAAAGAAAGAGCAACTCCAAATCAATAGAATTTGTGATGAAAGGGGAAACATCACAACTGTCAAAGAAAAGATCCAGACGATCATAAGGGAATACTTCAAAAGCCTATACTCTAGTAAGTTTGAAAACCTAGAAGAAATGGATGAATATCTGAAATCCTGAGAATCACCAAAGCTTAACCAAGAAGAGATTGACAGCTTAAACAGACCCATAATATATGAAGAAATTGAAGATTTAATAAGAAATCTCCCAACTAAAAAAACCCCAGGCCCAGATGGTTTCATGGCAGAATTCTATAAAACATTCCAAAAAGACTTACAAGCATTATTACTCAAATTGTTCAGAAGGATTCAAGCAGAGGGAAATCTCCCAACTTCTTTCTATGAAGCCAATATCACTCTAATACCAAAGCCAGGCAAAGATGCAACCAAAAAGGAGAACTATAGACCCATCTCACTAATGAACACAGATGCCAAAATTCTAAACAGGCTACTGGCAAACTGCATACAGACCCAAATCAAAAAGATCATCCATCATGACCAAGTTGGATTCATACTAGAGATGCAGGGATGGTTCAACATATGAAAATCAGTAATATCATCAAACATATAAATGGACTGAAAAAGCCTCCAACATAATCCAGCATCCCTTCATGCTTAAAGTCCTAGAGGGAGTTGGTTTGGAGGGATCATTCCTCAATATAATCTAAGCCATATACAGGAAACCCACAAACAATATCATCTTAAATGGGGAAAAGACAGAAGCATTCCGCTAAAAGGTAGGAACTTGGCAAGGCTGCCACCTGTCACCACTCCTCTTCAATATAGTGCTTGAAACACTTGCTGAGGCAATAAGGCAAGAAAAGGAAATTAAAGGAGTGCTAATTGGAAAAGAGGAAGTCAAGTTATCCCTTTTTGGTAATGATATGATTGTCTACTAAACGGATGCTAAAATCTCACCAGAAAGCTCCTAGAAATGATTAAGAGTTTCAGTAAAGTGGCAGGATACAAAATTAACCCACAAAAGTCAGTAGTCATTCTTTACACCAATAACAAGCAACTGAAGAAAATACAAGGAGACCTTCCCTCTCACAGTAGCCTCAAACCAATAAGATACCTAGGAACAAACCTAACCAAATACACCAAAGATCTCTACAAAAAAATTTAAACCCCTGAACAAGGAAATTGAAGAAGACATCAGAAGATGGAAAGACCTCCTAAGCTCATGGATTGGGAAATTTTACATAGTAAAAATGTCCATTTCACCCAAACTAATATACAATTAATCCCAATTAAAATCCCCAAGAGTTTCTTCACAGGTTTGGAAAAAAAATCCTTAATTTCATATGGAAAAACAAAAGATCTCGAATAGCCAAAGCCACCCTGAGTGAAAAGAACAATACAGGGGACATCACTATACCAGACTTCAAGATATACTACAGGGCTATAGTCATAAAACAGCATGGTACTGGCACAAAACAAACCTGTTGACCAATGGAAGATCCAAACTTGAGCACATACAATTTCAGCCACCTCATATTTGAAAAGGGTCAAAGAAGGTACAATGGAGGAAAGACAGCATCTTCAGAAAGTGGTATTGGCAAAACTGGATCACCACTTGTAGAAGAATAAAGTTAAACCCCTACCTCTCACCCTGTACAAAAGACCAATCCAGATGGATCAAAGTCAACAATGTGAAACCCAAAACTCTGAATGTGATACAAGAAAAAGTTAGCAGCAGCCTGCAAGACATAGGTGTAGGAAAAGACTTCCTAAATCAGACAGCAGCTGTGCAAGAAATAAGATCAACAATTGACAAATTGGACCTCATTAAACTCAAAAGCTTCTGTACATCAAAAGAAACAATCAAAGAAGTGAAGAGAAAACCCACAGAGTGAGAAGAAACCTTCACTGTGGATACATCTGACAACACATTGATTTCCAGAATATATAAACCACTCAAAAAACAAAGAAGAAAGAAAACAAATGACCCACTCAATAGATGGAGCAAAGAGCTGAACAGAGACTTCATAACTGATGAATTAGAGATGCAGGAGAAACATCTTTAAAAGTGTTCAACATCGCTAATAATTAAGGAAATGCAAATCAAAACTACTTTAAGATATCATGTCACTCTAATAAGACTGGCTAGGATCAAGAAAACAAATGATACCAAGTGCTGGAGAGGTTGTGGGGTAAGGGGAACACTCATCCACTGCTGGTGGGAATGTAAACTGGTACAACCACTATGGAGGAGTAGTGTGGAGAACCCTTGGAAGACTCAAAATGAGCATACCACCTGATCCAGTCATACCACTCCTGGGTATATACCCACAAGACTCATCTTACTTCAGAGATACATGCACAGTCATGTTTATTGCATCTCTCTTCACAATAGCAAAAAGCTGGAACCAACCCAAGTGCCCCTCACCTGAGGAGTGGATAGAGAAAATGTGGTAAATGTACACAATGGAGTTCTATGCAGCAGTAAAGAAAGATGACATCATGACATCATGAACTTTGCAGGTAAATGGATGGAACTAGAAGATATTATATTAAGTGAAGTAACACAGTCCCTGTAAAACAAATGTCAAATGGTATCCCTCATCTGTTGATGCTTGTGCCAATTACCTAGTAGTAAGCATTTCTTGTGCAGGGCTCCTTGAGTTTTTGTCCAAGTAGTTGAGAGTGCTGCATATTGGAAAGAACAATAACAGAAAAGTCTGTGTCAAAGAACTGACTGAAATGGTGAACTTCTGCTCAAAACAGTCAACTTCTACATTGAGAATTTTGAGAAAGACTGTAAAAAAGATGAAAAACATGTTTGGCAGAATGCATGATCTCTGCTGAGATGGGGGTATAGAGAGGGGGACATGGGTCTTTTTTGATTTGTAACATAATTCTTGCTATATATATATATATATATATATATATAAACTTTACATTGTATCCAATAAAATGTGACTACTTACATGTCATTAAAAAATAAAAACTGGATTAAAAAGATTTACCTACAAACTAAAATACAGTAACATGAAACTGACAGTTCAGTCTCAAATATATATGGCTTCCCTATGCTCAAGCTTCCTCAACCCTTGTACAACACTCTGCCCTTAACATACTCTGATTCCTGTGTTTCTTCCTATGCCTAGGGTAGTAAAAGCTTGTCTTTGCTTGTGTTTTTAGTCTAGGACTCATGATTTCTGTCATAATCCTAGAATTTGTTTGACTCACCTTTTAACTTGGAAACATTGACAGCTTCAGGCCTTGTCTTCCAATTTTTGCTGTTTGTTTGTTTGTTGTTTGGCTATGCTAGAGATTATACCTAGGACATCACACATTGGATCACACCACTGAACTGTAGCTCCAGATCCATCAGGTTCTTTTCAGTGAGAAAGTTTGAAATGATAATGAAGAGGGACATCATGTAAAAATCCTAAATGTCAGTTCACGGTGTTATTAGATGGATAACTTAAACCCAGCCTGCTTGTGAATATTTATATGATGACATTGATAAACTTTGGATATAATGGCTATTTCATTCTCTGAAAAATTACTGCTAAAAATTACCAGTTTAAGCCTGGTTTGGTGGTATATGCCTTTAATTCCAGCACTAGGGAGGCATAGGCAGGCAGATCTCTGAGGTCAAGGCCAGTCTGGTCTACATAGTATGTTCCAGAACAGCTGGGGCTACAGGGGGCCCTTATCTTAAAAATAACCCCCCCAAAAAAACCCTCACCAGTTTAGCACAAGTTAAAGCCAATAAAATTCTCTCATTGGGTACAGAAAATCATTAGTTGGGATTCAGACTTAAACCATAATTTAAAAAATAAACAGTAAACTTGTAACAAAATAGATCATCATGTAACTAATAAAAGGTGATTTTCAAAATATTGCAACAAACACTGTTCTTTATGGCTATATATAAAATCTTATAAAACTCAATAATCATGATACTTATTAAAGTCAGTTATGTATAATGATGTATTAAAGGTTCAATTAGTACAGTACAAAGATGGCAAATAGTGATAGTACTTTAAATTATAATAGTCAATTATTATTGTGGTTTAAATGAAAAATTTCCCTCACATTCTCGTGTACTTGAGCACTTGTTCTCTGGTTGGTGGTTATGCTTGGAAAAGTTATATAAACTTTAAGAGAAGGAGCCCTGGTGGAGGAAGTATATCACTAGCTGCAGGCTTGGAGGTTTGAAAGTGTGGCCTGATTTGCTGTGCAACTATTGTGCTGGATTGCTTTAGTTGTTCAGTTTGATATACCTGAGTAGAGGGAATTTCAGTTGAGGTATTTTCTCCTTTGGCTTGGCCTTTGTCCATGTTTGTAGGACATTTTCTTGACTGTTGACCTATGTGGGAGCCAACACCACTGTGGCCAGGTGATCTTCTGTTGTATAAGAAAGCAGGCTGATTACAGGCCAGAAGAGCAAGCCAGTAAACAACATTCGACCTGCTCTGTGCTCCAGATTCCTGCCCTGAGTTCCTGCCCTGTCTTCACTTGGTAATGAACTGTGATGCAAGATAAAATAAACCTGTTCTTCTCCAACTTGGTTCTGGTCAGGGTTTTTTATTACATCAATTGAAGACAAGCTATGACAACCATGTTTGTCCTGATTTCTAGACAGAGTACTTTATCATGGAGCATGTGTGAAGGTCAGGTTGATTCATTATGCTGAGAAGGAGGAATGGAGATTTCAGAGATCAAACCACATGCCTTCTGTGGAAGACATCAGAGAGTGAGCTACACAGGAAAAAGAGCTTCTGCCAGCCATAAGACAAATTCCCAAGAGTTTCTGTGAGTCTGATTAATTTCTAACTTGCACTAAAGTGCTTGAACTTCATTAAATTTAAAATAATAATAAGAACAGTAGCTAATCTGTATAATACGCAAGCATTACTTCATCAGAAGATTGCTAATTTTTTTTAGTCTAAAACTTGACATAAAACACATATTAGACATATTCCTCACTCATGAAAATTAAAGCTGATTATAAATAATACTAACACTGTAAATAAATGATCATTAATAATAAGGTAGTACCATAGTTGTTACTTAGTGCTAGTGTTCATGCCTATTTTGCACCAGTTTCAATACCCAGTGCTTCAACAAAATTTATGAATGTAGAGAAGCAGTGACTTACAATCGACTGTAAGTTTTCTTATGTAAATCTGTGGCAAGGTAGGCATCAGACACGGGACCCATGCCAATGGGGACAAAGTCTCATAGAAGAGCAGGAGTTGGGTGGCAGACTGACCCTGTATTGAAAACTATAGGAAACTGAGTAATGTTGGATGAGGAAGAATGTGCCTTACCTAGGATACTAAGACATGCTGACTAGACTCCAGCAGAACTGTTTGCACAGAAGGACTTCTGGGTTTGGAAGCTTACTGGATAGGGCTTGGTTTACATGTTGCAATGCATGAGTTCTGATGGGGGAGTTGCAGCATGGAAGGGACTGTGCTTGACTGGGAACCATTGTATCAGTTGTACAAATGCTCAATAAAAGAAAACACACAGAGGTGGGAACTTGGCACTGCTGCAGCTGCATCCTGATGTCACCCCTGGTCTGACGGTCAGACTGTTGGGTGCTATGAGTGAAGAAGACTCCAGAGTTAAACCACATCTTGAAGGCAGAAGGGCTGGTCTGCCAGATTAAGGTCATGGAGTTTTGTTCTGAAGCTGACAGCTGGTGTGTGGGTGTAGGAGAGTGCCCTGCTTAAGAGCATTGGTTTCTGGCATTATTCCATCATTCAGACATTCAGAATGTGTTTAACTTGTCTAAGGTCTTATCTCATAAGCAAGGAATGTGGCTCCAAGGCAGGGCACTTCCCTGCCATATGCAAGGTTCTAGGTTTCATCCCCAGTAGTGCAGAGAAACAAAGTGTAGATCGTATAAGTTCTACTGTGTGGCCTCCTCATGAAGATCCAGGGAAGCAGTTCAAGGAACCACTTGCCTGGTGCCAAGCACCCGGGAAACTTAATGAATGCTTATAGTTAGATGTAAAGATTTTAAAGGCAGTGTTAAAATTTCAGGACTTTTATTCAAAGCAAGATGTCAACTACATGGTTACCCAGACAAGCCAGGTAGCTGAATGAAGGACTGAGAAATAGATGCAAGATGGACTAGGCTAGAGTTTGGGGCTTTGGGGAGCCCCAAGTGGGAAGTACAGGGCCAAATCTCCAGCTGGGGAGAGATTTAAGTAGGGCACTGCAGTAGAAACTTCTTAGTTCCAGTAGTAAAAAGAATAGATTTCTCTGCTCATCCCAAAAGAAGCAACTCCTCTTCTTTAGAAAAGGTAGAAAGGACCTGAGAGTGTCCAGAGTATCCTTTGGGAGCTTCTTATTCAAAGAACACAGGGATAAAGGCAGCACATTAGACAGTACATTATACAAGGGACATTAAGCAGCTGGCTCCTCTTGCAATGTCCTGGTACCAAGAATAAGGCTCGCTGGAGGATGGCATTGGCTTCTCTACAAAGCAGGGGGCAGAGTCATAGAAACATCTCCTGTACATGAAAAAGAAACAGGCTTTCTGATCCATTCGCCACAGCACCCATTCTCAGCTTCTGGATACTTTTCTTCCTCCTGTTTCACATGCACACATATGGCAGATGGCATTTTAGGAAGAACACACCTTGAAACAAGCTTATGTGGGCATTAGCTGTTAGGTCAAACTTTTTTCTCACACTCAGAAAAACATTCTGCAGAACTAATCAAATAAATACATCATCATTGTCATCAACATCATTGTTATCAGCATCATCAATATTAACTTTAATCTACTCTAATTCACATTTATATTTTAAATCATCTACCAACATTGGTACTTCAGCTTTATGAGTCAAAACTTCCTTGTGGCATGCCTTGTAATGTATTGTGACTCACCAGCACATTGTAATCCTGGAAGGATGAACTTCTCTAGAAATATTAGCTTCCTGGTTACAGGACAGACTTGGGGATGGGAATGCCCTGATTGTCTTCTCCACCCTCTCAAAATGGTACCTAGTGAGGTAGTTGGCAGATAGCATTTTCAGAATTAGCTGTGCCCAGAACTTTTGCCAGTGTTTTAAAAAGGGGCAGGATGTCCCAAGCTGAAGTTTTCAGTGGTGAATCTGTATCCACTCACTCTGAAAGTCTGATAAGGGCAAAATTTTCGTGTAAATTCTTTGGTAATCATTTTCAGAACTTTTGGGGGTACAAATGACAGAAACATGACTTAAATATTCTTAAGAGAAAAAAATAACGCAAATAACTGTGCATTGTAGCACACACCTGCAAGCCCATTAAGTGGTCAGGCAGCAAGATTCCAGGCTCTAGGCTACCCTGCAATACATAGAAAGACCCTGTTTTTTAAAATTTCACTTCAGGCCAGGCATGATGGTGTACACCTTTAACCCAACACTTAGGAAGCAGACTTAGGTAGATCTTTCTGTGAGGCCAGCCTGGTCTACATAGTGAATTCCAGGCCAGCTAGGACTACACAGTGAGACCTTGTCACCAGAAAAAAAAAATACTTCCTGTAATTGAAAGGACTGAAGGTTTCCTTACTTTTAACTAAGGCTAGATCTTGATCCCAACTTCTCAAATTACAGCAGCATGGATTTTCCTCTCACAGTTCTTGGCTGTTTTGGCTCTAAACTGCCTTTATTTTCTAACATGTTTGATATTGTTTGTTGGCAAGGACAGACACCATAAGCTTCATGTTCATAGTCCATTGGTTTGATGATGATCTTTGAAATCCTGTCACTTTCCAGGAAATTTTAGCGCAACATAGAGCTGTCACTCCTGGGTGTACAAGAGCCCACACAACTGTACCTTAATAAACCCCTGAGACTTGCTTTGAGCAAGCATGGATTGCAAGATCAACTTGAAGATGGTGTGGGGTAGATGCTGTCCAAAATAACCAGTTTTGGATTTCCCCCAAATAATCTCAATGCAGTTTGTATATGTAAAGAAATTGATGATGGGCAGGCAAATAAACAAATACTACTGACATTTAGTAAGCCTGGATTGGCACAATGGTTATGCACACAAGCAGGAACAATAGTTTCCTTGTCAACTGCTATCACCATGGTGAAGATGATATCCTCCTATGGCATGATCTTTGAACAGAAGGAGTCTATAGAGGGTTCTGGGCACCTGACAGTGCCAACATTGCAGAAGCATGTGCCCCTCACAGGTAGTACTCATCCCCATCAGAATGAAGATCTGTTAATAGCATTTTCTGCACTCTATGGAGATGAGTGTTGTATGTGTGTGGACATGGCTTACTTATGTCTAGCATGAGAAAACATCTGGAAACAGGTCTTAGCCACACAACCCCAAAGCAAATGCCTTTTATCTTGGTGTATGACTCTGTCTCCAAAATTGCCCTCTCACACCCCATCTCATTTTGAGCTGCTGTCACACACAACTTTCCATTCCTTATAAACAATTGTTGATACCCTCAAGGACTGTTATGCTGACTATGGATAATTATGATAGCTTGACAAAGTGCTTTCAGCAAAATAAATTGCTTGCTTTGCCAAAGTGCTCTCAAAGAGAAACATGTCCTCACACACTCTTACACACTCACATGTACACTCACAGTTGTGCACATGAACTCACACACACTCCCATACATTCACACACACACACACACACACACACACGTGTACACAAAGCTGCACATGCATATACACTCACTCATATACTCACTTCCATGCTCATACACTGAAACACATACACACTAACACGGACATAAGCAAATACACTCATACTTGCGCACTTTCACACAGTCACACAAATATACACATGCTCACACATCAAGACATACAAGTGCACACATACCCTCACATTCTTTCACACTTACTTTCACATTCTCACAAATACTCATTCTCACACACTTTCTAACATTCACATAGCTGTGCACTTACACACACACACACTCATACTCTCTTACACATGTAATAAGACATTCATACATATAAACAGCCTTGCATATGCACATGTATTTTCACACAGCTGGATACTTATACACACAGACACTCTCAGAAACCCACATATACTCTCATACACACATACACATTGGAACACTCACACACAAATTAAAGACAAGTTTTATTTGCTATGTAGGTGTCTTTTACTGGGTTTTTCTGATGGAACACTGGATTAAGTGGTCTTCACTGACATTTTGACATAGATTGTTTTGTTTTCCATTATTATAACTGACCAAAACAAAATGGATAATTTTATTTATTTATTTTTTTGGTCATTGTAATAGATTGATAGATTGCTTTTAGTCCAGTCTGTTTTTTCAATATTAATAATAATTATAATAATAATAACTTAAAGCATTATATAATACACATTACATAGTGCATGTTGTTTTTATAAAGTTTAAATATTATGGCAATAACAAATTCATACATTTTTATGAGTGGAAAAACATAGCACTGTAATACAACAAAATTTTAAAAAAGAGGTATTTGCCAGGCATGGTGGCATATGGTTTAATCCCAGCACTTGGGAGGCAGAGGTGGGTGGATCTCTGTGGGTTCAAGGCCAGCCTGATCTACAAAGCAAGCTCCAGGACACCTGGAACTAAAAGGGAGACCCTGTGTCAAAAATACCAAAAAAAAAAAAAAAAAAAAACCTCTTGATTAAGCACATACTTAAAAATGCTCAATGTACAGAAGTGATCAATTTCAGGAGTGCTAAATTGAAGCATCCTTATTATGTTTATTGTTTTCTATTTTTTCATGGAGTTATTTATTCCAGTATTACAATTTCTTCTGTTTTTTGGAAACATTGAGTTTTTTAAAGTTAATTTATACTGAGCACATTCCATACAACATTTCTTTTTTTAATTTTTTATTTACTCTTTATATATATGAATGTACTGTCTGCATTGCAGGTCTGTGCACCCATGTCGTGCAATGCCACGAAGGTCAGAAGAGGGCATTGGATTCCCCTGGAACTGGAGTTATAGATGGTTCTCAGCTGCCATGTGGGTGCTGGCATCGAACCCTGGTCCTCTGCAAGAGCAGTCAGTGCTCTTAACTGCTAGGCCATTTCTCCAGCCCCCATAAAACGTTTCTTAATCAAATTTAGACTCATTCTCCAATTCATGCCCACCCTTTATGTCCCCCAACCCCCCACCAGACAAATTCTGAAAATAAACTTTAGGTTAATTCCGAAACACATTTAGAGATTCACATTTTAACAGTAAAGTTGCATACAGGTAAAATGAAGTATAACTTTACATTCCTCTTTTTTTTTTTTAATTTATTTATTTATTTATTTATTTATTTTTGGTCTTTTCGAGACAGGATCTCCCTGTAGCCCCAGCTGTCCTTTTTTTTTTTAGAATACAAATACATATCTTCCATCCATAGATGATAATTACAATGTGTGAATATAAGTGGTAGCACAATTTCAGAGTCCATTAAGAGATTCATATTATAATAGCACAGTTGCTTTCAGATACAATGAGATATAATAATGAAGTCAGTCAGCTTGCCTGCCAACTGGGGATTTGGTGCTAGCATCCACAAATGAGGGAAACCATTCACCTTTGTTTTTTATTATTATTATTTTCTGGGACTGTGTTACTTCACTTAGCATAATGTTCCATCCATTTACCTGTAAAGTTCATGATGTCATCTTTATCTCTGTATAGAACTCCATTGTGTAGATGTACCACATTTTTGTTATCTAGTCATCAGTTGAGGGACATTTGGGTTGGTTCCAGCTCTTTGGTATTGTGAAGAAAGCTGCAATAAACTTAGCTATGCATGTATCTTTTCAGTAGGATGAGTCTTGTGGGTATATACCCAGGAGTGGTATGGCTGGGTCAGGTGGTAGGCTCATTTTGAGTTTTTAAGGGTTCTCCACACTGCTTTCCACAGTGGTTGTACCAGTTTACATTCACACCAAGAGTGGATAAGTCTTCCCCTTTCCCCACAACCTCTCCAGCATTTGGTGTCTTCTGTTTTCTTGATCTTGGTTAGTCTTATTGGAGTGAAATGATACCTTAGTATGATTTTAATTTGCATTTACTTAATGATATTGAACACATTTTAAGATGTTTCTCAGCCATCTTTACTTCCTTACTGGTGAATTCTCTGTGCATCTATCTCCTTACTCCATCTTTTGAGTAGGCCATTTGTTTTCTTCTTTGTTTTTTAAGTAGTTTATATATTCTGAATATTAATGCTCTGTCAGATGTATCAGTGGTGAAGGTTTCCTCCCACTCTGTGGGCTTTCTCTTCACTTCCTTGATTGTTTCTTTAGCTGTACAAAAGCTTTTTTGAGTTTCATGAGATCCCACTTGTCAGCTATTGTCCTTATTTCCTGTGCAACTGCTGTCTGATTTAGAAAGTCTTTTCCTAAACCTATGTCTTGTAGCTGCAGCCCACTTTTTCTTCTATCACCTTCAGGGTTTCAGGTTTCAGGTTGAGATTTTTGATCCACCAGGAGTTTATTTTTGTACAGGGTGAGAGGTAGGGGATTAATTTTGTTCTTCTACAAATGATGATCGAGTTTTTCCAATACCATTTGCTAAATATGCTCTTTACTCCATTGAGCTTAAAAGGCCCCTTTCTCAAATATGAGGTGGCTGAAGTTATATGAGCTCAAGTTTGGATCTTCATTTTTGTTCCATTGGTCAATGGTTCTGTTTTTTTTGCCAGTACGAGGCTGTCTTTATGACTATAGCCCTGTAATATAGCTTGACTTCTGGTAATGTAATCCCCCCAGTATTGCACTTTTCACT
Organism: Rhizomys pruinosus; assembly: GCA_009823505.1. NCBI lineage: Eukaryota > Metazoa > Chordata > Mammalia > Rodentia > Spalacidae > Rhizomys > Rhizomys pruinosus. The sequence continues at coordinate 929,648 of VZQC01005092.1, read as the reverse complement.
CAGGGTTGCTTTAGCTATTCAAGGTCTTTTGTTTTTCCATATGAATTTAAGGATTTTTTTCCAAGTCTGTGAAAAAGCTCATGGGAATTTTGATTGGGATTGCATTGAATCTGCTTATTAATTTGGGTAGAATGGACATTTTTACTATATTAAATTTTCCAGTCCATGAGAATGGGAGGTCTTTCCAACTTTTGATGTCATTTTCAATCTCCTTCTTCAGGGTTTTAAATTTTTTTGTTGTAGAGGTCTTTGGTGTCGTTGGTTAGGTTTATTCCTAGGTATTTTATTTCAGTTTGAGGCTATTTTAGTTGGGAAGGTCTCCTTATATTTCTTCTCAAGTTGCTTATTGTTGGTGTAAAGAAGGCTCCTGGTTTTTCTAGATTTATTTTGTATCTCACCACTTTACTGAAATTTTAATCATTTCTAACAGTTTTCTAGTGGAGTTTTAGGTAAACTATCATATCATATGCATAAAGGGCTAGTTTTACTTCCTTTTTTCCAATTAGTACTCCTTTAATTTTGCTTTCTTGCCTCACTACCCTAGCAAGCATTTCAAGGACTATATTGAAGAGGAGTGGCAATAGTGGACAGCCTTGCTGTGTTCCTGTCTTTAAGAGGAATGCTTCCAACTTTTCTTGATTTATGATGATGTTGGCTGTGGGTTTCCTGTATATGGCTTTGATTACATTGAAGAATGATCCTCCAGTTCAATTCCCTCTAGGACTTTAAGCATGAAGGGATGCTGGATTTTGTCAAAAGTTTATTTTTCTGCACCAGTTGAGATGATGGTGTGTTTTTTGTCTTTCATTCCGTTTATGTGTTTTATGATATTTATTGATTTACATATGTTGAACCAGCCCTGCATCTCTGGTATGAATCCAAGTTGGTCATGATGGATGATCTTTTTGATGTTGGTCTGTATGCAATTTGCAAGTATTTTGTTGAGAATTTTTGTATTTGTATTCATCAGTGATATGGGTCTGTAGTTTTTCTTTCTTGTTTGTGTCTTTGCCTGGTTTTGGTATTAGAGTGATGCTGGCTTCATAGAAGGATTTTGGGATACTTCCTTCTGTATCCTTCTGAAAATTTGAGTACTAATGGTTGTTAGAAGTTGTATAGAAAGAAATGCCTCAGATTGCTGCAGACATCAGGCCCCTCTCTGGATCCTACTAGTAACAACGATTTTTAATGAATCCTAACGAAGCTTATCTTCTAGGTGCTGCAAAGGTTTTAATACAAGAGACTTTCTTAACTCCCCCCCGTAGAATAAGGAGAAATATGATAATGATGAGGTCGTTCTCCAGCTGTAGATTGGAGCCAGCTGTTATAGAGGTATTCTCTTGTAAAATCGGTAAAACTGCCTACTTTAATTGATTAATGGGCATAGAAACTGCGAAAAGGATTATTCTCTATTCAGAACCAAATATAATGCTAAAGTCTCCTTAAGCTACGCACTTAAGCAAAATATATTAATACGGGAGCTCTGACATCAACAATGGATTATTCTACCAAGGAGATGTTGGCCAAGGGATCCAAGCCCCCACAAAAGGTAAAGGCTCCTTGCCTCCAAACTGGGATATCTGCAGGAAGAGAGGCGATAAGGCCCTGCTGTTGAAGACCTGATATAAACATGGGAAAGATGTATGGAGACCGCACTTGCAAGTATACAGATGGTCTCTGGAATGCCAGAGAGTGTTACCAAAGGCCACTAAACCAATAAAGCAAATATAGGTCTCCTTGAGTCAAGCAAGACTCCTCCGTCAGCACCAGCTACACCTCATCTGCCTGGAAATACTGTGCAGCAGTGGCAGCCATATGTCTGTATATCCCAAATCTAATTGGCTATT
>VZQC01005092.1:766720-926258 GCA_009823505.1 Rhizomys pruinosus | reverse complement strand
TTTTTTTTTTTTTTTAAGTCACCTTAACTGTTCTTTAATTAGAAGGCCCTTGAGAGACCACTGGTTCTGTAAACACAAGTTTGTCAAAATACATTAGGAACAAAAATATGGGAAACAGCAGAAAACCTGGCAGAACTGGACTCACAGATATTCAGATTTTCTTAAATTTGAAGCCTCTTGAGTTGCTCATATGTAATTAAAAAAATGATGTTCGGGGTCCAAGTAGAAGCCAGTTTGGCCAAAATCCTTTATAGAGTGCAAAAAAGCCCTCATGTTTCCATATCTTTAAAGTACCATCCAAAGTACCCTTGTAGAGGTCCACATGTCCCACGATTGCCCTCTGATTCATCATGCCAGTTCTTACCACATTAACTGGGTTGGATGCCAGGGCCCCAGCCAAGCCACAGGTAAAGCTGGAAAGAAAATGTGTTAAAATTGTGTCTCCCATCATTCCTGACAGTATCAGGTACTTCTTGGTAATATCATAAATTGGCAACTCTACTCCAACCATGATGGCAGCTCGCTGAGCAGTGGGGACAACACCTCTCCACAGGCCTCTCCACAGGCCTCTGGTACCCTCTTGCTGGTATGTATCAATGAAACTGCCAATCATGCTTCCTTGGAACAAACTTCCTTGAGCCTGCATTCGAATCTTTAGAACATCTAGAACATCAGTGGGATTGGCTATAGTAGATGAAGTCACTCCTGACACAACCCCACAGATCATATTAATTAGGAGAGTTTCATCTTCCAAGCGTTCTACAAACAAGTGCTTCAAGCTTTGGTAAATGCCAATTTTGATGGTGCCATACGATGCCTGTCTGAGTAAAGCAGGAGCAATTCCTGAATACAGAGCCAAGATACCTTATTCTTTATAGATTGGAAACAAGGCATGAAACATCCCTCTATATTTGATTTCTTTAAAACGAACATCGATGCTCTGCCCTTGGACTTGAAGCCGTGTTTTCGTAAGAACCACAGGGAAAGTGCCAAACTCGGCAACAATTGAGGCAAGGCCACCATACACAAAAGATTTCCAATTCAGACCAGACATCTCATGGCTTAAAGTCGAACTTTTCTGGTGCTGCTCTAGCTCATCAGAGGACTGGGAAGCTCAGGCTCCCACAGTTGGAAATGCCACCCCAACGCCAACCTGGAAGCATTGAAAGCAACGGAAGTAACCAAGGCATCACCTTGGCAACAGTTACATTTGTAAATCCACCCCCTTGAGAGCCTGAGCCCTCCAGGAGCAGAGATGGAGAGATGCAATGGGAATGAGACTGGCAAGCATGCAGGGGAGGGGGATTATTTTCTTAATATGGGCACTTAGGGCTATAAATATCCGTCTTAGGACTGACTTTAATGCATCCCACAGGTTTTGTTGTGATGTAGTGTCATTTTTGTTTAGTTCCAGGAATGCTTTTATTTCATTCTTTTTTTATTTCATTCTTTATTTCTTCCTTGACCCATTCATTATTCAGGATTGTGTTGTTTAGTCTCCATGTGTTCTTATCGTTAGTATGGCTTATCCTGGTGTTAATATTGAGCTTTATTGCGTTGTGGTATGATAGAATGCGTGGAATAATTTTGATCCTTTTGTATTTGTTGACATTTCTTTTGTGTCCCTGTATGTGGTCGATTTTGGAGACTGTTCCTTGGGGCACTGAGTAGAATGTATATTCTCTGATGTTTGGGTGGAATATTCTGTAGATATCTGTGAGGTCCATTTGGTGTATTGTATTGTTCAGTTCTGATGTCTCTCTGTTTATTTTTTGCCCAGTTGACCTATCGAAGGGACTCAGTGGGGGTATTGAAGTCCCCCACTATTAGCATGCTGGGATTAATCTGTGTCTTGAGGTCTTGAAGGATTGTGTTTATAAAGCTTGGTACACCAGAGTTTGGTACATAAAAATTTAAGATTGTGGGCTGGAGAGATAGCCTAGCGGTTGAGAGCACCGACTGCTCTTGCAGAGGACCCGGATTCAATCCCCAGCACCCACATGGCGGCTAAGAACCGTCTGTAACTCCAATTCCAGAAGAACTCCAGTTCCAGGGGAATCTGAGACCCTCTTCTGACCTCTGCGGCATTGCACAACACGGGTGCACAAACCTACATGCAGACAGTACACTCATACACATACGAAAATAAATAAAATTAATCAAAAAATTAAAAATAATTTAAGATCGTGAAATCTTCCCAGTTAATTGTTCCATTGATAGGGACTTAGTGGTTCTCTTGTTATTTTCTTATTAATTTTACTCTGAGGTCTATTTTGTCTGAAATTAGAATAGCCACTCCTGATTGCTTTTTGGTACCATTTGCTTAGAATAATTTTTTCCATCCTTTAACTCTAAGGTGGTGTCTGTTCTTCAGAGTGAGATGGGTTTCTTGTAGGCAGCATATAGATGGATTCTGTTTCCTAGTCCAATCTCCCAGTCTATGTCTTTTAATTGGGGAGTTTAGATCATTAGTATTTAAGGGTATTATTGAGAGATGTGTGTTTTTTCCTTTCAACTTATTTTTCATTTGGATTCTTGGTCTAGGCATTTATTTACTCTGTTATGCTTTGGGTAATTTCACTCTTTGGTTGCTTAAGGATAGTTGCTCCTTTCCTCTGTTCTTTGAATTTCTTCAAGTATTTTCTGAAGTGCTGTTTTTTTTTTTTTTTTTGAAATGTGTTCTTTCATTTTGTTTATGTCATGTAAGATTTTTCTTTCTCTTTAAACTATGATTGACATTTTTGCTGGGTATAGTAATCTGGGTTGTCATCTAAAGTCATTTAGCACTGGGAATATTTTGGTCCATGTTCTTCTGACTTCAATAGTTTGAACTGAGAAGCCAACTGTGATTCTGATGGGTTTCCCCTTATATGTAACTTTTTGTTTTTGTCTTGTGGATTTCAATTTTTTTTCCTTGTTTTAAGCAACTATTATTTTAACTATGACATGACATGGGAAATTTCTTTTCTGGTCTTGTCTATTTGGTGTTCTATGTGCTTCTTGTATTTGTATGGGTTTGTCTTTTTTCAGTTTGGGGAAATTTTCTTCTATTATTCTGTTGAAAATCTGCTCAATACTTTTCTCTTGGGATTCTTCTTTCCCTCTATCCCTATATGTGGAGGTTTGGTCTTTTCATAGTGTCCCACGTTTCCTGGTTGTTCCACTCTCATGTTTTTTTTTTTTTTTTAATTTTCGTAATCTTTACTTGAGTTCTAGCTGTGCTGTGTAATCCTGTATGTCTGATATTCTTTTTTCTGCTTCATCCATGCTGCTTCTGAGGCTGTTTACCATCCTTTCCTGCTGATCAGATGAAAGTGCAATTTCCTTTTTCATTTCAATCTGTGATTTTTTTCAGTGTTTCTACTTCCTTTTGGAGCTTTTCATTCTCTTCTTGTATCTCCTTACTTCACTGATCAGTTTCTTTTTTACTTTCAGCCTGCGTTCTTTTCAATCTTTCCACTTCCTTCCAGAGTTTGTCATTCTCTCCCTCTAGTTCTTTTCAGAGTTTGCATTTCTCATCCTCTAGTTCTTTTCTGAGTTTGCCAATCTTTCCATTTAGTTCTTTCTGGAGTTTGTCATTCTTTCCTTCTAATTCCTTCATGAGTTTTTCATTCTCTCCCTTTAGTTCTCTGATTTGTTCTTTATAGTCTTTGAATATGTCTACAATTGCTCTTCAAAGGTTGGTGTCTTGGTTTCCTTCCAGGGAGATCTCATTGTTGGGATCTTCTACAGAACTGGTTGAGTTTGGTAGTGATTTATTATGAGTTTTTCCCCATATTGTTTTTTTTTTTCCCATTGTTTCTTTGGCATGTGTATTTGATTTTGGTTGTTGTTGTTTTCCCCTCCATTTGTTTATTTGTTTAGCTTCTGTTGCTAATCTCAAATGTTAATATGGAGGACTGGTTGGTCACTCAGTTTGCCTCCTGCTGGTTTCTTCCTCAGTTTGGCTATGCAGCCTCAAATCACTGACAATGCTGGATCCTCCCAACCACAATAACCCACAACACCAGCAGTTTATGCTTTCCACCACAGTACCAGTAGCTTGAGCGGTGTAGGGGGGTACTCCTTTTTGTCCCATGCACCAAACCCCACCTGGGTGACAAGTGTGTGTAGCACTGGTGTGTGCAACACTGGCTGTCCTTCTATCCATGCATGCAGTTACTCTCTATGGTTCTAGCAGTTGTTGGCAGGTGCCCAGAATGAGCCACCACAAGCCTGTGTGCCAGAAACCTACCTGGGTGACAAGTATGTGCCTCACTGGCTGTCCTTCTATACACACACACCGTATGGTTCTAGTGGTGGGCAGCAAGTTCCCAGGGTAGGGCACTGCAAGCCTGTGTGCCAGAAACCCACCTGGGAGACAAGCGTGTACAGCACTGGTTGTCCTTCTAAATGGATAACTTTAAAGGAAATAATTTTATTTTGATGTGTTAAGTATGGAAGCTGGAGCTTGGTGCCACATCCTCTAAGCTTCCAGTTTATTCCCTCTGTCATCACATGGTAGAGGCCATCACCTAATGAGACAAAAGCCAGTGTATCTGAGAGAGAGCTCATTCTTATAACAAGCAACTCTCATGGTCACCCATTAATGCTCACACATCCCTCATCACAAAATCACCCCCCAAATAGCCCTCTTATCCACACTGCTACAATAAGAAAACAGGCCTCTGTACTACAACAAGTTAAGAACCCATAAAACTACACTGCATCTATTTTACATTAACACTTTAGTGGTAAGCATTGTTTGGAAGCAGAAATAAGTGTGGGAAGCAGCATAAAATGTGGGGATAATAAAACAAGTGGCCTTAGTAATCATTCCCATTCCATTTTTTTTCAGTTTTAAATGAGGGCTTAATTTAATTACCATGCCATGCTGACACTCAACTTGGGAGCAGTGTGACCATGAGGTGCGGGTTACAGGGCAATTTATAAGTACACCAGCCAATCAGAGTTTAACCCCACACTTAACGTTACCAACCAAGGGGAAACCCAGGAAGCAAGCAAACCAATCATTCTTAGAATGAGTAAGAAAAAATGACTTAACAGTATCTGAGAACACTATCACTGAGTTTTTATAATTCTCTATGTCAATAATCCTCTATCTCGGTTCCCCTTTTCATTGTGAGGTCATCAAATCCTTAAGGAAGTTCATAAGAGTTGACCACAGTTGGTGTATCCTAGATGGAATGATCTCAACTAGGGAGGGGTTGTACTGGGTCCTTAGCACCAGGAGTTTAATAGAATTTACCCACTGCTTAATAAATCTGAGAAGTGAGTTAAGGATGCATGGGTCACAAATCAAAGCAACCAGAAGGGTAAGTTTACTGGCAGATCCAGGAAGTCTTCAGCTCTCAGCTGAGTAAGAAACTGGCTCTTTAATGGGTCTTGACCCTAAACTGCCGAGCCAAATTTTTGCTCCTATTTTTATCTCATTACCCTCTCAGGAGGTTACCCTAATTGCAGAGAGGAAATCAGGACACTGACAGCTCTGACTTCTTCCACGCTAAAAAATGGTGTAAGGGGTGGCAACTGGGATGCTCCCTGCTCAGTGGGTCTATCAAAGAGACCTCCAAAAGTGTAGTTATAGAGAGAAAAAAGTCCTTGACTTGTGCCAATGAAGGAGAAGTGAAGGTGAGAGTTGTTGGGTACATTTTCTAAGCAGGGAACCAGGAGATGAACAGGGTGAATTAAATGTCCAACTTAAAAGTCCATTAGAATTTCTCAACAAAGTGCTTGAATGCATCCATTTTGGGCTTCTCTTTTTGTTAATTTGGCCCTAGTGTCTGGACTCAGGATCTACTTTCCAGGCATTTTGATAGCCATGGTGTGAATTTCTTCTCAGGTAGTTCCTAAATACAAAGAGGAAATTTTATTACTTTACCACAATAGATCTCCTGTGACTTTAAGTCTAAGGTTTGGAAGCACAATCTCTCAGACTTTAAAGGAAATAAAATTATTGCTTGTCTTTTAATTATACTTTCCTTTTGGGTATTTAACTTCATACAGTTAGCCTAGATTAAGCAAGCTTTGCTTTCTCAAGGTCAGTGGAGAACCCTGAGCTAAAGTGGAGGTTAGACAGGAAGCCCAGCCAAGGGGCCACTACCATTCCAGATCCTATAAAGTTCTGAAGCTACAGCACTTTACTTTCTCTTTTGGTTTAGACTCTGGAAAAGGAATAAGCATTAGATCCAATGGAGTGATGGTAGTTAGGGACACTCTCTGCCCCATAGTTCTAGCAGTAAGAGCCCTTAAGGAAACGCATGGTCCAGAAAATGAAGGAGACAGAGATAAACAAATAAAACAACCACAAAAAGTCCTGGACAGGTAAGACCATACAGATTCAGACACCAGATATACATAAGGATCAATTCTCATTCACACATGCACCCATGCACCAATTAACCAACAAACAACCAGGATGAGAAAGACATCTCTTTTCAGCTCCCCAAAGGGTTCAGGCTGCATACCCTTGAATGGGGCTTTACCCATTAGAGCTCTATTCCAGAAATGGGCCCATCCAGATGAGTGTGCACTCAGATTGACTGGAGATGGGGAACATCTCCCATAGCACTCCTCTTAGCCACACACTTACCACTAATGAGGGTATCCACTGAGTACCACCCTCGGGGTCACCTCTGTATCTCAGTGGGACCTCCAAATGTTGTAAAGTCACAGTTGAGAGACCACTCACTTAATCATGTGGAGTTTTTTTGTTTTGTTTTGTTTTGTTTATTGATGCTTTGTGTATTTCATACATCATTTTCCAATTCAGTTCAGGCATATTTCCCCTTCCCTTCCCCACACCCCACCCCACCCCATCTCAGATCATGCATTCTGTCATAACTGTCCTGCATCTTTCTCTGTTTTTTTTTCCATTTTTTAGCAATAAGTGATAATTTATGAGTACAAGCATCCTTCATGTAAAACCAATTTGCAAGCAGTTGTGTCCAAACCCACACAGCCTCTTGGTCCCACCATCCAGCAGGGGGGGTGGGGCTTGTATGTTCAATCAAGTTGATCAAATGAGTGTCCAGGCTATATTGCTGTAGTTTCACCATTCACCCCAATCACAGCTCTTACATTCTACCATGCCCTCTCTTCCGCAGATTGTGCCCTAGGCTTAGAAAAGGGGCACAGGTGGATGAGAAGCAAAACAGTCTACGTTCTCTGGAGCTGTTGTCTTGGACTCTGGTCAATTCTGGTCAATTCTTTCATGGGCTGACAGTTTGTCCAGGAATAACCTTTCGATCCTACTAATGAAGCACAAGCAATTAGATATATAGGTATTTAAACAGTACTAATTGTTATCGTAGGTTACTTTGGTATAGACATAGATGTTTGAATGGTATGTTAATCCATGAATTACATTTTCTGTTGAATATGACAGGGTCTTACTGTGGCTTACAACATCTCCTGACCATTAGATGGTGTACGCTTGTGGCATCAGCCATGGGTTATTCCTCCAAGGAGAGAGCCAATAGCCAATTAGATTTAGGATATACAGGCATATGGCTGCCTCTGCTGCACAGTATTTCCAGGCAAGTGAGTTGTAGCTGGTGCTGATGGAGGAGTCTTGCTTGACTCAAGGAGACTCATATTTGCTTTATTGGTACAGTGGCCTTTGGTAACACTCTCTGGTATTCCAGAGACCATCTGTACACTTGCATGTGTGGTCTCAATACATCTTTCCCCATGTTGATGTCAGGTCTTTGACAGCAGGGCCTTACCGCCTCTCTTCTTGCAGGTATCCCAGTTTAGAGGCAAGGAGCCTTTATCTTTTGTGGGGGCTTGGATCCCCTGGCCAACATCTCCTTGGTAGAATAATCCATTGTTGATGTCAGGGCTCCTGCATTAATATATTTTGCTTAAGTGCATAGCTTAAGGAGACTTTAGTATTATATTTAGTTCTGAATAGAGAATAATCCTTTTCACAGTTCCTGTGTCTATTAGTCAATTCAAGAAGGCAGTTTTACTGGTTTTATAAGAGATTACCTCTGTAATAGTTGTCCCCAATTTACAGTTGGAGAATGACATCATCATCATATTTCTCCTTGTTCTATGGTGGGGGAGGTAAGAAAGTCTCTTGTATTAAAACCTTTGCAGCTCCTAGAAGGTAAGTTTCGTTAGGACTCATTATACATAGTTGTTACAAGTAGGATCCACAGAGGGGTTTGATGTTTGTAGCAATCTGAGGCTTTTCTTCCTTTCAATGTTCAGATGGGCCAACCTTTCTGTTGCCACTTTCTGGTACATCGTACTCGGTGCAAAAATGTACCTTTTCTTTCTCAGCAGTTAAGTTGGTGACATTTTGACCTGTTGGAACATACAAATTTTTTCCTGTAGTTAAAGATGTGAATTGCAAGGTTTTTGACAGAAAGGTTTCAATTCTATCTGTATCCCCCCCATTTTTGGGGGGTGAGTTTGTTTTTTGACCCATGAATCTCCAGAATGCAGTTGTATTATATATACCTATAGGGTGGAGTCAAGGCACAGATTTCATCAAATTCACCCATGCTGTTTTGGGTGACTGTATGTGACTAACTTGGGAAGCAAACTTAATTTTTTCATTAATTCATCATATAGGTGAAAGAGAATGCTACAAGGTGATACTGTACAACAAAAAAATTATAGAGAACATACAGGTTCTGATAAAAAATGGTAATGCTTCTGAGTTAAATGGAGATATAAATTGCTGTTGTCTACGTTTGTTCTACATAAAATCTGTGTAACAATAACTTTGGGATTGGCACCATGTGGAGTTTTAAAGGAGGGTTTAATTTAATTATGATGCCAGGCTGACACTCAACTTGGGAGGAGTGTTGCCCCCATTCTGAAAAATTTGTAGAATCATCAGGTGAATTTGTCTTGGTCATTACTATTTTGGTCATACTATTTGGTCAATCAGGACAAATAATCTAATTGTTCACAGCAGACATCAATAATCAATGAACATGTTGTTTGTGATAAATTTAGGGCATGGCCTCAGACTAATTCTCAACATAGGATCCATGTTATGCCAGTGAAATAAGAGTGGCACGGGCTGGAGAGATGGCCTAGCGGTTAAGAGCGCCAATCGCTCTTACAGAGGACCCGGGTTCGATCCCCAGCACCCACATGGCGGCGGAGAACTGTCTGAAACTCCAATTCCAGGAGAACTCCAGTTCCAGGGGAATCTGACACCCTCTTCTGACCTCCGCGGCATTGCACGACACGGGTGCACAAACCTACATGCAGACAGTACATTCATACACATACAAAAATAAATAAAATTAAAAAAAAAAAAGAAATAAGAGTGGCACATAAACCAAGATTGATTTGGTATTCCTGATGAGGTGGCTTATGAAATGATAAGAATGTAGGGCATTCTCCATCATCCTGAATGATGACTTCTTTGGGCTTTGATGTTAACATAGAATTATTTCATATTACAATATTTGCATCATTTTAAATTTCAGCACTGAAAAAACAAACAACAGCTGGATGCTTAAAACCTTTGGGAAATCTACATAGTAAACTACATCTCAGCAATGAAAAGAAATAGACTACTAATTTGGTGAACATTACAGAAAGATTAAAACATTGTTAGGCTAGGATAAATGAAAGTAAAGCTCACAGGAATTCAAGAAACATAAGCTGCTGCTCCCTATCCACTCAACTAAGATGCTCTGAGCTATGATGGCTCCTGGGGAAGGACTAGTCACTTTAACTTAGGGGGAGTGTGGTCCCTGGCAGGTTGCCCATGCTTTAATGGATGGTGTCTCGTCCATTTGCATAAAGGTAGCACTAATTGGATGCCATGGGTGACAAATATACATTTTTGAGGTGCAGCAAGATTTGAAAGAGACTAAGGGGGACAAATACGATTAGAATGGAATAAAATGTATGAAATTCTTATAGATTAATTTTTAAACTACTAAAAATAATATATATATTTATTATTCACTAACGTTGGTGAAAAATAATAAAAATTAAACTCTAGGGTTGTTCTAAAACGGGACAAGGGAATTAGGCCTCTATACCTCCAAGTCAATAATTTCTTGAAACCTCCTGAGGAGGGACTTAGCCAGGAGTTCTCCATGTGGGAAAAACTTTTGTAAACCTACAGCGGCTTTAACAAAATACAACTCATGTTTGAATTATCTCTTTGGTTATTAAATTTTCTTTTGGTTTCGTTTCATTTTGATTTGCTAGGTTCTGTATTATTTTCATAACTGCATTTTATTGTTTTTCATTTAGTCTATATTTCTTTCATTTTTTACATTATCCAATTAAAAAATTTATCATGGCAATTCAAACCAGCACATTCATGGTGCAAAATAATCACTGAACAGTAGGTGCAAAAGTCAGAAACTAAGAATGAAATATAACCCTTTAGAAAACATCCCATATGCATGGATAACTAAATAAATACTAAAATATCTGAATGTGATATATGAAATATTACAAGAAAGTAGAAAGTATTTAATGTTACATATATATGGTATGTTTTAAGAACAACAGCATAATAGCTTGAACTCATTGAATGACGTTTTGGCTGTGATTTCTACTTGCAAAGGCAAAAGTATAAGATCTTCACCTTCTTGGCTCACAACGTCTATTGAAATACTTCTAGTTTTTTTGAGCCTCTGCCATGACTTATGGGAAAGGGTAAATAATGCATTTTAATGATGTTTTGAAATCCTATGAAGTTTAAAATGAGATTTGCTAAGACAGATACCGGGTGTTTGGTTTAATTAAGGATAGGTGCTGCACATTGATGCACTAAGAATGAGGTATTGGAAGCCTGTGCATTCTTGATAAGCATTTTCTCATCTGTCAAGTTAGGAAGGAAGATTCATGCTTTATATCATGCTAATGGATTTTCTGCTAACAATCCCAAAGCTTGAAGTAAAGGAAAAACTGTTTCATATCACCATTTCCTGTACATCCCTATCTATTTTTATGTCATTGCACCCTTAAATGCAGATTTGATATGTCATTGGATGTGTGTTATTTATGCTTTGGGCTTGTGGCTATGTTGTATGATTAAAGAGAAAACTGGACTAGAAAATTATATATTTATCTTTCATTTTATGAAGCTACAATGTGATTTCAGGAAAATGAGTATTAAAATAATATTTTTAACTGAGTTTATTTTTGTGGTACTTGGTCTTGAGCTTAGAGCCTCACAAATACCAGGCAAGCACTCTATTGTTAAACCATAGTTCCCAGCACAATATAAGAGCTTTTAAATTAATGTATACTTATGCTTCTTTGACTGTGGCTATTTTAATCTTGTAATTTTCAGATAACATAGTTTGGAGTTATTTAGATCTCTGTCTGCATTTCTGCCCACTGCCACCTGCCCTACAATTTTAAGGTTACTTCATATATAATATATATTATATATATCTATATATTTATAATATATATAGGAGAGCGAGAGAGAGAGAGAGAGAGATTCTGATTGTGTCCTTAATGTCCTTCAGTGTGGCTCCATCCATTTGACCCACCAAGAACCTTAACCCTGTATAATGCTGCCTCTTATTTTGAGACTACATGTAAAGTAAGATAAAAATGTTGTTAAATCAGAGACTAAAGAGTTAAATCATGGCTCAGCAGTTAAGAGCACTGACTACTCTGGCAAAAGACCCAGATTTGATCTCCAGCACCCATATGGTAGCTAACGACTTTCTGTAATTCCAGTTCCAAGGAATCCAAGACCCTCTTTTGTCTTCTGTGGTCATTGGCCTACACAGTGCACCTACCTGCATGCAGGCAATACACTTGCACACATAAAATAGGCATAATAAATAAAATATGTTAAAATATTGTTAAATCAATATTATATCAAAATACTTGATAAGGGTCTTTCTCTTTAAACTTTATATTTATGTGTATGTGTGCACCATATGTGGGCAATGCCGGTAGAGGCCAGAAAAGGGCACTGAATCCCCTGAAATTGTAATTACAGTTTTTTTGGTGTCTGAAACTAAGCTGAATCCTCTGCAAGAGCAGCAGGTAGTGCTGTTAACTGATGAGACATCTATCCAACCCTAGAGAAGGCTATTTTGTATTCATTATTTTAATTATTTCAGGGCTGGAGAAATGTCTAAGTGGTTAAGAGCGCTGACTGCTCTTGCAAAGGACCTGGGTTCGATTCCCAGCACCCATATGGTGGCTAAGAACCATCTTTTACTCTAGTTGCAGGGGAATCTGACACCATTTTCTCACCTCCGCGGCATTGCATGACACAGGTGCACAAACCTACATGCAGACAGTACACTCATACACATAAAAAATAATAAATAGAGCCAGGTGTGGTGGTACACGCCTTTGATCCTAGCACTTGGGAGGCAGAGGCAAGAAGATATTTGTGAGTTCAAGACCAGCCTGGTCTACAGAGTGAGTTCCAGGACAGCTGGGGCTACAGGGAGACCCTGCCTGGAAAATACAAGAATAAATAAATAAATAAATTAATTAATTAATTAATTAATTAAATTATTTGTACATAGACAAATGTGTAAAAAATAATTATTTTTAAATACAGTGCCATCCTTTAATTATAACTTTTTATGGGAGCTGAGGTTTCTTCTTTATTACCTTCTAGAAGTGTGATCTCTACGTGCACACAAAAACCTATATCTGGTATAGGATACCAAAATTTCTTCTCCAATTTTTCATTTTTAAATTTTTGTAAATAATTTAGAGAGAATCATTACTCTGATGGTAGTGGGATGTTTATAGAAATAAAGGAAGTAATTGAATGTTACTCAGAAAAATTTAAAGTGAGAATTCCCAGAATACCAGTCACTTGCTTTACTTTTATTAAGATGAGTTGCAGTAATATATACTTGAAAGCCCATGGTAAAGAGGCAGGTTTTCCCTGAAGGGCTCCTCTCTTTTGCATCATTCCTCCAAGATAACTGTCTTTAAATATTTCTACTTCTTTTTTCAATAGTTTACTTCCCAGAATTTTCGCTATGCCCATACCTACTGAATAGGTGATTTTTTTAAACTTTTAATAATTTAGTACACTTATATTAAGTGTACTTATCTTAAACACCTCTATTTCCTTTTATAAACTTGATTACTGTTTTGGTTTTTATTTCACAGTGACAAATTCAATCTTATACATTTTTTGCTTTATTAGTAACTCTGCTTTTCAATCATTTTAACTTTTACCTAACAGATATATACATTTTAATCCTGTTTGATCTGTGGAACATATTAATGTAAATTTTGTGTTATAAAATTGATATATTTTTACAAAAATATATCAATTTTATAACACAACATCACTTGAAGAACATATTTTTTTTCAAACTCAAATTTCTGAGTACCACTCTCTACTTCTGTGATAACCTATGTCTATGATATATCCATAAATTCATGAATAGATTTCTTGTAATAGAATTAATAGGTTATATATTTACGCTTTTTATTTGTTTCTGCTGTTTTCATATTAGAACCATGTTGTGGTTTGAATGAGTGTCCTCCATAGGCTGTAAGTATTCAGACATTTATCTCCAGTTGGTGGTGCTGTTTTTGGAGGTCTTAGAAGGTGTGGCCGTGCTGGGGGAAGTATGTCACTGAGGGTAGGCTTAGTGAGTTTAACAAGCCTCATGGTCTCCAGCCACTCTCTCTGCTTCCTGTACTCATTGCGAGATGTGACACTCGGTTTGCTGCTCCAGTCTCCAGCCGCCATGCCTCCCGCCACAATGGACTCTAATTCCCTGGAACCGTTAATCATAAGCTCAAATAAACTCTTCCTTTTATAAGTTCCTTGGTCATGGCGTTTTATCACAGCAACAGAAAAGTGACTAATCCAGTTATTTGGTACCAGGGCTGTTGGCGGCGAAGAACCTGACCATGTAGATGTTTGGAGAAATGTGGAAGACTTTGGAACTTTGGGCTAGAAAAGCTGTTGACTACTGTAAGCAGAGCTTAAGGGGCCATTTTAGAAGAAGCCTGGAAGAAAGCATGGCTGCAAAAAATGTAGTTCCAGAGGAAAATAAAGACTTAGGCAGCAACTGGGATATTTTAATAAAGAGTCTAGCAGCAGTTTGCACACAGCCCAGATGCTTGCCTGATGCTAAGTTGGAAAGCAATGGACTGATGTCTTTGGTGGAGGATATTTCAAGACAGCCTAATGTAGAAATGGCTTTTAATGGTGAATATTATACAGATCTACAGTGAAAAAGAGCAAATGGGGCAGAAGTAAATGCAGAATGTACAGTTTGGATCTGAAAAGTACACTGGGAAGATTAAAGGTGTGGCCAAGGCTTGTGAAGGAGAGGCTCCCTTTCATAAGGAGACTAAAGTGATTAAGGAGATGCCTGGAGATTTACAAATAAACAAAAGAATCAGTACCTTCAGGGCAAGAACACACCCAGCTAATCCTCCAGCTTTTGAAAGGAAAATACTGAAAGTGTTTTCTACTCCAACAAGTCCAGGGCAGAGAAAAATTGCAAATGTGGTTAAAGTAGGAGAGTGAACTTGCAGCCAGATTCAGCAATTTCATTCACGTGGTGCTGGCTTTAGAGGCATGAAGTTTGCAAGAGTGAAGAGGTCATCAGTTCTTCCTCCACAGTTTCAGAGAGCTACCAAGGTCAGGAAGAGTGCTGCAGGGGCGTCCCTGAATAAAGAAGGCCCTGATAGGTCATTGTGTGAAGCTGTGAATGTGAAGCCTGGTTGACAGCAGAGACCTCAAGAAGACATTTGAGATATCAGACCTGTAAGGTATTTGCCAAGGAGAGCTGCATGCAGGGAGTGGTACTAGCCTAAGAAAGAGATGTATGTTGCAAGCAAAGCTGGAAGAGCTGAGCCATCTAAGCCCTTTGGAAGTCAAGTTCCAGAAGTCGCACATGGAGCTAATGGACTTGGTTTTTGCCCTGCTGGTTTTCGGTCTTGTTTTGGTCCGGTATTTCCTCACTATGCCTCTATTCCTCCCTTTTGGAATGGGAATGTGTATTTGGTTCCACTGTACATTGGGAGTATGTAATTTGTCTTTTGATTTTACAGGAGCTTACAGTTTAGGAGACTGGCCTGAGTCTCAGAAGAGACTTTGGACTGTATACTTTTGAATGGCATTGAAACTGGTAAAGACTATGGAGACTTTTAAGGTTGGACTAAATGCATTTTGCATTTTATATGGTCAGAAGCCTATGGGGGCCAGGGAGTGGAATGTGGTGGTTTGAATGAGTGTCCCCTGTAGGCTGTAAGTATTCAGACATTTGTCTCCAGTTGGTGGCGCTGTTTTTGGAGGTCTTAGAAGGTGTGGCCGTGCTGGGGGAGGTATGTCACTGGGGGCAGGCTTAGTGAATTTAACAAGCCTCATGGTCTCCAGCTGCTCTCTCCGCTTCCTGTGCTCATTGCGAGATGTGACCCTCGGTTTGCTGCTCCAGTCTCCAGCTGCCAGGCCTCCCGCCACAATAGACTCTAATTCCCTGAAACAGTCAATTGTAAGCTCAAATAGACTCTTCCTTTTATAAGTTCCTTGGTCATGGTGTTTTATCACAGCGACAGAAAAGTGACTAATACAAACCAAATTATAAAAATGGACATCTTATGAAACTATATATGCATATATATGTGCATGTATATAACTAAATACACATATGTATATTTGCTAAATTAATATATGAATAAAAGAATGATTTGGGAGTTTGTATAGACTGGACTCAAACTTGCATCCTGGTTTCTAACTCCCAAGTTCTCAAGTTCTCAAAATTTTGTTAATTTTTCTCCCGCAATGTTACTTGGTGGTAAGATAATTTCTTATTGCTTAACGTCATATAATCACTTATTTCTCTCTTTGTTGCTCTGATAAAACTATTCAGTTTTTGTTGCTTTATTTTTTATGTATTCTCTGTTAGTGAGGAGTATCCACTTGTGAACTATGTTCATTGTTGGTTTGTCTGTTCCTATCAGTTCTCTTTTCATGTAGAGAGGGTTGAGTCATTTATTTTTTGATACACTTTAAGATACAACCCTATACCTCAAAATTATCCATTTAGACAATATACTTGTTAAAAGTAATTTAAAAGTTTTTTATAGTATATTTGCTGTTTACATACTCTTAGTTTGGATGTTTTCAGTCTTCTAAGCATCTTCCTCTTCATTTGAGAAATATTTTAATAATCTGAATTCATATAACTACATGTGTATTTTAATTTATTTATAAAGCTTTATTCTACAATGCTCATTCTGACTGGAATGTGGTAGAAATATGATGAGATTGTGGTGGAAGTCAGAATAAAAAAAATGCACTAAATACTTATATGAAATTTTCAAAAAATGGGTTTAATCAATTATAATACCACAAAATTTTACTCTAGTAGAATTTTGAAACAATTCCCTTAAATTTCGTGATATGTTTGTTTCTTTTTTGCAGTGGAACATTTTTGCAAATAGTTCCATAATGCCATTGTTACTATTTAATTTCATGGTATATCCATCATTTTGTAATATTTTCATGCTGCTAGAAAACATGTCATTGTTTTGTCTACCCTTTTCATATTTTTAAGTCATAACCTTGCCTTGAATTTCTTTATTAATCTGAATCGTTTTCATTGTATAATAATTAATTGAGTCAGTCATTGTTTTCATTTATCCTGAGTTATTTTTTTTTTCCTATGTTTCTAATGATAATTTTCATTTCTTTATATTTTTCAGTCATTTTCATTCATGTGATTGTAAGGAGTCATTTCTCATATTTTTGCTAAGTGATGTTAACTACTCCTCTGAAATCCACATGAGCATCAAACTCTGTGAATAACTATGTGTGTTAACTACCTTGGATGAGTCAATCTACAGTCTACATATATTTCCAATCATTGGGGTTTTCATTATCAAATTCATAATACACAACAAATAACTACAAATATATCTGTCAAGATAAAAATTAAATAATATATAGGTTTTTTTAAAGCAAGCTAGAATTTGACAAATTTTTACCAGTATATTTAACCATCTTCTAATGCTTTGGTATCTTTTAATATGAATTATAGATGAGAGTGAAAACCTTTACTATCTTCCTTTTCTAATAGAAATGGCTACTAGAATCTATGAAATTAATTATGTAAATTATTTGCACGTATTGTTTCACATTATCAGTTCAGCACATGTAATTCTGAGGATATAATCTATACTCTTATGGGATTTCAGGGAGAGTCCATTTTGAAAGATCTAATAAAAAATTCTTCACCACCCTTCCACATATGCTCCTCTCACACATGTAGTCCCAGGTTGTATGCAACAAGAAGAGAAAATCACTTCAGATCATGAAGCATTAGTTGTCCCAGGGCAAAGAAAGTCCAATTCATCTACAACCACTCTGTCTACACTTTCGGTGGCCCTGCAAATTTAACATGTAGTGGCTATCTTTGATTAAGCACCAGGCCAGCATGGGGTAATAGCATACTTCGGAGGATGGAAAATACAGGTAAACATATCCTACAAAGGAAGACCATGTCTCACAAAGGAAGAAAAAAAAAAAAAAAACAGGGGGAGGGATACAAATATAAAGTGAGTGACTCAGCTCAGTGGAGGAAGATTTGTCTCTCTCTCTCTCTCTGTCTTTCTCTTTCTGTCTCTCTGTCTCTGTCTCTGTCTCTCTCTCTCTGTGTGTGTGTGTGTGTGTTCTGGGGGGTCAGCACAAATGGAGGACTGTTTTACCTAACCTCATTCCATTTTACAACATTGTATCTGTTCGTAAAATTAATGGGCAAGCAAGAAGTAGTTAAATTATTCTACATATGTTCCCAAAATGGGTTGCTGCTGAGTGAGTAAAACCCAGAAATATTATAGGAAATAAAATTTGAAGTGTGAAAGAAAACAGAAAAGCCATATATATATATATATGGATCATTAAAAATTTCATAAATTAAGAGAGACTGTGTGTATGGGAAGGGACGAGTGAAGACAGCTAGATGTTAGATTGTGTGGTGGATATTGAACAAAATTTCTATTTACACCATGATACATCATATTTTAAAATTTTTTCATTCAGTCAAACCATTAGGAAATGTTACTAGCAGTTTTTAGAGAAATGTTATTTTAGCACATCGAATAGAGTTTTAACTATGGATAGTTAATATTTAAGTCAAATATGTTCAATAATTACCTATATGCATGGAATATTTTATAATGTGTACATTGCATTGAAATCAAGAATCTAAATTCATATTTTAGGGGAAAACATAATAAATGTAAAAATAAAATTAAAATAAAGAATATTAGATATATCTGAGTGGACAGTTTACATCTAGCTGAAAGTTTGTTGTACCTGTCAAACAATACCTGTCAAATAGTGAAAATATATTCCTACATACTACCTCAGGCTTTAGACAAGAATAGCTTCAATTGTATAAATGTAAAACTACATTCTTGTATCTCAAAAAAAGTTTTCCCCAGGCTAGAGAATGAAAGTAAACACTTTATGTTTATTGAATAGAATTTATGAAGCTGTCAGTGAACTGACACATAGCAATAAAATGCATTGTGGCTGGAGCCTAGATAATCTGCAGCAGATGAATTAAACTAATTCTGAGGTTTGCATATTCATGCTATGGAAATACTTCTAACTGATTTTTCCATTGTCTGCAGGTGCCACAGCATGGTTAGAAGTAGAGTTAATTGCACTCTGGGACTTGTGGGAATTCACATATTCATAAAATTGGCTTGCTTTCTGGAAGAGGATAAATGATTTCTGCAAGGAAGCCAAAATATCCATAATTAAATTATTACAATGGAAAAACACTTCACTTTTTAAAAGATACTCAAAATATAGGTAACAATTTCCTAGTAATTGTTTATAATTAGAATTAGATCTTTGTATACCTTCCAGTCAACACACATATTTACATATCATTTTGATAAAATGCTGGTAAGACCCCCTGTACTCCTGCTTTGCCAATGCTGCTCTAGCTCCTAAGAGCAACTTCACAGAGCAATGTGTTCTCATTGAGAACACTTTTCTAAAAGTATTCTATTTACTTTAGTAGAAGTTGTATTAGTTGATCTCTAAAAAAAGAGAAAACAATCATTAAAAAATGAACATGCAGAGTTCATTGGGAAAAATACAATTCCCTAGATTTTGCTTTGGTTGATGATTAGAAGTTGATGTATTAATTTAAATAAAAGTTCACATATTGTAGGTAAAAAAGAAGCCACCTGTAGCTACATTGTGTTAAATTACCTGCTCGTCTGTTTATACTGAAACCTGGCCCTAGGTAAGATTTGCCTATATTAACAAACCAGTGAGATAGCCTTGGGATTAAAACTCTAACAAGTACTCCTGATATTTACAGAACATGAGGCAGGGCAGTCTGAAAGAAGACCCTAAGATATGATGACACTCTGGGTATAAAAACAGAAAGCTGTTGTTGTAGTTTGTCTTCCATTGCTGTGACAAAACACTCTGACCGACACCAACTTGGGGAGGAAAGCGTTTATTAAGCTTACATCTCCTGGGTCACAGTTCATCACTCAGGGAGCCCAAGGCAAGAACTCAGGGCTGGAACATGGAGGCAGGAGCTAAAGCACAGGCCATGGAAGAATGCTGTTCACTGGCTTGCTCTCCTGGCCCATGCCCAGCCTGACCTCTTATACAGTACAGAACAACCTGCCCAGGGTGGCATCACCCATAGTGGCTGGGCCCTCCCACATTACTCAACAATCAAGACAATACTCCACAGACGTGGCCACAGGCCAGTCCAATGGAGCCAATTCCCCAGTTGAGGCTCCCTCAACCCAGGTGTGTCAAGTTGACACTAAAGCTATCCAGCACAATTGACCCCTTGTCAACTTGACACACAAAACACATCACTATTAAACCACCACCTTTCCAGTTCTTATCCCCAAAGTATGATGATAACATTAATCATGACCTAAGACAGTACAGCCTTAAAAGCCCCACAGTCCTTAAAATGTCCAAACACTTAAAAGTTCACAGTCTGTTAAAAGTCTCTTAACCGTGGGCTGCTGTAAAATCCAAAACAAGTACTGTCTTATTTCAAAGGGAAGAATCAGGCACACTCAAACAAAACCTAAGTCCAGCAAGTAGCTCAAGACTGGACACCTGGGATTCACTCACGATCTTCTGGGCTCCAAAGGGTCTCGGCAGCTCCCCTTCTCTGCTCTGCTGTCCACAGCACACACAGCTCATCTCGCAGACCCAGGCTGACTCCATTCCACACTGGCCACTGCTCTTGGTCGTCCCAAGGTCCCGGCATCTCCAAAAAGCTGGGGTCGCCACTGAAACTGAGGTTGCACCTTTTCCAATGGTCTCTTCTGACCTCTCCTAGTGCAAAGCCTCAGCTTCTCTCCATGACCCCTGCAATCCTGGGGTCTTCACTGCAACCGAGGTGCACTTCCACCAATGGTCTTTCCTGACCTCTCACAGTGCCAAGCCTCAGCTGCTCTCTGTGACCCCCCTCAAATTTCAACACCAGAACCAAATAGGAGACTCTTACACATTACCAAGTCCTGCTTCTGGCTCGAGATGGAGGCTCAGGCCCCTTCTGGATCACAGCTTCTGTGTGCTGACCCTGAAGAAATTCTTCCCAGAAGATTTCACCACAGTAATGATGGTCTCTTGTTACTTACAGCTGATTTTTCAGCCCCAGCTAACCAGCATCAATTGTCCCAGTACAACAAAGATTTCACTTCAGGTTCTGGACTCTTGTTACTTACAGCTGATTTTTCAGCCCCAGCCGACCAGAACCCACAGATTACACAGTCCTGATGATCTCTGTTCCCCTTTGAAACTAGAAACTTCACAAGCCAGGCCTCCATCTTCTACAACTTCTTCAGCAAACTGCTCCAAGCTCAACAGCAATGATCTTTAGGCATTCAATGATCTTCCCAGCCCAGAGTTCCAAACGCCTCCACAATCCTTCCCCAAAACACCAAGGTCAGGTCTGTCACAGCAATCCCCACTCTTCTGGTACCAATTTCTGTTGTAGTTTGTCTTCCATTGCTGTGACAAAACACTCTGACCGACACCAACTTGGGGAGGAAAGGGTTTATTCAGCTTACATCTCCTGGGTCACAGTTCATCACTCAGGGAGTCCAAGGCAAGAACTCAGGGCTGGAACCTTGAGGCAGGATCTAAAGCACAGGCCATGGAGGAATGCTGCTCACTGGCTTGCTCTCCTGGCCCATGCCAGGCCTGACCTCTTATACAGTACACAACAACCTGCCCAGGGTGGCACCACCCATAGTGGCTGGGCCCTCCCACATTGCTCAATAATCAAGACAATACTCCACAGATGTGGCCACAGGCCAGTCCAATGAGCCAATTCCCCAATTGATGCTCCCTCAACCCAGGTGTGTCAAGTTGACACTAAAGCTATCCAGCACAGCTGTGGACTGATAAATGGATTTTCTCTTTCACCATCATCTGGGGAGTCCCCAAATTCCTTAATTTTGTGTGCATGAAGTAGGCCCTTTTGGCACAGGGCTCACAGTTGTTGCTAGCCAGGTTTTGGATTGAAAGGGGTCGCTCTGTAGACCACCAGCCTGGGAAATGTGTTTTGGTTTGGCCATCTGATTTTGACTGGACAGAGGCCTGCAGCTGGCCACCAGTTTGTGTGACCTGGGGGTGTGGATCACCAGCAGGTGGGTTTTATTTGGCAATAGAAGGGCAGCAGCCAATGCCCTAGGCCAAGAGCTTGAGTCAGGAGGAGTAAGCCTGGCCAGGCTGGGCTGTGGGAACCACACAGCCAGCTGAAGCATTGTGCTCTAGCATCAGATCCCAGGAGAATCTGCTGGCTGCTTCTTCTCCCCATCTCCCTACTGGTTCTGCAGGTGAGGTGAGATGGTCAACATATGTCAAATTTTTATTTATGCCCTATTTCCACCCAAACGCTTTTGCTTTTTGCTGTACATCTTCCTTGCCTTAAACTGTTCTTTATCTGATGGACTTTGACTTTTATTCTTTGGTTTTATAGCAGTGTTCTTGGAAGGTCTTATTTGTTTAGAATCATATCCCACTGCTCCTATCACTTTCCCTTTCCCCTCTTCATATTCCTGTTAATTTCCTTATCAATTTTCTCGTGTGTGTGTGTGTGTGTGTGTGTGTGTGCGTGTGTCTGTGTGTCTGTGTCTGTATGTGCCTTTTCAAATGGTCAGGTAAGCATGGTGTATGTTGATTGTAATAACCTTGTCCTGTATACAAGTGTTCTCCTCCAGATAGCCTTTCTCTTTTCTGTATTTTGTAATGTTCTCTGGGACTCTGACTAGGTAATATAAACTTCTCATTTAAGGATAAACACTCAACAATCCTTTTGTCAGAACTTCCATGGGTTAATGAGTCTGCTTTGACTCTTGACCATTGTTAAAAGAGCCTTTTCCAAACTAAGGATGTGAACCAATCATTCTACTGGTATAGACATAAGTATTTAGAAGGCAGTTAAACTACATGTCCATTCAACAAAATATGAGTAGTGGATTCCTTGAAGTGACTGGGACTCTCTAGATCTAGGATCTTGATAAGGTAGTACTTGATCAGTAGTACCATGCATGTTTTAGCTCCCTCCAGGTTGGCCTCATATGAAGTGAAGAAAGTTTGGTTATCCCCAGAACAGTCATTTCACTATTGCTCTTTGCACTTATCTTGGCTAGGAGATTGATATTATCACACAGAGGGTCAATAGATTTACTATATCATTGATGATGTTTCTTTCCCCCTTAAGAGTATGTATATTTTGAAATAGATTAGTATACTAAATATTGGGGAAACAACCAGTCAACAAAATTTACTGTGGAACTATCCCTTATGGTCTGGTTAACCTAGTAAGCATAACACCCTTAAAGAAACCTGATTCTTCCAGTTCCAGAAGCAATCAATTGCAAGAGCATTATAGGAAAACAACGTAGATGCTATAGGGCTTTTATAAAAAGAAAATTTATTAGGGGACATGAAGTCCCTGATGGATGGGAAACAGCAGTGGAGTGAGTGTAGAGATGGGGAAGCAGGTATGAATACCTAAATATATTTTCTGAAATTCTCAAAAGATCAAGAATTTCAGAAAATATTTAAAACATATTAAATATGTGGGCTGGAGAGATGGCTTGGCATGTAAATACCAACCACTGCACTTCCAGAGGACCCAGCAGAGGCAGAGGCAGAGGCAGGCAGATCTTTGTGAGTTCAAGGCCAGCCTAGTCTACAGAGTGAGTTCCAGGACAGCTGGGGCTATAGGGAGACCCTGTCTACAAAAGACAAAAAAAAAGTGACATTTTCTTTACAACCATTGTTAAGATCTGAGTTTTATTCATAAAGGCTTCTATAAATTGGTGCTATAAGTAGAGCCACTGTGGTTCTTAACACCAAATATTTTTTACTGTAGTAAGCACATAAGCACTTTCATCTAGTATCTACTACCCATAAATTGACTTCTCTACTACCATATACTCCTGAATCTGTCTTGAACACAAACTCAAAGTATATCATATGTTTCTGGTGCAAAAGTAATTTTTAGGCTGCAAATGTTTTAATCAGGATGGCTAGGCTGAATCACCTCTTTATTAATCAAAATAGGGACGATTAAGGTGAATCCTTTTTTTGTCCCTCAGAAATAAATGTTTATTCCAGAAGAATAAATTAAATATCTTAGTTCTGGGTTTGAGGAACACTTGGAGATCATTTTCTGCATTTATCATTCTTGTGGGTTATGGAAGTGCATCCTATGAAAAACATGTGGAGATGCTTGAAGAAGTGGTAGATGCCTAGTCAGTGGTGAGGTGAACATGACAAAAGGGCAAAACATGGCAAATGAATTTGTTTGACTTCTGAAGTAGTTGATTATGTGACATGTGATAGAGTGTTGGGTGAAGAATTGGGTATTTTGTGTTGATCAATGCTGGCTGAGACATTGTGGTTTTTCCATGTATTTCATTGATTTGCTGAGAAAACTTCTCAGATATAACAGTTTCGGAGATTCAGAAAGCTGAACTAGATCTGACTGGGACCAGGACACCAATCACTGACCATGACCTTTGCGTGATGGAAGTTTGGTTTTAGAAAGTACTCTGGAGCTTCTTAGTCCAGCCACCAAATTACATAATGCCATATACAATCCAATTTTCATTCTGTGTCACAATCCACTTGAGAAACGGTTCATTGTTGCACACAAGAAGATGATAATTGAGAATAACCATTTGTGGGCGAGCTCTGTATGTTACTTAATGTATAAGTCACATTTCTGTTGCTGTGATGGAACCACCACAACCAAGGGAGCTTATAAAAGGAAGAGTTTATTTGAGCTTACCCTTGATGATTCCAGAGTCCATCATGGTTGGGAGGCAAGGTGGAAGGAATGGGAGCAGAAGGCTGAGGTCCAAATCTTCATGCAGGAACAGAAAGCAGAGAGCTTGACTGAAGAATGGCAAGGCTTTTTGAACTCTCTAAGCCCACCCCCAGTGATGTGCTTCCTCCAGCATGACCACACCCTCTAAGATCTCCCAAAACAGTGCCACCAACTGGGTACAAAATGTCTGAATTCTTGGAGCCTATAGGGGACATTCTCATTCAAACCACCACCTTCTACTTCCTTGCCCCCATAGGGTCATGATCATATAAAATTGAAAATGCACTTAGTCAAACCTCAAAAGTCCCCATAGTCTTTACCAGTTTCAATACTATTCTAAAGTCTACAGTTCAAAGTCTCTTCTGAGACTCAGGCCAATCTCCTAAATGTAAAATCAAGACAAATTACTTACTCACAACATACAGTAGAACTGAATACACATTCCCATTCCAAAAGGGAGGAATAGAAGCATAGTGAGGAAATACTGGACCAAATAAGACCGAAAACCAGCAGGGCAAACACCAAGTCCAGTAGCTCCATGTGAGACTTCTGGGACTTTACTTCTAATTGGCTTAGATGGCTCAGCACATCCACCTTTGTATGCAATATAAATTTCTTTCTTAGGCTGGTACCATTCCTTGTATGCAGCTCTCTTTGGCAAATATCTCACAGCTCTAGCATCTCAAATATCTTTTTAAGGTCTCCACTGCCAACCAAGCTTTAACTTCACAGCTTCAGGCAGTAACCTATCAGGGCCGTCTTTATGGAGGGACACCCCTGCTGCATTCTCCAAGGCCTTGGCCTCTGAAACCACAAAGGAATAACTGATGACACATTCACTCTTGCATCTTTCATGCCTCTAAAACCAGCAACATGTGAATGAAAGTGCTGAGGTTGGCTGCAACTGTGGGATGGATCCTGGTGTAATTCAATCACATTTGCAGTTTTTCTCTGGCCTGGAATGGTTGGAGTAAAAGCCTCTTCAATATTGTCCTTTTAAAAGCTGAAGGATCTGGGGCTGGAGATATAGCCTAGCTGTTAAGAGCACTGACTGCTCTTGCAGAGAACCCGGGTTCAATCCCCAGCACCCACATGGTGGCTAAGAACCATCTGTAACTCCAACTCCAGGAGAACTCCAGTTCCAGGGGAATCCGAGACCCTCTTCTGACCTCCGTGGCATTGCACGACATGGGTCCACAAACCTACATGCAGACAGTACATTCATACACATACAAAAATAAATAAAATAAATAAAAATTTAAAAAAGCTGAAGGATCAGCTGGGTGTGGTCTTGCTCTGAAAGTGCTTTTTGGATTGTTTACTTGCAAATCTCTAGGCCTTTACTTAATCACCTTATTAAAGGTGTTTCCTTCAGAACATGACTTGGCTCCAATCTTTCCAGTACACATTTTTTTTTATCTAAAATGGTCATTATTTATTTCTTTCTGCCTTATTCAGTCTTTTTTCACTGTAGATCTGTATAATATTCACCATTTATAGTCATGCTACCATTTCAAATTTAGGCTGTCTTGAAATACCCTCTGACAAAGAAATAAGTCTGTGCTTTTCAGCTTATTCTCAGGCAAACATTTGGGCTGTGGCCAAATTCCATCCAGACTCTTGGCCAAAATTTCTGGTACCAATTAATGTATTAGTCAGTTTTCTGTTGTTGTGATAGAACCACCACAACCAAAGGGAGCTTATAAAAGAAAGTTTATTTAAGCTTACTGTTGAAGGTTTCAGGGAATTAGAATCCACGACTGCAGGGAGGCATGGTGGCAGAAGCTAGAGCAGAAAGTTAAAGTTGACATCTTCAAGCAAGGACAGGAAAACGAGAGATACAGCAGGCTGGCAAGGCTTCTTGAACTTTCTAATCTCATCCCCAGTCATGTGCTTCTTCCAGCATGGAGGCAATTTCTAAGACCTCCCAAAACAGCTCCAACAACTGGGGACAAAATGTCTGAATACTTGAAGCCTATGGGGGTGCCACAGAGATTTTCATCCCAGGGGAATCCATAGATGTAGTGTCACACCCAAACTCTGCCTCCAGGTCTCCGGTTACTAGGCAAAGCAATAAGCAGATTCTCCAATCTTAGTTTCAGGAAAAATTAAATAGTTTATTAGGCTTACATAAAAAGTGAATAGGGACCCCTCTTACACGATCAGCAGTGGTTTTCCTTTCCTTCTATGGCTGCCCAGAGACCTAGCATGAATTCTGTGTCCTCTGCCCATGATAACAAAATGGTGAGAGAAACCCAACTTCTCATGGTGGGCTTTTTATATGCCCCTGACCCCAACATGGTGCCAGTGACATCCCAGAGTTCATGCACATTCTAGCTAGTATCATGGGAAACTCACTGTGGGATCAGCTTTGCCTATAGCTCCTCCCTCTAAGTAAACCAGGCTCTATCTTTGTAGTTTGCAGCTTGTCAGATGATAATTCTATTTCAAAGAAGATACATTTTATCAGATAGAGGGACATTCTCATTGAAATCACCACAGGCACCTACTTTCTGAGCTTTTCAACCTTTTCAATTTGCTTCAAATCCTGATGGACTGTTGAATGGCCCACCTTGATTTCTTTGCCAAATTATCCTGTAGTTTTAAGAGGATTAATTTTGAAGATTGCTCTCCATTGGTCACTATCAACTTCCAATAGCTGATGGTTATATTCTTCAATTTCAATGCTCTTGTCTCTCTTGAAAAATTTCTCCATGAGCCACCACATTACATGCTTGTTTCTTAGCAGTTCTTCAGTCAAACATGTTAGTTTAAAAAAAAGAAAAAAAAAATATATAAATATATATATATATATATACATACATATATTGAGATCTCTCGAGAACAGCTCAGGCAAGCCCAGGTAGGTGGACATTAGCTGAGTGCTTCAGCAAGGCTGACTGTTGACTGATTTCATCTAGTTAATCCGTTAATCCAGTTGTCTTTGATTGGTTGGGTTTTGTGGCTGTGGGGACGGAGTTATCCTCCTAGCCAGTATTAAAGGTACGGCTGTGTGACTCTCTATCTGAGATCTCCAGAGAACAGCTCAGGCAAGCCCAGGTGCCGGGGTGTGGGCTAAAGAGCCCACCCACGTCAGTCGTCCCCCTCCCAACCCCCCCACCCCCGCCAACTGAGTTTGCAAAAGCATCTGAAGGAGACAAGCAAAGCAGGCCTTCAACACAATGAAGAGGCATTTAGGACCTACATTGGAATACAGGCAAGGAGAAGCTCATATGCCAGGAACACGAAGAAGAGACAACACAGGAAAGGTGCAGGATAATCCCGCATCAAGCTCTACCAACCCTATGGAAGACTCCTACAGTGGGATCCCCCTGGGATGGCTCAGAACACAGATATCAGAAACACAATTGGGAACATATTTAAAGAATTGCAACATTATAAAGAACAAATCAAAGAACTAAAAAAAAGAGAATAAAGAACTCAAGAAGGACCTAGAGAGAGCGAATGACAATTCCAGAACGAACTGGAAACACTGAAAAGATCCCATGCTGAAAAAGATAAGGAAACGAACCATTGAAGCAAAGAGTTACAGGAAGAGATTGAGAAGCTTCAAAAAGAAGTAGAAATACTAAAGAAATCAGAAGAAGAAATGAAAAAGGAAATCAAACACTCATCCAATCAAGGGGAAAGGAGTGGAAAAAGCCTCAGAAGCAGAATGGAGGAAGCAGAACAAAGAATATCAGACCTAGAAGATAATGCAGAACAACTAAAAACCTCAAGGAAGGATTATGAAAAATTTAAAAATACAAAAAAGTGGAACAACCAGGAACTGTGGGACACTATGAAAAGATCTAACCTCTGCATCATAGGAGTAGAGGAAGGAGAAGAATCCCAAGAGCATGGTATTGATCAAATCTTCATCAGAATAATAGAAGAAAACTTCCCCAAACTTAAAAAAGACAAACCAGTACAAATACAAGAAGCACATAGAACTCCAAACAGACAAGATCAGAAAAGAAATTCTTCACACCACATCATAGTTAAAATGCTAGACAGCCAAAACAAAGATGAAATCCTTAAAGCGACAAGAGAAAAACAACAAGTGACCTATAAGGGGAAACCTATCAGAATTAAAACTGACTTCTCAATGCAAACTATGAAAGCAAGAAGAACCTGGAGCAAAACACTCCCAGTGTTAAAGGACAATAGATGCCAACCCAGGTTACTATACCCAGCAAAAATGTCGATTATAATTGAAGGAAAGAGAAAAACCTTCCATGACATAAACAAGTTGAAAGAACACATGTCCGGAAGACCAACCCTTCAGAGAATACTGGAAGCAATTCAAAGAACCAAAGAAAGGAGCAACCATTCCCAGGCACCTAGAAAGAGAAATCAATGAAAGCATAACTGCAGAAGTAGAAACCTAAACCCAAACCACAAATGGATAGTAAGGCAGAAGGAAGCAAGACAGACCTATCAGTCATAACCTTAAATATTAATGGACAAAACTCCCCAATCAAAAGACATAGATTTGGGCATTGGATTAGGAAACAGAATCCATCCATATGCTGTCTACAAGAAACACATCTTATTACCTTCAAGGATAGACAACACCTTAAAGTGAAAGGATGGAAAAAATATTCCAAGCAAATGGTACCAAAAAGAAAGCAGGTGTTGCTATTTTAATATCAGACAAAATAGACTTCAAAGTAAAAGAAATCAGAAGAGACAAAGAAGGCCATTACACCTTTATCAAAGGAACAATTCACCAAGAAGATTTCAGAATCATGAATATATATGCCCCAAACTCTAGTGCACCAAACTTTATAAAGACAATTCTCCAGGACCACAAGTCACACACTAACCCCAGTACACTCATAGTAGGGGACTACAATACCCCACTGAGTCCTTGGGATAGGTCAACAGGACAAAGAATAAACAGAGAGATATCTGAACTGAACAATATGATACACAAAATGGACCTCATAGACCTCTACCGAATATTCCATCCTAACACCAGAGAATACACTTTTTACTCAGCACCCCATGGAACATTCTCCAAAATCGACCACATACTGGGACACAGAAGAAACCTCCACAAATAA
Source organism: Rhizomys pruinosus (assembly GCA_009823505.1). Lineage (NCBI taxonomy): Eukaryota > Metazoa > Chordata > Mammalia > Rodentia > Spalacidae > Rhizomys > Rhizomys pruinosus. Next base: position 896,893 of record VZQC01005092.1, on the reverse strand, counting down.
AAAAAGATTGAAATAATTTCATGCATTCTTTCAGACCATAGTGCAATGAAGCTCAACACCAACAGTAGGATAAGCCCTACTGCCTACAAGAACACATGGAGACTAAACAACACACTCTTGAATAATGAAGAGATAAAGAAAGAAATACATTCCTGGAACTGAATGAAAATGACAATGCAACACAGCAAACCCTATGGGATACCTTAAAAGCAGTCCTAAGAGGGAAGTTTACAGCCCTGGGTGCCTACATTAGAAAAACAGAAAGAGCACAAGTGAATGATCTGCAGCTAAAAGCACTTGAGAGGCAATAACAGATGAACCCTAAACACAACAGACAGGAAGAAATAACAAAAATCAAAGCAGAAATCAATGAAATAGAAACAAAGAAAACAATACCAAAAATAAATGAATCCAAAAGTTGGTTCTTTGAAAGAATAAATAAGATAGACAGAACTCTAGCCCAGTTAACCAAAAGAAAGAAGAAAGAACTCCAAATCAATACAATCCGTGATGAAAAGGGAAATAACACAACAGACAAGGAAAAGATCCAAAAAATCATATGGGAATATTACAAGAACCTATAGTCTACCAAGTTTGAAAACCTAGAAGAAATAGATGAATATCTGAAATCCTGGGAATGACCAAAGCTTGAGCAAGAAGAGATTGGCATCTTAAATAGACCCATAATATATGAAGAAATTGAGGATGTAGTAAGAAAACTCCCAATTAAAAAAAGCCCAGGCCCAGACGGTTTCATGGCAGAATTCTATAAAACATTTCAAAAAGAAATACAACCATTATTACTGAAACTGTTTAGAAGGATACAATCAGAGGGAATTCTCCCAAATTCCTTCTATGAAGCCAGCATCACTCTATTACCAAAACCAGGCAAAGATACAACTAAAAAGGAGAACTATAGTCCCATCTGCCTAATGAACACAGATGCCAAAATTCTAAACAGGATACTGGCAAATCGCATACAGACCCACATCAAGAAGATCATCCATCATGACCAAGTTGGATTCATACCAGTGATGCAGGGATGGTTCAACACACGAAAGTCAATAAACATCCTCAAACACATAAACAGACATCAAGACAAAAACACAACCATACATCTCAATTGATGCTGAAAAGCCTTTGACCAAAATCCAACATCCCTTCCTGCTTAAAGTCTAGAAGGAATTGGATGTGTAGGGCTCATTCCTCATGTCAATAAAAGCCATATACAGGAAACCAGCCCAATATCATCCTAAAGGGGAAATCAGAAACATTCCCTTTAAAGGTAGGAAACTGCGCAAAGCTGCCCCCTGTACCACTCTCTTCAATAAGTGCTTGAAACACTTGCTCGAGCAATAAGGCAGAAAAGGAATTTAAAGGAGTACTAATTGGAAAAGTAGGAAATCAAGCATCCCTATTTTGCTGATAATTGATTGTTTCTTAAAGGGATGCTAAAAATCCACCAGAAAATCCTAGAAATGATTAACAGCTTCAGCAAAGTGGCAGGATAAAAATTAACCTTAAAAAAATTCATGGCCTTTATTTACACCAACAAAAGCAACTGGAGAAAGAATTTAAAGAGACCTTTCCACCACACTAGCCTCAAAACAATAAAATACCTAGGAACAAACCTAACAAAGACACCAAGGATCTTACAACAAAATTTTAAACCTTTAAAGAAAGAAATTGACAGAAGACATCAGAAGATGGAAAAACCTCCCATGCTCATGGATTGGGAAAATTAACATTGTAAAAAATGTCCATTTTACAAAACTCTTGTATAGATTAATGCATTCCAATCAAAAATTCCCAAGAGTTTCTTCACAGTCTTGGAAACAAAGTCCTTAATTCATTTGGCAAAACAAAGACCCAAAATGAGCCAAAACAACCTGAGTGAAAAAAAAACAGGGGGATCTCTATACCAGACTTTCACATATACTACAGGGCTTTAGTCAAAAAAAACAGCCTGGTTACTTGCACAAAAACAGACCTGGTTGTTCAATGGAACAAAACCGAAGTTTAAATCTGACACGATAAATTTCAGCCATCTTCATATTTGACAAGGGGGCCAAGACCCGACCATGGAGAAAGACAGCATTTTTCAGCAATGGTGTTGGCAAAACTGGATCACCACTGATCCACTTGTAAGAATGAAATTAAATCCCTCCCTCTCGCCCTGTACAAAGCAACTCCAGATGGATGCAAAGACCTCAATGTGGAAACCCCAACTCTGAAGGTGATAGAGAAAAAGTGGCAGCAGACTACAAGACATGGGCTAGAAAAGACTTCCTAACATCAGACAGCAGCGGGCACAGAATTAAGTTGACAATGCCTGAACTAGGATCCTCATTAAAGTTCTACTAAAGCTTCTGTACACGAAACGGACATACCCATAAATTAGAGAACAATAGTCACACTTAATTACTTGGCCAACAAATCACATTTGGACTGCTCGTTCGAGATCTATGTATTCGCTTATCTATATATTACCAGCCCTTACAGCCCCACCGTTTCGCCCCCCCGTCCTCATTTGGAGGACAACCCTTTTTCACGCAGATACACCTCCCTTTTTTCTTTTTTTCCTTTTCTTTCTCTGAATCTTATTTAACCGCCATTGATTTCCAAAATATATAAACTACTCAAAAAACAAACAAAAAAGAGAAAACAAATGACCCACTCAATAGATGGAGCAAAGAACAGAACAGAGACATCACAAGTGAGGAATTAGAGATGGCTGAGAAACACCTTAAGAAATGTTCAGGGGCTGGAGATATGGCCTAGCGGTTAAGAGCGCCAACTGCTCTTACAGAGGACCCGGGTTCGATCCCCAGCACCCACATGGCGGCTGAGAACCATCTGAGGCTCCAATTCCAGGAGAACTCCAGTTCCAGGGGAATCCGAGACCCTCTTCTGACCTCTGCGGCGTTGCACGACACGGGTGCACAGTCTTGCATGAAGACAGTGCATTCATGCACATACATAAATAAATAAAATTAATTTAAAAAATCTTAAAAAAAAAAGAAGTGTTCAACATCACTAATCATTAAGGAAATGCAAATCAAAACCACTTTAAGATATCATCTTACTCCAATAAGACTGGCTAGGATCAAGAAAACAAATGATACCAAGTGCTAGAGAGGTTGTGGGGAAAAGGGGAACGCTCATTCACTGCTGTTGGGAATGTAAACTCATACAGCCACTATGGAAAGCAGTGTGGAGAACCCTTGGAAGACTTGGAATGAACTTGCCACCCGACCCAGCCATACCACTCCTGGGCATGTACCCTCAAGACTCACCCCACCGCAGAGCTATGTGCATGGCCATGTTTATTTCGGCTCTCTTCACAATAGCAAGGAGCTGGAACCAACCCAAATGCCCCTCAACTGATGAGTGGATAGAGAAAATGTGGTATATCTACAAAATGGAGTTCTATGCAGCAGTTAAGAAAGATGACATCATGAATTTTGCAGGAAAATGGGTAGAGCAAGAGGACATCATGCTGAGTGAAGTAACACAGTCCCAGAAAAACAAATGATGAATGGTATCCCTCATCTGTGGATGCTAATGCCAATTACCTAGTTGTAAGTATTTCTTGTGTATGGCCCCCTGAGCTTTTGTCCAAAGCAGTTGGGAGTGATGCATATTGGAAACAACAACAACAACAACAGAAAGGGCTGCATTGAAGAACTGACTGAAACGATGAACTTCTGCTCAAAACAGTCAACTTCCTCATGGAGAATATTGAGAAAGACTGCGAAAGAGATGAAAGGCATGTTTGGCAGAATGCATGAGCTCTGGTGGGGTGGGGGAATGGGGGGGTCACGGGTCTAGAGTTGTTAAAATATAAAAATAAATTTATAAAAAAAATTTATAGGCAGTTTATTTCATTGGTGTATCTTCATCAAATTATATGTATTCTAAAGCATTTTGGTAGGCATGAGCTCCCATGTTGTGGAAAAGACCTAAGCCCTGTTGAAGAATCCCTGATTGTGGAAGTCATACTCCCTAGAGGAAAATGTATCACTATTGCTTTGCAAAATAGCTGTGGTATTAAAATGTCTTCTAAATAACTATGTTTATAGCCACAGATTGATACTGATGCCAATCTTCATCAAAAAAGCTTGTTTTTGAGGTGGGTGGGTATTAATGCAGAGTCTTAAACTAGCATGGTACAGAAAATAAGCGACTGTGGCGTACTTGGCTCTATAAAGTACACAGGGCATAGTGCTGCAGACATTGATAAACTGCCTATGTTCCAGGAAATAATCCCTCACACTCATTCAAGCAACCATAATTAAATCAGTGGGTCATAAAAAAGACATCAAAATAAGAGGAGCTTGGGAAGAAGAAAGGTTTCATCTTGTGAGAGAGGGGGATGTGAGAACGTACTAGGGGCTTAATTAAATAATTCAGTAAATGTATGAGTGAATTGTTCAAGAATTTTTTAAAAGTGAATTTTGAGGCAAATACAAGTGTTCAACGTTTTGGAACATTATTGAAATATATGTATTTTCAGTCGCATTAATTTTCTAAACAAGAAGAACAATAAACTATATAAGAAATATATAAATGGTCCTTAGCCATGATTTATGCAAAACATTATTTGCTACTTACTCAGAGCTTGAAGTATTTCTTTTCTTTTCTTTTCTTTTCTTTTTTTTCATCTCTAAATTTCTTTAGTCATGGTGCTTTATCTCAGCAACAGAAAATAAACTAATACATCCCCATTCCCCCTTACTAGTTTCCTGACCTCCGTGGATTTTCTTTTTTTCACACTTTTATTTATGTATTTATGTACATTTCATACATCTTTTCTAGTTTAATCTAGACTCATTTCCCCTTCCATGCCCCCCACCCCACCCGAATTCATGCACCCTGCCATTCCTGCCTTATATCTTTTTCTGATTCTTTTCAAAGTTTTTCAAAGCAGAGGATTATTGTCCTTTGGGGAACTTTATTGTTTAAGTCAGTTCACTGTCCCAGTTCCTCTGCTATTTTTGTTCCCTCCAATCTGTATTGTTTCAACATATGCATATATATGTCACACCTATAAAAAATTATATCATCTGTACACAAGCTGTAATTTCCATATCACATTTCACGATTCACAGTTTTCCTTTTTAAGTTTATATTATTCTAAAATATGTCTACATATCCTCCACACATATACCAAGTTTACAACGTCTCAAAATAAGTGGTGGACTAATTCTAGAGCCTGTTAAGAGATTTACTTTATAAGATCACATTTGCTTTCAGGGAAAGGGGTATATAACATTAATGGTGCTCAGTTTTCTTTACAGCTAGGTGCTTAGTATTAGCAACCACAAATGTAGGATACTATTCATTGTTTGCTTTTTAGGGACTGTTTTACTTCTTGTAACATAATATCTTCTAGTTCCATCCATTTACCTGCAAAATTTATGATGCCATCTTTCTTTACTGCTGCATAGAACTGCATCGTGTATATATACCACATTTTTTTCTATCCACTCATTGGTTGAGGGGCATTTGGGTTGGTTTCGGTTCTTTGCTATTGTGAGGAGAGCTGCAGTGAACATGGATGCGCATGTATTTCTGCAGTAGGATGAGTCTTGTGGGTATATAATCAGGAGTGATATGACCAGGTCATGTGGTAAGCTCATTTTGAGTCTTTTCAGAGTTCTTCATACTGCTTTCCATACTGTTTGTATGAGTTTACATTCCTACCGGCAGTGGATGAGTGTTCCCCTTTCCCCACAACCTCTCCAGCATTTGGTAGCATTTGTTTTCCAGATCCTAGCCAGTCTTATTGGAGTAACAGGCTATCTTAAAAGTTGTTATAATTTGCATTTCATTAATTATTAGCAATGTTGAACATTTTTTAAGATGTTTCTCAGCCATCTTTATTTCTTCATTTGTGAAGTGTCTGTTCAGTTCTTTACTTCATCTTTTGAGGGAGTCCTTTGTTTTCTTACTTCTTTGTTTTTTAAGTAGCTTATATATTCTGAAGTTAATGCTCTGTCAGATGTATCACTGGTAAATGCTATCTCCTACTCTGTGGGTTTTCACTTCGCTGACTATTTCTTTTTCTGTACAGAAGCTTTTGATTTTATGGGGTCCCACTTGTCAATTGTTGACTTCACTTCCTGTGTAGCTGCTGTCTGATTTAGGAAGACTTCTCCTATGCCCATGTCTTGTAGGTTGCTGCCAACATTTTCTTCTATCACCTTTATAGTTTTGGTTATCACATTGAGGTCTTTGATCCATTTTGAATTGATGTTTTTACAGGAAGAGAGGAAGGGGTTAGTTTTATTCTTCTACAACTGATTTAGTTTTGCCAACACCATTTGCTGAAGATGCTGCCTTTCCTCCATTAATTCTTCTTGGCCCCCTTTTCAAATATGAGCTGGCTGAAATTGTGTGTGCTCAATTTTGGATCTTCAATTTTGGTCCATTGGATTACAGGTCTGTTTTTGTCCACTACCAGGTTCTTTTTATGACTATGGCCCTGTAATATAGTTTGAAGTCTAGTGTAGTGATCCAACCTGTATTGCACATTTCATTTAATGTTACTTTGGCTATTCAGAATTTTTGTTTTCCATATGAATTTAAGGATTTTTTTCCAAGTCTGTGAGGAAACTCAAGGGGATTTTAATTGGAGTTGCATTGAATCTGTACATTAATTTGGTTAGAATGGACATTTTTACTATATTATTTTTTCCAATCCATGGCATGGAAGTATTTCCATCTTCTGGTGTCTTCTTCAATCTCCTTCTTCAGGGGATTAAAATTTTTGTTGTAGAATCTTTGGTGTCATTGGTTAGGTTTGTTCCTAGGGAAGTTATTGTTTTTGGTGCTATTGTAAGTGGGAAGGTCTACTTATATTACTTCTTCAGTTGCTTGTTGTTGTTGTAAAGAAATGGTACTGATTTTTGTAAGTTAATTTTGTATCCCACCACTTAAACTGAAAGTCTTAATCATTTCTAGGAGTTTACTGGTGAAGTTCTTAATATCCCTTAGGTGAACTATCATATTGTCTGCAAAACAAGATACCTTGACTTCCTCTTTTCCAATTAGTACTTCTTTAATTTCCCTGTCTTGTCTTATTGTCCTAGCAAGTGTTTCAAGTACTGTATTGAAGAGGAGTGGCAAAAGGGGGCAACCTTGCTATGTTCTTGCCTTTAAGGGGAATGCTTCTATCTTTTCTCCATTTAGGATTATATTGGCTGTCGTGTGGGTTCCTTATATATGGCTTTGATTACATTGAGGAATTATCCCTAAAGTCCAATTCCCTCTAGGACTTTAAGCATGAGGATATTTTTTCAATTTATTTTTATTTATTATTTTAAAATTTTTACATTATTCAAAAATATGCATATATACATTCCACACATAAGTCAAAATTACAAATTCTGAAAATAAACTACAGGTTGATTCCTAAAAATATTCAGAGATTCACATTTTAACAGTAAATTTGCATGCAATTATAAAGATGTGTTACTTTACATTCTCTCTCTCTCTCTCTCTCTCTCTCTCTCTCTCTCTCTCTCTCTTTCTCTTTAGAATATGACTACCTATATTCCATCCATGTATGGTAATTACAATATGTGAATATAAATGTTAGGGCAACTCTAGAGCCCATTTAGAGGTTCACATTGGAATAGCACAGTTGTTTCAGATAAAATGAAATGTAATAATAAAGTTGGTCAGTTTGCCTGCCAACTGGGGATTTGATGTAAGCATCCACAAATGAGGGAAACCGTTTGCCTTTTTTTTTTTTTTTCTGGTACTGTTACTTCACTTAGTATAGTTGTTTCAAGTTCCATCCATTTACCACCAAAGCTCATGATGTCATTTTTCTTTACTGCTGCATAGAACTCCATTGTGTAGATGTACCACATTTTTGTTATCCAGTCATCTGTTGAGGGGCATTTGGGTTGGTTCCAGCTCTTTGCTATTGTGAAGAGAGCTGCAATAAATATAGCTGTGCATGTATATTTGCTGTAGGATGCCTCTCGTGGGTATATACCCAGGAGTGGTGTGTCTGGGTCAGGTGGTATGCTCATTTTGAGTTTTGTAAGGGTTCTCCACACTGCTTTCCACAGTGGTTGTACCAGTTTACATTCTGACCAGCAGTGGCTGAGTGTTCCCCTTTCCCCACAACCTCTCTAGCATTTGGTGTCTTTTGTTTTCTTGATCTTGGCTAGTCTTATTGGTGCGAGATGATATTTTAATGTGGTTTTAATTTGCATTTCCTTAATTATTAATGATGTTGAACAATTTTTAAGATGTTTTTCAGCCATCTTTACTTCCTTACTTTGTGAAGTCTCTGTTCAACTCTTTACTCCATCTTTTGAGTAGGTCATTTGTTTTCTTCTTTGTTTTTTAAGTAGCTTATATATTCTGGATGTTAATGCTTTGTCAAATGTATCAGTTGTGAAGGTTTCCTCCCACTCTGTGGGTTTTCTCTTCACTTCCTTGATTGTTTCATTAGCTGTACCAAAGCTTTTGAGTTTCATGAGGTCCCACTTGTCAGCTGTTGTCCATATTTCAGAAAGTCTTTTCCTACACCTATGTCTTGTAGGTTGCTGCCCACTTTTTTTTTCTATTACCTTCAGGGTTTCAGGTTTCAGGTTGAAATATTTTATCCACATGGAATTTTTTGCTTTTGTTTTTTGTTTGTTTGTTTTTGTACAGGGTAAGAGGTAGGGGTTTAATTTTGTTTTTCTACAAATGGTGATCCAGTTTTGCCAACACCATTTGCTGAAGATGCTGTCTTTCCTCCATTGAGCTTTTTTAGCCCCTTTCTCAAATATGAGGTGCCTGAAGTTATATGAACTCACGTTTGGATCTTCAATTTTGTTCCATTGGTCAATGGTTCTGTTTTCTTTGCCAGTACCAGGCTGTCTTTATGTCTATAGCCCTGAAGTATAGCTTGAAGTATGGTAATGTAATCCCCTCAGTATTGCACTTTTCACTCAGGGTTGCCTTAGCTATTCACAGTCTTTTATTTTTCCATATGAATTTAAGGATTTTTTTTCTAAGTATGTGAAAAAGCTCATGGAGATTTTGATTGGAATCGCATTGAATCTGTATAATAATTTGGGTAGAATGGACATGTTTACTGTATTAATTTTTCCAATCCATGACCATGGGGATATGCTGGGGTTTTTTTCATGGCTTTTTCTGCATCGATTAGGATGATCAAGGTTTTTTTGTTTGTTTTTCAGTCCATTTATGTGTTTTATGATATTTATTGATTTATATATACATTGAATCCTCCTTCTCTGGTATGAATCCAACTTGGTCATGGTGTCTGATCTTTTTGATATAAGTCTGTATATGGTTTGCAATGTTATGTTGAGAATTTTTGCATCTGTGTTCATTAATGAGATCGATCTATAGTTTTCCACTTTGGTTGCATATTTGCCTGGTTTTAGTATTAGAATGCTGCTGGCTTCATAGAAGAAATTTGGGATATTTCCCTGTTTGGTTTCTTCTGAACAGTTTGAGATTAAAGGCTGTAAGTCTTCTTTAAATGTTTTATAGAATTCTGCTGTGTAACCATCTGGGTCTGGGCTTTTTTTAAGTTGGGAGTATTTTTTTTTTTATTACAGCTTCAATTTCCTCAGCTATTATGAGTCTCTTTAAACTGTCAATCTCTTCTTGGTTAAGCTTTGGGATTTCAGATATTCATCCATTTTTCTTAGGTTTTCAAATTGAGTATAGTAGAGGTTTTTGAAGTATTCCGGTATGATTATCTGGATCTTTTTATTGTATGTTGGGATGTTTCTCCTTTCATCACAATTCTATTGATTTTGAGTTGCTCTTTCTTTCTTCTGTTTAAAGGGGCTAGATGTCTGTCTATCTTGTTTAAAGTTTCAAAGAACCAACTTTTGGAGTCATTGATTCTTTGTATTGTTTTCTTTGTTTCTATTTCATTGATTTCTGTGATTTCTTCCTGTCTGTTGGGCTTAGGGTTCATTTGTTGTTGTCTCTCAAATGTTTCTAGCTGCAGTGTTAGATTATTTATTTGCACTCATTCTGTTTTTTGTTTGTTTGTTTGTTTATGTAGGCACCCAGGGCTATAAATTTCCCTCTTAGGATTGTTTTTAAAGTATCCCAAAGGTTTTTATATGTTGTATAGTAATTTTTATTTAGGTATAGGAATGCTTTTATTCCTTTCTTTATTTCTTCTTTGAGCCAAGCATTATTCAGGAGTGTGTTGTTTAATCTTGATGTGATGTCTTCTTGTAAATAGTAGGGCTTATCCTGATGTTGATATTTAGCTTTATTGAACTGTGGTCTGATAGAATACATGAAATTATTTCAATCCTTTTGTATTTGTTTGAGATTTAGCCTGTGTCCCACTATGTGGTACATTTTGAAGAAGGTTGCCTGTGGTTCTGGGTAGAAAATATATTCTCTACTGTTTGGTTCGAATATTTCGTAGTTGTCTGTGAAGTCCATTTGGTGTATTGTATTGTTCAGTTAAGATGTCTCTCTGTTTATTCTTTGTCCAGTTCACCTATCCAAAGGACTCTGTGGGGTATTAAAATTCCCCACTATTCGTGTGTTGGGATTGATCTGTGCCTTAATGTATTGCGGGATTGTGTTTAGAAAGTTGGGGGCACCAGAGTTTGGTGCATACATATTTATGACTGTGAAATTTTCATGGTTTATTGTTCCTTTGATAAGGATGTAATGAGCCTCTTTGTCTCTTCTGATTAGTTTTAATTTGAAGTTTATTTTGTCTGATATTAAAATAGCAACTCCTTATTGCTTGTTGGTTCTATTTGCTTGAAATAATTTTTCTATCCTTTCACTTTCAGTCGGTGCCTATCCTTGAGGGTGAGATGTGTTTTCTGTAGATTGTGTATAGGTGGGTTCTATTTTCTAATCCATTCTCCCAGTCTATATCTTTTGATTGGGGAATTTAGCCCAATAATATTTAAGGTTATTTTTGAGAGAAGTGTGTTGCTTCTTTTCATCTGATTTTCTATTTGCATTCTAAGTTTGTATTTTCATATTTATACTTTTATTAGTTTCTCTCTCTCACTCTTTGGGGATAGTTGATCCTTTCTTCTGTCCTTTGAATTGGTTAAATTATTTTCTGAAGGGTTGGTTTCCTGGATATGTATTCTTTCATCTTGTTTATGTGGTGAAAAGATTTTCTTTCTCCTTCAACTATGATTGTCATTTTTCTGGGTATATTAATCTGTCTTGCTATCTATAGTCATTTAGTACTAGGAGTACTTTGGTAACATTCTTCACGCTTTCATAGTTTGCATTGAAAAGTCCACTGTTGGGGCTGGAGAGATGGCCTAGCGGTTAAGAGCGCTGACCACTCTTACAGAGAACCCGGGTTCGATCCCCAGCACCCACATGGCGGCCGAGAGCCGTCTGAAACTCCAATTCCAGGAGAACTCCAGCTCCAGGGGAATCTGAGACCCTCTTCTGACCTCAGCGGCATTACACGACACAGGTGCACAGACCTGCATGCAGAAAGTACATTGATACACATACAGAAATAAATTTAAAAAAAATTAAAAAAAAAGAAAAGTCCGCTGTAATTCTGATGGGTTTTCCCTTATATGTAATTTGTTGTTTTATCTCCCGTTGCTTTCTGTATTTTGTCTGTATTTTTGGCATCTAGTGTTTTAACTATGATATGGAATGGGGAGTTTTTCTGATCTTGTCTATTTGGTGTTCCATGTGCTTCTTATATTTATATGGATTTGTCTTTTTTTCAGTTTGGGGAAATTTTCTTCATGTAGGATTTTCCCATCCAGTACAGCAGCAGCTGGACAAAGAGGGGGGACCAGTGCTTGGAGACATGAGTGGTGGCCTGGCAGACCCTTAGGAAGCCAGCCCCCAGAGGCTTTGGGTTCAAGCACCCAGGCAAAACCACACCCCTCCTTCATGATCAGCATGGGCGGAGTTTCCCAGCCAGCACAGCAGCAACAGGATGCAGAGGGGGCCACCTCGGGAGCAAACTCAAATACCCTCCCCCTTGCTGAGGTGTGAGTGTCCTAGTTGGAATAGAGGTAGTGAGTGTAAGGTGCAAGGAAGTAGAAGAAACAGGAACCTACCACAGCTTCAGTCCCAACACACTAGGTTTCACAACCAACATAGAGGAACTGGCCAGAGGAAAACAAAGTAAATGACTTAGTTGTGAACTGACCTGGGAATTACCTATCCAATTTCCAGAAAACCTTCAGAACAGAAAGGGAAGAGTCGGCTAGAGCTTCTAATATATTGCCGAAAGTGAAAACCTGAAACCTAGACCAGCCACCCCTTCATAAACAAGAAGGCAAAAAGAAAAAAAAAAAAAAAAAAAAAAAAAAAAAAAATCCACCTGAAAGAAACAAGCAAAGTAATCCTGCAAAGCAAAGAAGAAAAAGTTCAGACAAACCCATATGCCAAAAACACAACGAAAAAACAAAATGGGAAAAACACAGCATAAATCTACACTAAACTCTACCAGTCCTATAAAAGATTCCTGCAATGAGATTTCCCTAGAAACAACCCAGACACAGATATTAGAAGAACAATCTTGGACATAAAGAAATCAAGGAATATAAAGAACAAGTCGAAGAACTAAAGGGAGAGAATGACAAATTCATGAAGGAACTAGAGGGAGAAAATGACAAACTCTGGAAGGAAGTGGAAACACTGAAGAGATACCAGGCTGAAATGAAAAAGTAAACAGACCACAGAAGCAAGGAGCTATAACAGAATGACAAGCTCCAAAAAGAAATAGAAATACTCAAGAAATCACAGGATGAAATGAAAAAGGAAATCGAACACTCACCACATCAACAGGAAAGAATGGGAGAAAGCCTCAGGAACAGATTGGTGGAAGCAGAAAATAGAATATCAACACTGAAATATAAAGTGGAAAAACTAGAATGCCCAAGAAATGAATATGAAAAATTTAATAAAATACAGCAGTGGAATAATCAGGAAATGTGGGACACTGTGAAAAGACCAAACCTCCATATCATAGAGATAGAGGAAGGAGAAGAACCCCAAGATCATGGTATTGATACAATCTTCAACAGAATAATACAAAAAACGTTTATTTTCTTATTTTACTTTTTTTCCTTGACTTAAGTACCATTAATATCTATCAGAACTTGTTCTAGCCCTTGGGATGCATCAATGAATACTGTGGCAAACCACTAGTGCCTTTCAGATTGTGCTAGAGATGTGTACACATGCATCTCATCTACTTTCATAGGAGGCCATGGGTCTTCTTTTTTAAATTTTTTTTAATTTTTTTTTAATTTTTTTATTTTTTATTTATTTCTGTATGTGTATGAATGTACTGTCTGCATGCAAGTCTGTGCACCTGTGTCGTGCAACGCCGCAGAGGTCAGAAGAGGGTGTCGGATTCCCCTGGAACTGGAGTTCTCCTGGAATTGGAGTTTCAGATGGTTCTCGGCTGCCATGTGGGTGCTGGGGATCGAACCCGGGTCCCCTGTAAGAGTGGTCGGCACTCTTAACCGCTAGGCCATCTCTCCAGCCCGCCATGGGCCTTCTTACTGCAATTTGTAGGGCATCTTACTTATTTGCCTTTCATTTTCTTCCTATGCCTCTTTGTCTTTAAAACCCTCTGGATTTTTAAAGTCTAAGAATACAATTAGAAACGTTAATTTTTCTTTGTAACTACAAAGCCATATATCTCTTTTGGACATTTCTAATTTAGTACAGATACTTTAATTTTATCACATTATTTTTGTAATTAACTTTTTTTGAGTTCAGTTTCTTTGTGTTACTTAAGTTTGTTTAATTAAAATACTGGCTTGACTCATTAAAACAAATTAGATATAGGCAATTAAAATTCTCAATTTATTCTGTCATAAATGTACTATAGTCAGTGGCTCAGTTATAGGTTGATCAATCTGTCCTTAGAGGCAACTCTAGAGAGAAATTCGTTATATTATTTCATGTTAGTTCAAGTTAAATGTACAGTCTTTCATTGTTCATATCTCAATAGTTAAAATACCCTTACTACTTCAATAAGCCTAATTTTTCTTCAAATAATTCTTTTACTTACATGTCAATTTTACATTTGAAAACTATTGGCTGTCTGCAAGTTTAACACAAAATGATCATCATTTATAAAAGATAATTGTGAATACTTGAATTATCTAACCATTACTTTATCTGTGCTGTGTTACAGCTGGTTTCTTTCAGAGATTATTTTATTCCAGCAGTTTTAATTTATGTGTTTCTATGTGCATTTAATAGATGTGATATTCACTTGATGTCAGCTGTTCAATAATAAGCACTTGCTTATCAAGATATGAAATTAATACCAATTCAATAGATCTTTATTTTCCCTACCCTTTGCTAATTCTAGTTCACTGTGGTAATTACTTTTTGCTTCCTCTACACATTTACAGTTAAGAATTTTAATATATATATATATATTTTTTTTTTTTAAGGTAGCAACCTACTGTATTTTTCTTTTCCTATATTCCATTAATACTCACTCTGCTTGAAATTTAAAGAATTACTTAAGGAAATTACTTCATTTTGGGGGGTTCATAATTTTTTTATTAAATCCAAATTTCCACATGATGAGTAACATAATGTATCATTATAGTTTTATTAAGGAAAAAGGCAATGAAGTCAATGATAATTGACCATCAACTAATAGCATATATTGATTCAGATTTATTGTATGATGGGAACATATGCTTTAATATGCTGAAATATAGTATTAAATTCCCTATTTTCTATCTCATTTAAAATATGAGTGCAGAAAGAAACAATGATATATTATTTAGGCATTAAATAAACTAATGAATTATTTGTCCAAAGATATTTTTCTTTGTGTCAATAATGTGATTATTAAGAGCTCAGTATCTCTTGTCTAAATCGTTTCTTATATATACATAGTCCAAGAGAGAAACTTTCATGTTTTATGTAGGCAAGTGAATCTTCTGTGTAGACATGTGGGAACAAGAATGAGAAAAAAAAAAAAAAAGGAGAAAGAATACCAAGGAGTCTCCACATCTGTCCTATAATTAATAATGTAGCAAGACAAAGAAAGCCTAAGAAAATAACTCTGGTCTGGAGAATCATCACAGAACAAATGGAAGATAACCTTCAAACTTTTGTGTTTTTAAGAAATGTATGGAATATATTTGAGGAATTTTTCTAGTGTGATTAAGTGCCTCAGCAAAATATATTGAATGGAATGGTATAGGGATGTGTATACACTAGAGCAATAGTGGGCAAAAAAATTATCAGGTGTGGAGAAAGACTAGGAAACAAAAATCAAAGACTACATATGGGACTGGAGGAACAAGGAAAAAGATAGCCCCAATATCCAAAATTTGAGGTCTCAATTCTTCTCTATGACCTAAATTTATTCAGAATATCAAAGACTCTTTGTCAACACCAGTCCCAGTCAGGCTAATGATCAGAATCATTATCTCAGAAATATTCCATAGAGAATTATAATAACTTTGATAACTTTTAAAAGGGGACACCTCACCAGGGGTAGGAGGGCAGATAGATAGATAGATAGATAGATAGATAGATAGATAGATATAGATACTAACTACCTCATGTCCACTGTAAACTCAGGTTTGTTCAACAGAATCTGAATGTGCTAAACTAATGCAATGATGTAAACAACAAAGTCAAAGCAAGAGAACTTCAAAAAATATTACATGTGGCAGCACCAGCAGAGGTTTTACTACTCTACACATATCTTCTGTTCAATAGGAAATTGTGAAAAGAAGCACTCTTCAAAGAGACAGAACAAATATGACAGATATGCATGATAATGGCACCAGGAAATCCAGCATTTTGTATATAAGTGTAAAAAGCTACTGCAATAGCAATGGACGAATCCCTTACTAACATACCATCCACATGTTGAAAATATTCGACATGGAATAAAATTGCAAGCATATCTTCTTAACTAATTTTGCATTTCTTAAATTCCTAACTATTTAATTAGATTTATTTAAATATATGTTTTTACATTTAACACAAAAAACTACATGCAATAATGACCATAAAAACACCTTATTCCAACTGGTTAAAGACAAGAAAAATTACACTGTTGAGAGTCAGGTAATATCACAATAAAATAAATCAAAGAATTTAATAACCTTTTTGTTCTTTTCCCCCTATTGTTCTGTGAGTGCCATTTCACAACTGTTCGTTTTTTTTTTAATTTTTTAAAATTTATTTTGTATGTGTATGAATGTACTGTCTGCATGCAGGTTTGTGCACTCGTGTCATGCAATGCCGCAGAGGTGAAAAGAGGGCGTCGGATTCCCCTGGAACTGGAGTTAAAGACGGTTCTCAGCTGCCATGTGGGGGCTGGGGATTGAA
This sequence comes from Rhizomys pruinosus, assembly GCA_009823505.1. Taxonomy (NCBI): domain Eukaryota; kingdom Metazoa; phylum Chordata; class Mammalia; order Rodentia; family Spalacidae; genus Rhizomys; species Rhizomys pruinosus. The sequence goes on along the minus strand of VZQC01005092.1, from coordinate 880,552 downwards.
CCCCGGTCCTCTGCAAGAGCAGTCGGTGCTCTTAACTGCTAGGCCATCTCTCCAGCCCCACACAACTGTTTGTTTTTAACTTATTCAAAGGTTGTGGGAAAGTCCAACTTTTCTTAAAATTCGTCCTATTTTTTCAATTCACATCAATGTACTAATGAATACTAATTCACAGTCTGACAGATTCTGACTATATATATATATATATATATATTTAGTGCATATTCCTATAGGAGATTCCATAAAGTTTTTGTACTCTTCCTGCCTAAAATTGTTTTCAACATGCAATACTCTATGCATTTTGCCAAACTCATTTAATAAACTTATTATTTTCTCATGTATATTACAAATAACACCTCAAGTTAGGAATAAACATTCTCCATTCATTGCACTTTATACGCGATGATATCTACCATCCATTTTCAGGGACATAATGTCATGATCATTTAAACTATAATATTAATGATTAAACTATATTCCATGTCTAGATATCCATGCTAGATTCAAAATTATCATCAATACATTAATACTCTGCAGAACTGGAAAACAAAAAGTTATGTCCAAAAGACTCCCCAAATCACACAGGTTATTGCAATAGACCTTGATTGCCTCCCAGAACCTGAAAATAAGACCCTATTGCTGAAGACAGGACTTACTTCAGAGATCAGATTTGGAGCAAAGGAGCTGGAACTGACCAAGAAGCCATTTTTACTGAAGGCTAGCTCTCATAGCTTTGGAGAGCACTATGCAAGCTTCTGAGGGAGAATATCAATCAATATTCCAACACCAGCTTTAAGACCAAATATCCATGTCAATGACCAGCACAGCATAAAACATTGGGGCAAGAGTGGCACTTTTATCTTGGGGGCAATTGATAGCTAACTAACTGGACTTAAAACCCACTCAGTGAAAGAAAACTCGTGTGTGTAAAGATAGCCAGATACACACACCTGGAAAGGTCATTGATCCTAGAGAAATCCCCACGGTTGACACATCCTTAGGATAAGGCAACATCTTACTCACTGCAAAATAGTTATTCTTATATTTATAGACAAATATTCCAGACACCACTCCAAAAAAGCTTCTTTTGCACCAGATGAGGAGTAGTGCAGAGTCCCACAACTAGACACAAACAGACATGGTCAGTGAATTGCTCATGCCTAAATGGCACATCTACAATGCAACCTCTACACATAAGCCCCACACAACATAGAAAAAAGTCCCAAGAAGGGAATAATTACTTCTTAACTCTGATTAAGGATGCCCCTCCCCATGCAACAGGAGTACAAGAATTCAAATGGGCACAAATGATCAGATTATGAAGATTAAGTGTCTACAGAGTGTGGTTCCATGGTCAGGTCATCAATATTCAGCTTCTCCCACCTAGGGCTCAGGGAACATTGTGGATGAGGGAGCAGAATGATTGTGAGAGGCAGAGAAGTGGAGCAAGACCTGATGACAATCAATCTTACAAGCTCCTAGAACTCTGTTCAATATGAGCCTACAGCATGGTATCAGCATGCACAAGACCCATGCAACTCCAACCAGACAAAAACACAGCACAGAGCAGCAGCGATGGGTAGCAGAACCCAACCTTAGCTGAAGAAGTATTATAAGCTGATTTTGGTTGGGTGAAGAAGAACTGGCCTTCTTTAAGAGTAGGACTCTGGTCAGCATAACAATTGAACTAAAGCCTTCATATATAATATATGCTAAATTTAGATACTATGGTATGAAGTAAAATATATTTCTTGAAGGAACAGATGTCTTAATTCCCACAGAAATTTTAAATTTAAGTAATTGAAATTTAATGCACAGCAACAATGTTAATTTTATGACATTTTATAAATTACTTTTAAAGTTAATTTATTTCATTTATGTCTGGGATATTTCTTTTCCTCAAATTAAAAGAGTATTGAAATAGAATGATTTCAGTTTTCACAACATAATAAAAATAGAGCTAATCCTACTTTCAAAACTCCCATTATGTTCTCCTTGCTCCTTGGCCTAATCTGCTGAGGTTGCCTAAGAAAGCCTGACTAGCCTGAACAAGTGGACTTTTTACCCTACAGCAAAGAAGCTTTCTTTGCAATAAGTGGAGACTATAACAGAGTTACAGAACTGGTAAAACTTAGAAATAATTATCTTTAAGGTTTTTAACCCTAGTGACACATCTTCAATACAACATCTACACATAGGATGAAGGCACCACTAAACTCTCACCAGAGAAGTTTCCATATGGAGCAGATGGTGATTAACACAGAAACCCACAATTGCCTAATATCCAGAGAACAAGAGGCCTCACATTGTTTATCCCTGAATTCCTGAATAGAGCATCTAGTCCAACCTCTAATTCCTAAGGTTCAGGGATCATTGCAGAGGAGGAGACAGAAAGAGCCAAGGTTGTGGATGACCCCAAGGAAACAGAGTCTTCCACACAGCTTGTCAGCTGAACTCACAGCAATGGTCATAGCATGGACATGCTTGTTCAAATCAGATAAAAATCCCAGCATGAACATAGTAAGAAGGTAAGAAATCCCAACCTAACCTAAGCAACTTTTGGTAATGGACAGCTTCTGGTGGGGGATGGGGGTGGTATTGATTTATAGCAATGGGACTATTGGTGGGCACAGTATATACACCTACACTAATAGACATTTGGGGGCATAAACCAGACTCTATCAGACTCTATAAGACACAATACGTATATATACAATACATATAATATATATATATATATATATATATATATGTGTGTGTGTGTGTGTGTGTGTGTGTGTGTGTGTGTGTGTGTGTAATAAATTGTGTGGGAGCAGTGGGAGGATAACCGGATAGGGGATGGAATCTAAATACCATCAAACTGTGTTGTATGAAAATTATAAAAATTTGACTTCTGGGGCAGGGTTTCAGGACCACCTGAACATCGTCACTTCCGGCACAGGGTTCAGGACTACCCGAGCCCCATCACTTCCAGCGCAGTGTCTCTGGAGCTCCTCCAACTTCCAGACTGGATTGAGTAAGGAACTTCGGTTACCTTAGCGGTGACAGGATTGGGTGGTTAAATACCAGTGCAGTCCACCCCCTCCCCTTGGGGTTATCCCGGTGAGAACAGAAAAGGTGACTCAGAACGCAAAGTAACAAAAGAGAGAGCAATCCTTCCAACCTAAAGGAACAGGCCTTCAACCAAACAACAAAAAATCACCTGAATTTCACTTCAGATTATAAACAATTCAAATCCACATGCTAAGAGCACAAAGGAAAATCAACAACATGGGAAAAGCCAATAATAAATCTTCACCGAAATCTATCATTCCTACAGAAGACTATAACAATAAGTTCTCCCTGGAGATAACCCAGGACACAGATCTTAAAAGAACAATAATAGACATATTCAAGGAAATCAAGGGAGAGAATGACAAACTCAGCGATGAAGTAGAAACATTGAAAAGATCACATGCTGAAATGAAACAGGAAACAGACCAGTGAACTAAGGACCTAGAAGGAGAGAATGACAAACTTCAAAGGGAATTGGAAATACTAAAGAAATCACAGGATCAAATCCATTCATCTAAAACAGTGGACTCTGAATTATGCTGGCACTACATGAGCGCTTCCATAATTTTCTATCTTCGCTAGTTCTTATAATTTTTCAAAATGTTGGTTATTCTTGTAGATGAGTAACATGAAAAGTTATTGGAATTTAAATTTTCATTGTTTGCAAAGACAAAACACTTTCAATCTCTTAATATGCACACTCTTATCATTTCTATACATGTACTTATAAAAAATGTTGGTTTATAAAATAAAGAAATCATAGGATGAAATGAAAAAGAAAATTACCCAATCAGCAGAAAAAGATGGGATAAAGCCTCAGTAACAGATTGGATGAATGCATCATTAGGGATAGAAGAAGGAGAAAAATCCCAGGACAAAGTTATTGATCAGATCTTCAACACAATAATAGAAGAAAATTTCCCCAAACTGAAAATTGACAAACCTATACAAATACAAGAAGCACATAGAACATGAAATAAACAAGATCAGAAAAGGAATACCATATCACATTTAAATATTAAACACCCAAAACAAAGACGAATTACTGAAGGCCACAAGATAAAAAAAAAGTTACATATGAAGGAAAACCTATCAGCTCTAGCTGACTTTTCAGTGTAAACAATGAAAACCAGAAGAATGTGGACGAAAGTATTCCCAGTACTAAACAACTATAGATGCCAACCCAGATTACTATACCAAGCAAAAAATGTCACTTATAGTTGAAGGAGAAAGAAAAATCTTTCATGACATAAACAAGATGAAAGAATTCATGTCCAGAAAACCAACCTTTCAGAAAATACTCAAAGCAATTCAAAGGTCAGAAGAAAGGAGCACGTAGAGAGAGTAATGAATAAAAGTGTAACTGTGGAAATAAAAACTTAGACCAAGAATGCAAACAGAAAATAAGGTAAAAGGAAGCAGCACACATCTCTCAATAATAACCTTAAATATTAATGGGCCGAACTCCCCAATCAAAAGAAATAGACTGGGAGAATGGATTGGCATAAACAAATTTTCTCTATAATTTTGCTGTCATATCACCTCATAGCAATCTCTTTCACCTATAGGATGATTTAATTTAAAAATAAACTTTGTTTCCCAAGTTAATCACATACAGTAACCCAAAACAGCATGGGTGAATTTGATGAAATCTGTGCCTTGATTCCACCCTATAGGTATGTATAATGCAACTGCTTTTTTGAGACTCATGGGTCAAAAATAAAAACCTAAAATAAAAAAGGGGGATATAGATAGATGTGAAAACTTTTTGTCAAAAAACCTTTCAATCCAATTCTTAAAACTAACTATGGGAAAAGATTTGTATGTTCCAACAGGCCAGAGTATCACCAACTTAATGGCTGAGAAAGAAAATGCAACTTTGCAGTGAGTAGGATGTACCAGAAAGTGCCAGCAGAAGGATTGACTCCTCTGGGCATTGAAGGGAAGAAATGCCTCAGATTGCTGCAAACATCAGGCCCCTCTGTGGATCCTACTAGTAACGACTATATTTAATGAATCCTAATGAAGCTTACCTTCTAGGTGCCGCAAAGGTTTTAATACAAGAGACTTTCTTAACTGCCCCCCATAGAATAAGCAGAAATATGATGATGATGAGGTCATTCTCCAGCTGTAGATTGGAGCCAGCTGTTATAGAGGTATTCTCTTGTAAAATCGGTAAAACTGCCTTCTTTAATTGACTAATGGACATAGAAACTGTGAAAAGGATTATTCTCTATTCAGAACCAAATATAATGCTAAAGTCTCCTTAAGCTATGCACTTAAGCAAAATATATTAATACAGGAGCTCTGACATCAACAATGGATTATTCTCCAAGGAGATGTTGGCCAGGGGATCCAAGCCCCACAAAAGGTAAAGCCTCCTTGCATCCAAAACTGGGAATTTGCAAGAAGAACAGAGGTGATAAGGCCTCTGCTGTTGAAGCAACTGACATAACATGGGAAAGATTGCTATGCCGAGGACACTCTTGAACTAACGGAGCTGGTCTCTTGGAATACCAGAGAGTGTTACCAAAGGCTATAACCAAATAAAGCAAATATGGTCTCCTTGAGTCAACACGAGACCCTCCGTCAGCACCAGCTACCATACCCACCTGCCTGGAAATATTGTTCAGCAGTGGCAGCCATACTGTCTGTATCATCCAATTAATTGCGCTCATTGGCTCTCCTTGGAGGAATAACCCATAGGCTGATGCCAACAGAGCTTACATCCTCTATGGTTAGGAGATGTTATAAACACACGAAGACCCTGTCTCCATTAACAGAGACAATGTAATTCATGATAACATACCATCCAAACATCTGTGTCTATACACAAAGTAACCTACCATAAAATTAGTCCTGTTTACAGATACTATATATATTGTGTGTGCTTCATTAGTAGGATCGACGAAGGCTATAAAGTCTGTATAGTGGTTTAATAATCTTATGTATCTAATTGTTGTGCTCTTTAGTGGATTGAAAGGTTATGCCTGACAAGCTGTCAGCCATAGAAAGAAAACAGCCAGACATGATAGAGACGAAGACAACCGCTTCCAGAGAAATAGACAGTTTTGTTTTCTCTTCACAGGCAGTGGCGCCACGATTCTTTAAGCTCCTAGGAAACAACTGTGAGAGGGGTTGCAGTAGAATGTAAGGGCTGCACCAATTTGGCGTGATGGTTTTGATGGTGAAACTACAACAATACCAGCCTGGGACCACTTTCATTTGCATCAACTTGATTGAACATACACAGCCCCCCTGCTGGATGAACGTAGGACCCATAGGGGACCAGAGCTCTATGGTATGGGCACAAACGCTATGAAAATGGGTGTCTGTAGATTCGTCTATCCATATGCTTGTGACAATAACACTCTGACAAAACGACAAAACTGGAGGAAAGGGTTTATTCAGTCTTCACATCTCCTGGTCACAGTTATCCACTCAGCGGAGCCCAAGGTACAGAACTCAGGCAGGATGAGGCAGGAGATGAAGCCCAGCACATGGACATAGGATCTGTTCACTGGCTGCTCTCATGAAGCTGCTCTTCCTAGTCTGCCACAGTGCCTGCCCTTCTATACACTGTGTCTACTTGACTCAACACACACAGTCACCAATACCCCACAGATGTGGCCAGGCCAATCCAATGAGAGCCAATTCCCCAACTGAGCTTCCTCATACCCACGGTGTTACCAAGTTTGCACTCAAAGCTATCATCGCACATGCCTACCTTCACAGCATGCACCACACAAATCCCCACTATTAAAGACCAATAGCTTTTCAGTTCTTATCCCAAAAGTATTATGTTACATTAATCATTAATGATCACAACTAAGACAGTACAACCTCAAACGCCTCACAGTCCTTAAAATGTCCACAACACTTAAAAGTCCAAGTCTATTAAAAAGTCTCTAACTGTGGGTTGCTGGAATACTCCAAAACAAGTACTGTCTGTTTCAAAGGGAAGAACTCAGGCAAACTCTACAATACCTAAGTCAGCAAACCTCTACGGCCGCAAGTATTCACTGGCTACCTCGAGACTCCACTCACCCATCTTCTGGGCTCCAAGGGCTCGGCAGCATCCTCTCTCCGACTTGCCGTCCGTGGCCACACTATCTCAGGCAGCCAACTCCCTTCTACACCTACCCCTGCTCTTGGTGGTCGTTCCAGGGTCGGCATCTCAAAAAGTTGGGGTCGTCTAACTGAAAATGAGCAGCACCTTCACCAATAGTCGTTTCAATGATCATCCTGGTGCAAAGCTTCAGCTTCTCTCCGTGACCCCTTGCAATCCTTGGGGTTTCACAGCAACCGAGGTGCACTCCACCAATGGTCTTTCCTGGACACTCTCACAGTGCCAAGCCTCGCTGCTCTCTGTAACCCCTCAAATTTCAACAACAGACCATATAGGAGACTCTTAACACGTTACCAAAAGTCTGGCTTATGGCTCGAAGATGGAGGCTCAGCCTTTCTGGGTCACAGCTTCTGTGTGCTGACTTGAAGCACCTATTCTCCGAGAAGATTCACCTCAGTGATTGCTGGTCTCTTGTTATTACAGCTGATTTTTCCAGGCCCCAGCTAACCTAAGCATAAATTGCCCCAGTACCGACAAAAGTTTCACTTCAGGTCTGGTCTTTGTTACTTACACTGGATTTCTCCACAGAATGATTTTAGCATTCAATTGATCTTTCCCAGCCCAAACAGTTCCAAACGCTCCACAATCCTCTTCCCATAAAACCAAGGTCAGGTTTGTCAGCAGCATACCCACTCTTCTGTTACCAATTTTCTAGTTGTAGTTTGTCTTTCATTTGCTTGTGACAAAACTCTGACAGCACCAACTTGGGGAGGAATAGGGTTTTCAGCTTACATCTCCTGGGTCACAGTTTGATCCTCCAAGGAGCCCAAGGTAAGAACTCAGGGGCAGGAGGAACCTGGAGGACAGGAGCTGAACACAAGCCATGTGTCACGGCATTGTCCACTGGCTTTGCTCTGGGCTTGCCTCTCTGGCTCATCGCCCAGCCTAGCCATTCTTATACTTGTACTCCGGCAATCAAACGATACACCACGATTGCACAGGCCAACAATGGAGCAAATTCCCAATGAGGCTCCTAACCCAGGGGTGCTCACGTTGGACACACAAGCTTATCCAGCACAATTGAGTTATTCATGCAAGGTGCTTTGACATCACAAATCATCCTTATTGTTAAACAAACAATGAAAACAAACAAAAGAAACCAACAAAAATAAAAACAGAGAAGAAGATGCAGAAAATTTAAGCAGAATTCATGATGTGGATGGGTAGGGGTGGGATGCTGGGAATGGTAAAGGTATATATGCCTGAATTGAATTAGAAAATTATGTATGAATAGCACAAGACTCACTATAACATAAAAGGGAAAACGATCCATCTATATGCTTCTACAAGAAACCATCTCTCACCCTTAAAGATAGGCACCAACTTAAAATTTTTTTTTTTGAAGGTGGAAAAATATTTCAAGTTAATGGTACCAAAAGCAAGCTAGGAGTTGCCTATTTTAATTTAACAACAACTAGACTCAAAGAAAAATATATCAGTAAGAGATGAAGAGCGCCAATTACATCCTTATACAAGAGGACTGATTAATCATGAAGATTTCACATTCATGATTATAATACTACCAACACAAACTCCGAGTGCACTGACCTTTAAATAAACACAAATTCTACCTGGCCTCAAGGTACAGATTAATCTCAGCACTTATATATAGTGGTGGATTTCAATACCTCACTGAGCCTAGATATGTCAGCTACTGGACAAAGAATAAACAGAGAAAATCTGAATCTTTAACGATACAATTTTACCATATGGACTCAGAACAGACATCTACCAAATGTTCCAACAAAACACCAGAGAATATACTTTCTTAATGAGCACCCAAAGAACATTCTCAAAATCCCCCATGTATAGGACACAGAAAAAAAACCCCTCTACAAATACATAATGATTGAAATAAATTCATGTTTTATATCAGACCACAGAGCATAAGCTCAAGATTACACCAAGAATAAGCCCATATGAAACCTAAAGGAAATTGATGAATATTCAAATCCTGGAATCAACAACAAGCTTAACAAGAAAGAGATTGACAGCTTAACAAAGACGCCATATTATCATGAAGGAATTGGAAAATGATAATAAGAAAACCCCAACTAAAAGAAAAAAAAAAAAAAAAAAAAAAAGCCCCGGCCTAGATGTTTTCCAAGAACACATGGAGACTAAACAACACAGTCGTGAATCACGTATGGGTCAAGAAAGAAATAGAGAAATAAAAACAGTGCTGGAACTAAATGAAAAAGACAATACAAAACAGCAAAACTTATGGGATACTTTAAAGGCAGTCCAAAGAGGGAACTTTATAGTCCTCAGTGGCTACATTAAAAAAGGTGAAAGTGGACAAATAAACAAACTGACACTGCAGGTAAAAGCACTTGAGAGACAACAACAAATAAACCCGAAACCCAACAGACAGGAAGAAATCAAAAAAGCAGAGCAGAAAGCAAGGAAATAAAAACAAAGAAAACAATACGAAAAAATCAATGAATCCAAAAGCTGGTTATTTGAAAGGATATACAAGATAGATAGAACTCTAGCCAAACTAACCAAAAGAAAGAAACAGCAACTCCACGTCAACAGAATCTGGGATGAAAAGGGAAACATCACAGCAGACAACAAAAAGTTCCAGACAATCATACAAGAATATTTCAATAACCTATACTTTACTAAATTTGAAAACCTAAGAGAAATGGATGAATATCTGAAATCCTGGGAATCAACAAAGCTCAACTATGAAGAGATTGAAGCTTAAACAGACCCATAATATATGAAGGAATTGAAAATGTAATAAGAAACCCCCCAACCAAAAGAAAAAATAAAAGCCCAGGCCTAGATGGTTTCAAGGCAGATTTATATAAAACATTTAAAGAGGACATATCCATTATTACTAAAGCTGTTCAGAAGGATACAAGCAGACGGAAATCTCCCAAATTCATTCCATGAAGCCAGCATCCCTCTAATACCAAAACCAGGCAAAGATACAACCAAAAAAAAGAAAAATGTAGACCTATGTCATTAATGAACATAGATGCAAAAATTCTCAACAAAATCCTTGCAATCCACATACAGATTGACATAAAAAATTAGCATCCAGGGGCTGGAGAGATGGCTCAGCAGTTAAGTGCACTGACTACTCTTGCAGAGGACCTGGGTTCGATACCCAGCAACCACATGGGGGCTAAGAACCGTCTTTTTATTTTTATTTTTTGGTTTTTTCAAGACAGGGTCTCCCTGAAGCCTCATCTATCCTGGAACTCACTCTGTAGACCAGGCTGGCCTTGAACTCACAAAGATGCACCTGCCTCTGCCTCCCAAATGCTAGGATTAAAGGCATGTACCACCATGCCAGGCTAAGAACCATCTTTAACTCCAATTCCAGGGGAATCCAACAACATCTTCTGACCTCGTGGCATTGCATGGCACAGGTGCACCAACCTACCTGCAGACAGTACACTCATACACATGAAAATAATAAATAAAATTTAAAAAATTATCCATCATGACCAAATTGGATTTATACCAGAGATGCAGGGATGGTTCAAAACGCATAAACCAGTAAATATCATAAAATACATAAATGGACTGAAAGACAAAAACCACAGGATCATCTCAACTGACATGGAAAAAGGATTCAACAAAATACATCATCCTTTCATGCTTAAAGTCCTAGAGGGAATTGGACTGGAGGGAACATTCCTCAAGGTAATCAAAGCCATATACAACAAGCCCACAGCCAACATCATCCTAAATGGAGAAATGTTAGAAGCATTCCCCTTAAAGGCAGGAACACACCAATACTGCCCCCTATATCCACTTCAATGTAGTGCTTGAAATGTTTGCTAGGGCAATAAGGCAAGAAATTGAAATTAAAGGCATACTAATTGGAAAAGAGGAAGTCAAACTATCCCTCTTTGTAGATGATATGATAGTTTACCCAGAGGATGCTAAAAACTTTACCAGAAAACCCCTAGAAATGATTAAGAGTTTCTGTAAAGTAGCAGGATACAAAATCAACCAAGAAAAATTCAGTAACATTTCTCTACACCACAAGCAATTGGAGAAGGAATAGAAGATCTTCCCACTCACAATAGCCATGAAAAAAAAAAAAAAAAAGAAAAAATACCTAGGAACAAACTTAACCAAAGACATCAAATGTTACAACAAAAATTTTAAACCACTAAAATAAAGAAGGGATGTATGGATTAAACTGATCAATGAATACCAAGTTGTTTACCTATAGCATGATATAATAAACATGTGCATTCTACTCAAATTAGTATACAGATTCAATATAATTCCAATCAAAATCCCCATGAGTTTCTTCACAGACTTGGAAAAAATCCTTAAATTCACATGGAAAAACAAAAGAACCCGAATAGCCAAAGAACCATGAGTGAAAAGTCCAATACAGAGGAGATCACTATACAAGACTTCAGACTATATTCTGGGCCTATAGTCATAAAACAACTTGGTACTGGCACAAAAACAGACTCACAGACCAATGGAACAAAAGTGAAGATCCAAACTTGAGCACATAAAATTTCAGCCACCTCATATTTGACAAAGGGGCCAAAAGGACTCAATGCAGAGCTGGTACCCCTACCTCTCCCCCTGTACAAAAATCAACTCCAAATAAATTAAAGACCTCAAGGTGAATCACAAAACTCTTAAGGTGATAGAAGAAAACTTTGGCAAGCAACCTACATGTGCAGAAAATAAAGTCAACAATAGACAAATAGGATCTCAAACTCAAAGGCTTCTGTACAGCAAAAGAAGCATCGATGAAGAGAAATCCACAGAGTGGGAAGAAACCATCACCAGTGATACATCTGACAGAGCATTAGCATTTAACATAAATAAACTACTCAAATATCAAGTAAGAAAACAAATGACTCACTGAAGAGATGGTGTAAAGAGTTGAACAGAGACTTCACAAATGAGGAAATAAAGATGACTCAGAAACATCTTAAAAAAGTTTTCAACATCACTAATAATTAAGGTAGTGCAAATTAAAACCACTTTAAAATATCATCTCACTTTGATGAGACTGGCTAAGGTCAAGAAAACAAAAGACACCAAATGCTGGAGAGGGTGTGGGGAAAGGGGAACACTCATTCACTGCTGGTGGATGAACTCATACAACTGCTATGGACAACAGTGTGGAGAACCATTAAAAGGCCCAAAATGAGGCTATACTTGACCCAATAATACCACTCCTGGGCGTATACCCACAAGACTCATCCTATTGCAAAGATACATGCACATCTATGTTTATTGCACCTCTCTTCACAATACTGAAGAGCTGGAATCAACCCAAGTTCCCCTCAACCAATGAGTGGATAAAGAAAATAAATATGGTACATCTACACAGTGGAGTTCTATGCAGAGGTAAAGAAAGATGACATCATGAACTTTCCAAGTAAATGGACTGAACTAGAAGACATTATGCTAAGTGAAGTAACACAGTTCCAGAAAAATAAAGGACCAATGGTATTCCTCATTTGTGGATTCTAGCACCAAATGCCTAGTAGTAAGGCAAACTGAGCAACACACACAGAGGCACACACACACAGAGGCACACACACACAGAGGCACACACACACACACACACACACACACACACATATATTATAGAGTCATATATATAATTATATAATATTATATATATATATCTATGTTACCCTGAAAGAACATAGTGCGTACTATATTGAATCATTAATGGAATCTGATTACCTACCACTATTTCAGACTTTAATTTGGTGGTATATGGAGACAGGGTAATGTAGAGTAATATAAAACTACAGGGGATGGGCTGGAGGGATGGCCTAGCAGTTAAGAGCGTCGTTGACCGCTCTTGCAGAGGACCTGGGTTCGATTCCCAGCACCCACATGGTGGCTGAGAACCATCTGTAACTCCAATTCCAGGAGAACTCCAGTTCCAAGGAAATCGGACACACCCTCTTCTGACCTCCGCGGCATTGCACGACGTGGTGTCACAGACCTACATGCAGATAGTAATTCATAACACATAAAAAAATAAAAAAATAAATAAAATAAAAAAACTACAGGGGAAAATGAGTTTCAGACAGTCATACTACACTTATTTAGAAATCAGGAAAAAGAAAAGGAAAGAGTTTGTCATACTATCTCTCCATTCCTGTCCACTATTGATTTAAAAAAGAACGTGATGGTAATGAAACTCACTCCCTAACTGTAAACTAGCCAATTGTTACAGTGGTGATTTCCTATAAAACAGGCATAACGGATTACTGATTGATAGGCATAGGAACTGTGAAAGGATAATTCTCTATTAGAGCCAAATTCAAGTAAAGTGTTTAAAGTTTTGTAATTAAGCAAATATATTCTACAGGAAAGCTCTGACATAGCAATGAATTATTCTGCCTAAGAGATGTTGGCTAGGGGTCAAACCCCCCCCCCAAATTATTAAAGGCCTTTGCCTATAAGTGGGATATATGCAAGGAGAAAAGGCAGTAAGTCCCTGTTTGAAGACCTGGTGTGAGCATGTGAAAAATGTTATGAGACGTCACTTGCTAGCGTACAACTGGCCTCTGAAATGCTAGAGAGCATTACAAAGGCCATCTAAAGCAATACAAGCAAATATTGGTCTCCTCTTGAGACAAGCAAGACTCCTCCGTCAATATCAGCTACACCTCAACGCCTGGAGATACTGTGCAACAGGGGCAGCAAGCCTGTATATATATCTATCCCAAATCTATTTGGCTATTAGCTCTCTCCTTGGAGGAATAACTCACAGCGGATGCCACAAGCTTATGTCCTCTAGTGGTTAGGTGATGTTATAAGCCACAATAAGAACTTGTCACCCTTTATAGAGAAACCACAGTTTGCAGATTAGCATACCATCCAAGCATCTGTGTTTATGCTCACAGCTTAGCTTGACATAATAATTGGTACCGCTTAAATGCCTGTACATCCAATAGCTTATGCTTTGTTAGTATGACTAAAAAGGGTATCACTGGGAAAGCTGTCAATCCATGAAGGGAAACAACCTGAAGAGACTGGAGTCCAAAATGACAACTCCAAAGAAATTAGACTGTTTTCTTCTCACCCACTTGTGCCCCTTTCCCAAAGCCCAGGGAACAAACTGTGGAAGAGGAGGCATTGTAGATTGTAAGGGCTGTGGAGAGATAGGGCTAAATCATGAGACTACAGGAATATAGTCTGGACTCCTGATTGATCAACATGCCTGTGCATACAAGCTTCTCCAACTGGTCTATGGGAACCTTGGGTTGTTCAAAATTTGAACATAGATACTTGCAAAATGCAGCAATTACCTAATTGTATGACATACTGAGTAACATCAATGTTATCTGCAAACAACTGTGTCATTTTATTGTAGAATCCCTTAAAAAATAAAATAAATTAATTAAAAATGTATAGTTTGATAATTATAATTATCTATCCGTTGTGACAAACTTTCATCAATTTACATATTTCTTTTCATATTTTATAATTATCTTACATATTAATAAATTAAATTTTCTAATGTAAATAAAATGGGTAATGTGAATTTTAATTTTTACTTTTGAGATCACACACACACAAACACACACACACACACACACACACACACACAGAAAAACACACTTTCTGTGTTAAACTCCTAGCCAGCTGTCTCTATGTCTGAAACTCCTGAGAGTGAGAGATGAAAAGATACATGGATCTAAGAAAATTATATGGCACATTGATCAAGGCATCAGTGTTGAAAAGGAGAAATATGGTGCCACTGTAGGTAGGCAGTGCATCAATCAGGCCATTTTAAATTTTTCTGTCATCCACCCAATAATTTTATGCAAGACAATTTGAGTATTTGATTTTTATACCTATAAAACAGAAATAAAGGATGAGGCAAAAGCAAATTAGATTGTGTCATTGGTAGTAAACATTTTTTTTTTTTTTTGGTCTTTTCGAGACAGGGTCTCCCTGTAGCCCCAGCTGTCCTGGAACTTTCTCTTTAGACTAGGCTCGCCTTGAACTCATAAAGATCTACCTGCCTCTGCCTCCCAAGTGCTAGGATTAAAGGCGTGCGCCACCACGCCCGGCGGTAGTAAACATTTTATTCTAGTAAACATTTTATTCTTCAGTACAGAAATTAGAGTCTGGATAAGAATTCCTGGCTACAGAGTTATAAAAAAAAAGAGAATGCATCTGTTTAACAGTATTCTTATAGGAATAGTTGGGTGATATTTCTAAAAATAAAAACCAATTTAAAAAGAATTCCAAATCTTCTTCCTTCCTTCCTTCCTTCCTTCCTTCCTTCCTTCCTTCCTTCCTTCCTTCCTTCCTTCCTTCTTTTTACTCTTACTTCTCTGCTATTTTCCTTCCTTCTTTCCTTTTTTGTAATA
Organism: Rhizomys pruinosus; assembly: GCA_009823505.1. Lineage (NCBI taxonomy): Eukaryota > Metazoa > Chordata > Mammalia > Rodentia > Spalacidae > Rhizomys > Rhizomys pruinosus. Next base: position 865,030 of record VZQC01005092.1, on the reverse strand, counting down.
ATAAACATGAATATGGCTATATTTATGTTGTATGCTACCTTAGACTCTGCCAGGTATATACCCAGGAACAAACAGTATAGACGTATCATATGAGAGCTCTATTGGTAGTTTTTGAGGAACCTCCATACTGATTTCTATTGTGACTACACTAATTTTCATTGATATCTGCTCTATAGAAGTCTACTGACTCAGACATCTTCACCCTCATTTGTTGTTATTTGTTTTCTTATTGGAAGGTATTCTGACTAATTTATTTTCACTTTCTGTTGGCTAATGATATTGAACAATTAACAGAGAAATGAGACAGCCTATCAAATGAGAAAAACAATTATCATGTATTTAACTGAGAGAAGATGAATACCTACAATGAATAAAGAAGTGAAAAAAATTAAACACCATAAAAAGTCCGTATCCTCCTTCCTGGTATTGACCAAGCAGGATGCCATGTCTGCCTAGTGGTCAAAGTCTTCAAGATACATGCTCTACCTCCCCACCTTGGGTTCTCTTTTCTCCAAATGGACATGTGGGTTTGAATCCATGGTAGACATATCCCTATCCTTTTCTGTGTCTTATTACATATGTATCTTTCATGTTATTTGATTCTTAACCATGCTGAGGATTTTGACAGTCAGAGGAAGGCCGCTTTTGGTTTTGTTTTCTGTTTTTATTTTATTTTTTTTTCTTCTGAGCTGTATAATGAAACTTATGCTTGGAGCCAGATAAATATAAACAACTCATCTGTCCCAGTGCTTATATCAAGGCAAATATTCAGTCAAAGTCTGTGTAATGTCAGCTGAGGGAGGCATACTTTTAAAGTAATAAGAAATAAAACACTTTTACATTTTAAAAATCCATTCTGAAAGGGATGCTTAAAATGCTGACATTCAGTCTACTTCAAAATGCCCCAGGTTATAAAATACTAATGTTACAAGGTAAGTGGAGCTCATCTCTAATGAATAGATGTCAATAGATTAGCATTTTAAGTATGCACTGACAGCATGATTGCAATAAACATCTGTAAAATTATTGTTTTTCATCTACATTAACTTGCTAAATGACTACCATGCAAATAGCCCCAAATCATAAATAAAAAAGCATTCAGAAATCATTAGTAAATTATAACTTAGTTACCTGATATAAAAGTGAAAAAAGACATTAAGGGTGTTGATGCATAACCTACCATACTGAAATATAATGAGAAGTTACAGGTTAGTGGGAACCAAAGCAATTTTGCGTCCAAGGAGAATTTCAGAGAATGAGTGCATGCTGGTTTTTGTGGTTATTGTTGGCTATTTAGAAAGAGATTGATGTGTATCACTGTGTTGTAAAAGAGGGTTTCACATGCTGTGACACAGTAGTTACTTTTGAATTTCTGCCTATGGATATAAGTTTATGTATCAAGATTGCTGCACTGTACTGAATTTATACAGGCACCCTAGCTACTGTAAGTACCTTGCTGAGAAGCTGATGTCAAAAGGGAGAAAATGAAAAATACCAGATCCTGGGTAAACAATTACCTCTGAGCTCCATTTATATGTAATACACATGCCAGGAGAACATTCCAAACATTAATAGATACATACAAAATTTGTATAATCCTTGTTTGACCTTAAAATCATAAATTTATTAATGTTTGGCTAGGATTTCACATTCTATTCTAGGGAAATTAAATTCAGAAAAATATTTTATTATTTTGTTTTTCATATTTGATTAATTGGTTTACTGAATTAACAGGTTTTAATGTTTTTTTTCTTTTGCTACAGGATCTCCCTGCAGCTCCAGCTGGCACAGAACTTACTTTGTAGACCAGGCTGGCCTCCATTTCACAGAGATCTGCTTGCCTCTGCCTCTCAAGTGCTGGTAATAAAGGCATGTACCAAGATGCCTGATTAGAACTGATAGTTTAATGTGGTAGTTTTAATGTGAAAACACTGTTCAAATATTAAATGCAAAAGTTCAATATTTCTTATTGTATTAAATTAGAACCCAAAATAAATAGTACATATTGTATAAAACAAGAATATCAGTAACCAGAATGCACTGTCTAGACAAGATGTCAGGCTCTGTTAAATTCATTAATGCAACTGTCTTTACTCTCTTATGTTTCCATAAAAGAAATTGTTTTTGGAAATGGATGATCCAAAGAATTAGGAAAGGTAGACTTCAAGTAGTGAAACTGGTAGTCAGGGCTACCCAAGTCCTTCTTAGCAAATATGATGTCAGTAAACCTCAGGATGACAGATTTAGGCCTGCATTGTGTGGTCATTTTTCTGCCCAGTTTCAATGTTACTTTGGCCTGAACTTTCCTTCCTATGGCCCATTCCTCCATTTTGGAATTAGAACACTTATTCTGTATAATTGTAAGTCAAAAATGTGTAGCTTATGATTAATCTTATAGTCAATTACAGTTAAGACATTGAATTTTAGAGAAGACTTCTAAGTGGGGCAATAATCTTTAAGTCTGTGTAGCAAAAACAACAAACCAATTTACCATGGCAGTGATCAAATAACTTTTCGTCAAGTAAAAGGTGTATTTGAACCCATTTGCTTCATATATATATATATATATATATATATATATATATCTTGATGGATCCCCTGCGATTTGAAAAGGTTAAGCTATAATTGCACAATAATTCAAACTAGCAGCCGTGGTGGTGGCGCACGCCTTTAATCCTAGCACTTGGAGGCAGAGGCAGGTAGTCCTCTTAGTGAGTCTAGGCGCGCCTGGTCTAACAGATGAATCCGGACGCTGGGATACAGGGAGACCCTTGTCTCGAAAAAGACAAAAAACAAAAAAAAACCAAAAAAAAAAAAAAAACCTAGCATAGGGATATATGTTACTCTATGTTTCTTTTATATATACGTGCACAAAATATTTGCAAATATAATTTTATTAATGGTCTGAAACACCATCATGAATATATTTCAGTACAGAACAGTTCATATAACTTGAAAGATTTGCCTTAGTCTTTCTTTTACCCCTTTAATTTAGATTGTTACACAAGTTAAGTAATATTTTGATAAACATTAACTGTAAGTAAAGATACTATGCCATTCGTGTGGTGGTTTGAATGAGACTATCCCCCATAGACTCAGATTAGTCTGTAACGATGTTTTGGATATAGAGGAACCATGTCATGGGAGGGTAGGGTTGAGCAGGCACTTGGAGCTCCTTCAGCCTTGCTGGATCTCCTTTCATCCTCCTGTGACCCTTTGCTTTCTGTTCCTGCTCAGGCAAGTCCTGTCATGACAGACTCGAATTCCCCTCGACTTGTAAGCTCATATAAATTCTTCCTCTTATATGTTCCTTTGGTCACTGTGCTTCTATCAGAATAACAGTAAAATGATTATTAAAATTGGGTAAATACAATTACAAAATATAATCGTATCACTATTTTGTAATGTAATTACTTTAAAAAGAAAAGAACTTTTATCATTTATTTCATAACAGGTTAACTATTGCACATCGCAAGCACTGCACATGACCTCCCATTCAAACAATAATTTCTAGGCATCTGTGAAGGTTAGTGTTGTCAACTTGAAAAAAAATCTAGAATTCTCTGGGAGACAGGGCTGTGAAATGCATCTCAGTATTATTTTGTTTACATTAGTGGAACTGGGAAGACCCACCAGGGTGCAGGCATTATGTGCTTAGGACAATGGACTATTTACATGGAGAAAGGGAGCTGATCAGCATGCAAGCAATCATCAGTCTCTTGTTCTGACTATGGATGCAATGTAACCAGCTGCTTAAGACTTGTGCTGTCTTAACTTCCCTGCCATAATAGGCTGTTTGTTTCTTGAGTTTTATCTTTTTAGCTTTATTCATTGAATATTTGTGAATGTCAACCAACGTATTCTGAACATACTTGGGTTCCCTCTCTTATTGGCACCCTTTTACTAGCTTCCACCTAATTTAATGAACTCTAGTGTATATGTATATAAATATATGTATATAACATATTTAAATATGTATTTAATTAAATGTTTAAAAAAAATTTTTTTTTTTTGGTCTTTTCGAGACAGGGTCTCCCTGTAGCCCCAGCTGTCCTGGAACTCAAGCTGTAGACCAGGCTGGCCTTGAACTCACAAAGATCCGCCTGCCTCTGCCTCCCCAGTGCTAGGATTAAAGGCATGCACAACCATGCCTGGCTCTTAAATGTTTAATTAAATATGTATTTAATTCCTTAATTTTATTAGAGTATTTTATAAAATCAATAGAAAACAAAAGAAGACTATATTATATGGGTTTTTTTTGTTGTTGTTGTTCTTTTCGAGACAGGGTCTCCCTATAGCCCCAGCTATCCTGGAACTCACTCTGTAGACCAGGCTGGCCTTGAACTCACAAAGATCCACCTGCCTCTGCTTCCCGAGTGCTAGGATTAAAGGTGTGCACCACCATACCTGGCGTATATGGGTTTATTCTATGAATAGCGATGAGGGTTACCCAAAATCATACACCTAATCTTTGTGTTTAAGAACTCTGGTGTTTTAAAGAAAGATGGTATGATGATATTTGCAGGTAAATGGCTGGAACTAGAAGATTTTATGTTAAGTGAAGTAACACAGTTCCAGAAAAACAAAAGATGAATGGTATCCCTCATCTGTGGATGCTAGTACCAAGTACCAAGTTGTAAGGCAAACTGAGAAGCATTAATGTTATAGTCCTCATGATCTAAAAACAACTGTGCTCTTATATTGTGAATCCCTAGACAGGTTCTAGAACTAACCTACCATTTATTTTCAGACTTTGGATTTTTGGTATATGATGGTGGGTATGTATTCATCTTTTAGAGTAATATAAAATTAAAATGGAAAATGCAAATCAAGAAATATAATATGGAAATAACATACAGTTTTGTTTTCAAAAGATACAATTTTTTTATTTTATTAATTTTATTTATTTCTGTATGTGTATGAATGTACTGTCTGCATGCAAGTTTGTGCACCCGTGTCGTGCAATGCCACGGAGGTCAGAAGACAGTGTCCAGATTCCCCTGGAACTGGAGTTCTCCTGGAATTGGAGTTTCAGATGGTTCTCGGCCGCCATGTGGATGCTGAGGATGGAACCCGGGTCCTCTGCAAGAGTGGTCAGCACTCTTAACCGCTAGGCCATCTCTCCAGCCCCTCAAAAGATACAATTTTAATATAGGTGCTATGTATCAGGCTGGTATAACTTAGCCTTTCTGGGTGATTAACGACCAAGGGACCTAAAAGACAACTTTGTTCCTTGCCCTCAGAGGTCAACCAAGTCTTGTGGGACTATGCATGTGGGCATCTCTTGAAATGTCCTGCAAATGTGGTTCACCAGTCTTCCTGTTCAGAGATCTTGGAGAGCCACTAATGGGACTTCAGCCGATGTCCAGTCTATAAAGAGAAAAGTCTGCTCATGCTTCAGAAAGGGAAGCTTGGTCTAGCAAGACCTGATTTTGTCTTCTAGTGGATGGTACTGGTAATTGAAAAGCTAAAAGGAGCCAGGGTCTCCCCCCGCCCCCCCAAAAAATAAAATAAAACACTAAGAGACTCCTGAGTACCAGATTCTTAACTGATCTTCAGAAAACCAAAACCTTGGTTAATCTGGGCTAACTGTGTGGCCTTAAGCATCCAAAAGGAAAGTAAAACCAGAAATAAATAATCAGTAAGGTCTGAGAAATTTTACTTCAGATATAAAACTTGAGAACTTAGTAAAAAAACAAAAGACAAGAGAGAACATTGTTGTTTGTCCTGACTTCAATTCTTACTGGCAAGCACATCTACTTTGTGGCTGCCACTGCTTTTGCCATTTTTCAAAGACATGAGATACAGCTTTTTTTTTTTTTTTTTTATTGTCTTTTTGGGACAAGGTATCCCTGTAGACAGTGAGCGCTTGAATTCACAAATACCACAAGCTTGCCTCTGCTCCTCCTATGTGCTAGGATTAAAGCATGCACCACCACACCTGGCATAACAATTAAGCCTCCATCATGGACTGAAGAACTCATGTTTTTCAAGAATCCTCCAAACCTTCATCATGCCAGATGGGACTACTGAATAACCAGCTTGTGGACTGTGCATGCACGGTGACCAACATCTTCAGAGTTTGGACTGCCATTGTTGGATTACCTGGCTGTATCATGGAGACAGTGCAGGTAGATCAAGACAGATCATCTTAGAACTTAATTTGGGAAGACCATGGAGAGAAGACNTTTTTGTCTTTTTGAGACAGGGTCTCCCTGTAGACCAGGCTGGCCTTGAATTCACAAATACCAGCTTGCCTCTGCCTCCCTAGTGCTAGGATTAAAGGCATGCACCACCACACCTGGCATAGCTTTAAGCCTCCAATATGGACTGAAGACTCATGTCTCTCTAAGAATCTTCCAAACCTTCAATGCCAGATGGGGACTACTGAGATACCCAGCTTGTGGACTGTGCAGCTACGGTGACTTCAACATCCTCAGATTGTCGACTGCCATTGTTGGATTACCCTGGCTATATCATGGAGGACAGTGCAGGGGGATCAAGACAGAATGCATGCTTACTGGACTTCATTTGGGAGACCATGGGAGGGAAAGACCCCAGTGTGTAGCACAAGGACAAGGTTGATGGTTGTTTGGGTTTGCCAAGGAGGAGCCTTCAAACACTTCCTTAAGGAAAACATGACATTAGCAAAAAGAAAAAAGAAAGAAAGAAAGAAAGAAAGAAAGAAAGAAAGAAAGAAAGAAAGGAAATCCTCCAATTCAGGTGATATGTGTGTATGTATGTATATATATATGTATATATAACTATGTATATATATATATATATGCATATATATTGAAGCAAGACAAGTTAGAGAGAACAACAAAATATCTGGAAAAACTCTGAAAAGACTCAGAAAAAAGATGCAAGACATGTATGGCAGAGTGCAAGAACGCAGGTGGGTTGGGGGGCATGGAAAGGGAAGTGAATCTAAATTCGATTGAGAAATGAGGTATAATTTATGGAAAAAGTTTAATAACAATAAAAAATAAATTAAAATAAAAAATACTCCATTAAAAAAAGAACTCTGCTGTTTTCTGTATGGGCTGTTGTATTGTGTTATGTGTACTATGTTTCATGTAACCATTATGATAATCTCACTCTTAATTTCCTTCTGTACAAAGTCATTCATGAACTCTAAAATAGAACCTAGAAGTCTAGAATTATTGAATTTTTGCCATACTGGAAACTTATGCTTTATAATTCAATTTTATGTCTAATTATATTAAATTTTATATCAAATATTAAAACATAGGTGAGTATCTCTTATTTTGATCCAGTGATGTATAATGGCTTAAAATTAGTTTTGAAATTATTTATGATTAAATTTCATGTCATTTTGTAGGTATTCTAGAAAAATCCACATTACATTTAGTTAAATTTAGTAGCCTATGTGCCTACATATTTAAAATGTTTTCTCCAAATATCTAACTCATATTATAGTATATTTATTCACATATGCTGTTTCATTCTGTATGAAGTATTTTAACATGTTTTATTTAGTATGTTTTTTTTTAAATTTTTTTTTAATTTTTTTTTTTTATTTATTTCTGTATGTGTACGGATGTATTGTCTGCATGCAAGTCTGTGCACCCGTGTCGTGCAATGCCGCGGAGGTCAGAAGTGGGCGTCGGATTCCCCTGGAGCTGGAGTTCTCCTGGAGTTGGAGTTTCAGACGGTTCTCAGCCGCCATGTGGGTGCTGGGGATCGAACCCGGGTCCTCTGCAAGAGCGGTCGGCACTCTTCAACGCTAAGGCCAATCTCATCCAGCCCCTAAATTAAAGTATGCTTTTTAAAATACATATTGGCAGGACATAGTTGCAGCTCATCTTTTGTATCGCATTTCAGGAAAGAGGCAAGGCAAATCTCTGTGAGTTCAAGGCCAGACTTTCCTGTATTGAGAGTTCTCATCCTGTCAGAGATACACAGTGATATCTTGTCTCAAACCAAAACTATCAGATCATTACCTTTTCTTCATGGATTATTCAAAGTTTAGGTAAAATAGATATCACATACATTAAAAGACTCAAATTAACTTACAAATATTAGTTCATTTATTTCTATGATGCAATCTCATTTATTTCTATGATGCAATCTTATTTCTTTTTTTTTAAATTGATGCTTTGTAATTTCATACATCATTATCCCATTCAGTTCAGGCATATATCTCAATTCCTTCCCCCACCCCACCCCGACCATACCCAGATCTTGCATTCTGCGGAACTTTTCTGCATCTTCTATAGTTTTTTGTTGGTTCGTTGTTTGGGTGTTTTCCCATTTTTTTAGACAAGAAGTGATAATTGTTGAGTACAAGCATCGTCATATAAAACCAATTTGCACACAGTTGTGTGTCCCAAAACCCACACAGCTCTGGGTCCCAACATGCCAGCAGGGGGGCTTGTAATGGTTCATGCAAGTGTGATCAAATGAGTGTCCAGTCTATATTGCTTTGTGTTTCACACTTCCACCCGAATCGCAGCATTACATTCTATCACGCCCCTCTTCGCAGATTAGTCCCTAGGCTTAGAAAAGGGGCACAGGTGGATGAGAAGCAAAACAGTCTACTTTCTCTGGAGCTGTTGTCTTGGTCTCTAGTCAATTCTGGCTGTTTTCTTTCATGGGCTGCCAGCTTGTCCAGGCATAACCTTTCGATCCTACTAATGAAGCACATGCAATTAGATATATAGGTATTTAATCAGTACTAATTGTTATGGTAGCTTACTTTGGTATAGACACAGATGTTTGGATGGTATGTTAATCCATGAATTACATTTTCTTCTGTTAAGGATGACAGGGTCTTCGTGTGGTTTATAACATCTCCTAACCATTAGAGGATGTAAGCTTGTGGCATCAGCCATGGGTTAAGTGGACTCACATACGTGCAGACAATACACATTGGTTCAGGCATTCAACCCCTTCCACAATTTCACAAGGGTGGATGGAGAAACATCCCTGATATTTTTTAATTGTTTAATAAAACACCTTCACTTTACTACTGAAATTAGAATATAAGATATGCCAATGTACTCATATATTAGGAATATTAAGGGATCAGAAATAAAATCAATTAATGTATAAGGGTGCAAAGAGATAGGTATATAATAATATGTGTAACAAAAATATGTTTACATAAAAACAAAGTATTGAAAAATATTCATTACAATTTTATTGTTATTGTTAAACATTATGTAGTTGAATGTGAGTGCACACAGAAAAATATTCATAAACACATTTACATCCTACAAATAAGGCCTTATCCATTTTCATAGAAAAACTGGATATGTTTAGAAAATATTATGTATGTGTTATACCTCATTTTAATATATCCCCAAATACAGATGTCCTTATACTGACAGAGTTTATGTATTTAGTAATATTATTAGCATAATGCATTGTTTTATTGGATCATTATCAACTAAATAATTATGAGAAAATATTTCTGCTGATGAATTGGAATTTTACATTGGAACAAATATGCATAAATAATACTAAGAAAAAGTGAAGATGTAGATAAGTATAACCAGGAATAAATAACACTAAGCTAAATATAGAGTGAAAATATTCAGGAATTTTATGTGGTTCTTCTCTTCTGGTCCTGTCACTTATGTATCCACAGATGGCAGATGATTGCTATCATGCAACATATATTGTGTTAAATTATAGTGTCAGTCTTGACACTTTAATAAAATGTAAAACCACTGAAGACTGATGTATCACTGATATTTTATTTAAGAAACACAAACTCACTGAAGGTTGTTTGGGAAATCGTTTAGTATTAAAAATGACCTTGCACCAAAATACACAGGGCTAATGAGACAGAAGCATTGCCAATCATCTGGTGGGAGTATTTGCACTACCTCTACCTCTTCCAGAGTTGGTAATTCTGGGCTCTGAGCTTCAACGTCTCAGAGGTTGGACTAATATACAGAGAAGCATCTAAGCCTTAAAATCTAGTGACTTATTACTCTTTCAGGTTTTAGAATCCAGAGAGTTATGCTTCAGCCAATTTCATTTTTCTATTTTCCTCTCCTAACAACCAGTCTTTTGCTCAAGACTCTAATCACCAGGAGACATGACCCCTGCAACCACTGCAGTTCCCAGCTTTCAGAATTAGTGAGTGTCAACAACAGACAGCAGCTAGAACCATCAGGTTAGGCAAATGCGCAGCTCTTGGCCAGAATTCAGTCGTCCTTTATCCCTGGAGTGACAGGGTTACATGGCCCAGTCATCTAGAATTATGGTACTCAATTCTACACCTTGGTGACCATAGACTTTGACAATGGCTAGCACTATAGTTCCAGATCTAGGATTTTATTGACCCTTGGCAAAGAAGGTTTGAAAGCTCTCCTAAACTCTTAGTATGTCCAGGGCCCATGGTTTCTCATCTCTGATGCCTCAAAGCAATTTCTCTTCAGCCTTACTACACTGGACTTTTGATTCTGATCCCTGTATTGTCTCTGGTATCCCCACTCACACTCACCCAGGCTGCCAGGAGGCTACTCCTGCTTGACAACCAAAGACAACTTGGCTGACAGCTTCCCCCCTCAAGACTGCCAAGCACAAGGGAAGAACCTTTCAAATGGTTCACATCCTGAGAGTTTAATCATTCACAGGGTTCCTATAACAAAGACTCGAAAGAGCTCAACATATAAAGAATAATTCTAATAACATCCAATATTGAAGCATATACAATAATGCTTAGCAGTCTTTAACTCCTGAGATTTTGTCTCAAGGAGACAGTCATACACTGATATATCTCAGAGGCCAATGAGAAGTGAGGAGCTAGGGGCTGGAGAGATGATTGAAAGGTTAAGGACACTCACTTGATGAGCAGATGTCCTGGAGTAGGTTCCCACATCTGGCAACTCATAAGTGGTCCTTTGTCGTCAACTCATAAGCTGCCAGTGGCTGTAATTGAATTGGAATTACAAGGTTCCCATACCATGTTCTGGCTTCTGCAGTCACCTGTACACACATGATACACATACAAACAGGCACAAACACATGAATAGAAATAAATATAAATTTTTATCTTTTTCTTTATTCATTCATCTTTACTTTGTGAATGAGTGTTTTGCCTGAAAGTAGGTAAGTGTGTCTATGCCATGCCATGCCCACAGGAGGCATCAGATGATCTGAAACTGGAGTTACAGAAAGTTGTTAGCTGCCGCATGGGTGCTCTGGATGGAATCTGGGACCCCTGAAAGGACAACCAATGCTCAGCTGAGCCATGTCTCTGGGTCCATTATTTTAATTTGAAGATTAAACAAAATATATATTAAAACAAGTATAGGTGAAAAGACAGGAACACATTCAAAGCCAAATATTTCTACTGTCCAAATCAGAATAGAGAGATGAATCTTGTGGGCTGGTGATTGGTAGACTGTTGTTTCCATAGATACTGTTGTCCAGTTCTGCTGATAGTCCTTGGGATACTGCTGAGCCACCAGGATTACCTGTGTTTGAGAACACCTGACCATGGAACAGAAGAAGGAGAGGATGTCCTATAACCCACTGCTAACCCTAACATCACCATCTTTGATCACAACAGAGACTTACGGGCACTGTTTTGAGTCTATCTCCTGAATTCCATATGACTCATTCTCTAGGGACTTTTAATGTGGTACCATTCAGGAAAGGTTATCAACATTATTTTTTAAACTACAATAGAATTTAACATAACAAACATTTGCAGCTCTGCCTTCCCATTGCATTTAAAAATTATAATTGGGGGCTGGAGAGATGCTCAGTGGTTAAGAGCACTGACTGCTTTTACAGAGGACCCTGATTTGATTCCCAGCACCCACATGGTGGCTAAGAACTGTCTTTTTTTTTTTTTTTTGGATGCTTTGTGTATTTCATACATCATTTTCCAATTCAGTTCAGGCATATATCCCCTTCCCTTCCCCCCACCCCACCCCTACCCTTCCCAGATCATGCATTCTGCCATAACTTTTCTGCATCTTTTTCTGTTTTGTTTTGTTTTCATTTTTTTAACAATAAGTGATAATCTGTGAGTACAAGCATCCTTCATGTAAAACCAATTTGCGAGCAGTTGTGCCCAAACACAGAACTGTCTTTAAGCTGGGCATGGTGCACGCATTTAATCCTAGCACTTGGGAGGCAGAGGAAGGCAGATCTCTATGAGTTCCAGGCATATTGGAGCTATAGGGAGACCCTGTCTTAAAAAAAAATGCAAATGTACTTTCTTTGAATTCATTCATTACACATTTACTTGTTCTATTGCTCCCAATATGTACCTGTTCTATTGTGAAACAAACAATAATTTAAAACACATTTTTCCCAGCACTCGGGCTGGTCTACAGAGTGAGCTTCAGGCCAGCTGGGACTAAAGTGAGACCCTGTCTCAAAAAGACCAAAAAAAAAAAAAAAACCCCACATTTTTGATGGTAGAAATTTAGTTGAATAAATAATGATAATTGTTTATGTCAAGGGTTATACCATGTTAGGCACAGTATACTGAAAGGAAATTAAATGTCTAATACCACCACGTATTAAACATCTGTTCTCTCTCTCTCTCTCTCTGTCTCTTTCTTTCCTCTGTAGCTTTCTCTTGTTTTCATTTTTCAACTTAGATATGGGAGCTAAAACAGGCATTTAAAATTTCCGTAGAAATATTAGCCATATCTCTGTAACCAAATGTCTCTAGCAATTTGTTTACATAGTTAAATAATTCTAGTGTATTAAGCTACATCCATAGCATACTGCTGTCAAAAAGTGATTGCCAGTATGTGTAATCAAATGTAGTAAATTAGTTTTCATTATAAAGCTTTCCAATTGCAAGTCTGTTTTTCTTCCTAATCTTCTTAGAGTGACCTCTAGGCACTACTTGAAGCTGAGAAGCACAGATTGTCTGCTCTGTCATATTTCTTCCCATGGGATATTCAGCTGCTTCCAGTGGGTTTAAAATAATCTCTATGTAAATAAATCTATTCTTTTGTACTTCTTAGCCTTATCCATCAAGTCCATTTCAGGAATGTGGATATGAAGAAAATAATATATGAATTGAGAGATTCACTAAGACATCCACCAAACATGAATATTAATGCAGTGATTCCTGTTTATTGTGGAAGTGAAATAGGAGAAGCCAGACTGATATTTCTTCTGGTGATGGTAGGCAATCCATTTTTATATTGATAGTGATATTAGTAAAATAATTAAATAAAAATGACAAAATAAATTTCTTATTAAAGAATAAATTTACTTATGCTGTAAAATTGCCTGAAGGGGCGAAATTAATGGCTAAGTCTTACAACCAAGTACTTCTTGCTCTTCCAGAGGACCCCAATTCAAATCAGTTCCCAGCTTCCACATCAAATGGAGTTACAACCTGTAAGTCCTGTTTGAACAGATCCAATACTCACTTCTGGCTTCCAAAAGCATATTACACACGTTGCATACATTCGCATAGCACACACAAGTGAATAAACATGAAAGTAAAATATTTTAAATATCTAATATTGTGTGTATTTCATGTTAAAAATGTTAGCAGCACAAAAATTTTTATGTCTACAAAATACTAGGACAAATGTAAGCAAGACATTTAGATAAATTAAAGCTCAAAATATGTCCTTATACAAGATCAGGAGACCATTATGGACTAATTATTTATCTTAATTCAAATAGCTATTATTTTTGTGTTCTGAAACTTCCTAAAATGTTAAAAGTTAAAATGTTAAAAGTATAAAACAAGTAATACGGGAGCTGGTGAGATGGTTCAGCATTTAAGAGCACTGGATATTCTTACAGAGGAATGAATTCAGTTCCCAGCACCCAGATGGAGGCTAACAACTGTCCATAACTCCAGTTCCAAGAGATCCGACACCCTACTCTGACCCCCATAGGTGTTGCATGACATGGGTGCATGCAGGCAATACATTTATACACATAAAGAAAAAATAATATTTAAATATGTAAAACATTAGAAAAATAAAAGACATTTGCAAAAAAAAGTCATTTTAGTATTTATCTCCTTATCATTATATATTTTACTTGCTTTTTCTTCCAAAAAGCCAATGGGAAAGATCTTGAAAATTCACTGATTATTAATTTTTGCATGCATTTGTTTAAGATTATCAATTAATTAAGATTATGTTTAATAACAAGAAACCACTTTATAAAATTTTTGTTGCTTTCTGGGGGACAGGGTCTCCCTGTAGTTCCAACTGGCTTGTAAATCACTGTATAGACCTGGCTGGCTTCAATCTCACTGAAATCTCGATCTCACTGAAATCTCTCTCCTGACCAGCGCTGATATTAAAGGCAAGCTCCACTATGCCTGGTAAGAAACATAAACTTTAAGTTATAATACAAGATATATTTTCTTGGCTGCTAATAATTTAATAATTTCCTTTTTAAAATTTTTATTGAGTTTTGTAAGTTCATACAACAGTTCATAATCAAGTTTTGGTCCCCTACCACACCTATGCCCCTCCGGCCCTCCATCAGCCCTCATGTGTCCTGACATATATGGTAAGCCCTATTCAGCGAAACATTCATGTCATTTAGTGCAAATTCCTCCACTGAAGTCTGGTCAACCTCTCTAAAGATCTTAAGTAAGAGATACTCTCTCTCATCCAGTAGCAATCAGTCTCCAATATTTCTTAGGCTAAGTCCTGTCCACGACCCATTTCTCTACTCCAATCTGGGCCCTTGTTTAACTGAATTGGCCTGGGTCCTGTGTTCGATTGCCACAAGTTCATATCATGAACCAGCCCTGGCTCTTGAAATGTTTCTTCCCCTTTTCTGCAATGGTCCCTGAGGCATGGGTGAGTGACATTCAATATAGGAATCCAGGGACACACACTCTACAATCTTTTAGGGTTTAAAACTTTTCCAAAAATGATAAATGGTCTCAATTTTTACATTAAAAGTCTTCATAGGTATTATGTTATTTTACTTTCTATATTAGAACATATAAATTGCTTTTGTTTGTTTGTTTATTTTTTTAAGGGATTCACAATATAAGAGCACAGTTGTTTTCAGGTCACATTGATGTTGCTCAGTTTGCCGTACAATTAGATAATTGGTGCTAGCATCCACAGATGAGGGATACCATTCGTCATTTGTTTTTTTCTGGGACCGTGTTACTTCACTCAGTGTGATATAGTCTAGCTCCAGCCATTTACCTGTAAAGCTCATGATGTCATCTTTCTTTACCTCTGCATAGAACTCCACTGTGTAGATGTACCACATTTTCTCTATCCACTCGTCAGTTGAGGGGCACTTGGGTTGGTTCCAGCTCCTTGCTATTGTGAAGAGAGCTGCAATAAACATGGCTGTGCATGTATCTCTGCAGTAAGATGAGTCCTGTGGGTACATGCCCAGGAGTGGTATGGCCGGGTCAGGTGGCAAGTTCATTCCAAGTCTTCCAAGGGTTTTTCACAGTGCTTTCCATAGTGGCTGTACAAGTTTACAATTCCCACCAGCAGTGGATGAGTATTTCCCTTTCCCCACAACCTCTCCAGCATTTGGTATCATTTGTTTTCTTGATCCTAGCCAGTCTTATTGGAGTAAGATGATATCTTAAAGTGGTCTTAATTTGTATTTCCTTAATTGTTAGTGATGTTGAACACTTCCTAAGATGTTTCTCAGCCACCTCTAATTCCTCACTTGTAAAGTCTCTGTTCAGCTCTTTGCTCCGTCTATTGAGTGGGTCAGTTGTTTTCTTTCTTCTTTGTTTTTTGAGTGGTTTATATATTCTGGAAATCAATGCTTTGTCAGATGTTTCTGTGGTGAAGGTTTCCTCCCACTCTGTGGGATTTCTCTTCACTTCCTTGATTGTTTCTTTTGATGTACAGAAGCTTTTGAGTTTAATGAGGTCCCATTTGTCAATTGTCAACCTTATTTCTTGCACAGCTATTGTCTGATTTAGGAAGTCTTTTCCCACATCTATATCTTGTAGTCTGCTGCCAACTTTTTCTTCTATTGCTTTCAGAGTTTGGGGTTTCACATTGAGGTCTTTGATCCATCTGGAGTTGTCTTTTGCACAGGGTAAGAGGTAGGGGTTTAATTTCATTCTTCTACAAGTGGTGATCCAGTTTTGCCAAAACCACTTGCTGAAGATATTGTCTTTTCTCAATTGTGTCTTCTTGGCCCCCTTGTCAAATATGAGATGGCTGAAATTGTATGTGCTCAAGTTTGGATCTTCAGATTTGTTCCATTGGTCAACAGGTCACTTTTGTGCCAGTACCAAGTTGTTTTTATGACTATAGCTCTATAGTATAGTTTGAAGTCTGGTATTGACATCCCCCTCCCCCCCCCCCTTTTGCTCTTTTCAGTCAGGGTTGTTTTGGCTATTTGGGGTCTTTTTTTTTTCCAAATGAAATTAAGGACATTTTTTTCCAAGCCTGTGAAGAAACTCTAGGGGATTTTGATTGGAATTGCATTAAATCTATACAAGAGTTTGGGTATAATGGACTTTTTTTACTACATTAATTTTCCCAATCCATGATCATGGGAGGTTTTTCTATCTTCTGATGTCTTCTTCAATTTCCTTCTTCAAGGATTTAAATTTTTTGTTGTAGAGATCTTTGGTGACTTTGGTGACGTTTGTTCCTAGGTATTTTGTTGTTTTTGAGGCCTATTGTGAGTGAGAAGTTCTCCTTGAATTCCTTCTTCAGTTGCTTGTTGTTGGTGTAAAGAAAGGCTACAGTACATTCATACACATACAGAAATAAATAAAAATTAAAAATAAAAAAGGCTACTGATTTTTCAAGGTTAATTTTGTATCCTGCCAGTTTACTGAAGCTCTTAATAATTTCTAGAGAATATATAAATTGTTTAGCAATAATGTCTTACATAATGACACAATCCTTATTACTTTCCGGTCTCTTATTGTGACTCCATGAAATTTTAGTCGTTAGAATAACTAGTATGAATAAATAATTGCTTTAAGCTGCTGACTCTAGGCAGAAGTTTCACTACCAATGTTTTTACACATTTGACAATGAAGTTTTTTTTTTTTTTTGACAATGAAGTTTTTAAAGGCTTTAGGTTTAGAAAGTGAAAACACAGTGTGTGCATTTGATTTCAATTTCACATAATAGCAATTTCTTGCATGCATCTGAAGTAGATGTAGGAGACATACTTCTAAAAATAATCCTGGTTTAAAAGAAAGTCACATTTATCTGAACATTCTATGTTTAATCTCTGCATGTATGTTATCCAGACTGGAAGGAGCCTGTCTATTTCAATGGCTGTTGCTGTTGTGTTCTTTCAGCTTTTTATGGTAGCTCTGGAATAGCACTGATGTTTCAGAGGACACCAAGCAGCTCTTATTTACCATATAGCAAGCCCAATGTCTTCAGGCATTCTCTTGCTAGGGGTGACAAACCTTCAATTACAATAGGTAAAATATGAGTTTTGCAATAATGTGGCTTCCATTGTTGTAATAAAACACAAACCAAGCACAACCTGGAGAAGAAAAAATTTATTTGGCTTGCAGGTAAAAATCCAACATGGAGGGACATCATAGCAGGACCTCCAGGCAGCCTCCTGGAGGCAGGAACAGAAGCAGAGAGCACGGAGGAATGCAGCTTGTGGATTACTTCTCTTGGCTTGCTCACCCTTCCTATTCTTTTTTTTTTTTTTTTTTTTTTTTGATGCTTGTGTATTTCATACATCATTTCCAAAAGTTCAGGCATATTTCCCCTTCCCTTCCCCCCATCCCACCCCCACTCCCACAAATCATGTATTCTGCCATAACTGTCCTTGCATCTTCTCTCGTTTTTTTTTCCATTTTTTTACAATAAGTGATAATTTATGAGTACAAGCATCCTTCATGTAAAACCAATTTGCAAGCAGTTGTGTCCAAACCCACACAGCCCCTTGGTCCCACCATCCAGCGGGGGGGTCTTTTTATGTTCAATCAAGTGATCAAATGAGTGTCCAGTGTATATTGCTGTAGTTTCACCATTCACCCCATCACAGCCCTTACATTCCACCACACCCCCTCTTCCACAGATTGTTCCCTAGGCTTAGACAAGGGGCACAGGTGGATGAGAAACAAAACAGTCTACTTTCTCTGGAGCTGTTGTCTTGGACTCTGGTCAATTCTGGGTGTTTTCTTTCATGGGCTGACAGTTTGTCCAGGAATAACCTTTCGATCCTACTAATGAAGTACAAGCAATTAGATATATAGGTATTTAAGCAGTATTAATTGTTATCGTAGGTTACTTTGGTGCAGACACAGATGTTTGAATAGTATGTTAATCCATGAATTACATTTTTTTCTGTTGAATATGACAGGGTCTTACTGTGGCTTATAACATCTCCTGACCATTAGAGGGTGCAAGCTTGTGGGATCAGCTTATTCCTCCAAGGAGAGAGCCAATAGTCAATTAGATTTGGGATATACAGGCATATGGCTGCCTCTACTTCAGAGTATTTCCAGGAAGGTGAGGTGTAGCTGGTGCTGACGGAGGAGTCTTGCTTGACTCAAGGAGACCCATATTTGCTTTATTGGTTTAGTGGCCTTTGGTAATGCTCTGGTATTCCAGAGACCATCTGTACACTTGCATGTGTGGTCTCAATACATCTTTCCCATGTTAAGGTCAGGTCTTTGACAGCAGGGCCTTATCGTCTCTCTTCTTGCAGGTATCCCAGTTTAGAGACAAGGAGCCTTTACCTTTTGTGGGGGCTTGGATCCCCTGGACAACATCTCCTTGGTAGAATAATCCATTGCTGATGTCAGAGCTCCTGCATTAATATATTTTGCTTAATTGCATAGCTTAAGGAGACTTTAGTATTATATTTGTTTCTGAATAGAGAATAATCTTTTTCACAGTTCCTATGTCTATTGGTCAATTCAAGAAGGCAGTTTTACTGGTTTTATAAGAGATTACCTCTATAATAGTTGTCTCCAATTTACAGTTGGAGAATAACATCATCATCATATTTCTCCTTGTTCTATCGGGGAGGAGGTAAGAAAGTCTCTCGTATTAAAACTTTTGTGGCTCCTAAAAGGTAAGTTTTGTTAGGACTCATTATACATAGTTGTTACATGTAGGATCCACAGAGGGTTTTGATGTTTGTAGCAATCTGAGGCTTTTCTTCCTTTCAATGTTTGGATGGGCCAACCTTTCTGTTGGCATTTTCTGGTACATCCTACTCGATGCAAAGCTGTATCTTTTCTTTCTCATCCATTAAGTTGGTGACATTTTGACCTGTTGGAACATACAAATCTTTTCCCATAGTTAGTTTTAAGATTTGAATTGCAAGGTTTTTGACAAAAAGGTTTCATTTCTATCTGTATCCCCCCCCCATTTTTTTATTTTTGGGGGTTTTTGTTTTTTGACCCATGAGTCTCCAGAAGGCAGTTGTATTATACATACCTATAGGGTGGAATCAAGGCACAGCTTTCATCAAATTCACCCTTGCTGTTTTGGTTGACTGTATGTGATAAACTTGGGAAGCAAACTTAATTTTTTCTTTAAATCATCTTGTAGGTGAAAGAGAATGCTACGAGGTGATACCGTACAACAGTAAAATTATAGAGAACATTTGTATGTGCCAATCCCAAAGTTATTGTTATACAGATTTTATGTAGAACAAACGTGGACAACAGCAATTTCTATCTCCGTTTAACTCAGATGCATTACCTTTTTTTTTAAATTTTATTTATTTCTGTATGTGTATGAATGTACTGTCTGCACTCAGGTTTGTGCACCCGTGTCATGCAATGCCGCGGAGGTCAGAAGAGGGTGTCAGATTCCCCTGGAACTGGAGTTTCAGATGGTTCTCAGCCACCACGTGGGTGCTGGGGATCGAACCCGGGTCCTTTGTAAGAGCGGTCGGTGCTCTTAACCGCTAGGCCATCTCTCCAGCCCCTGCATTACCATTTTTATCAGAGCCTGTAAACCAATGTTGTTTAATATACACATATTTACTTTTACTGAGTCCGAAAACACCATGTAACCTGTATACAGTGTCTGGGCAAAACTGGATACTTGTTGAACTCACGTCTATTAAATATGCATTAATCGAATACACACCCGTGTCCCTCTCCTGCCCCTCCCGCCCTTCCCAATTCACCTGCTATTCTTACATAGCACAGGTCCACCTGCTCAAAGATGTCACTATCTGCACTGGGCTGAACCTTCCTACACCAATTAACAATTAAGAAAATGCCTGGTAGATATGTCCTTGGACAGTCTGATGGAAGAAATTGCTCAACAGATGTTCTGTCCGCCCAGGTGATTCTAATTTGGGCTGTTTACAAAAACCAGTTAGCACAAGTTCTTCAGTTTAAATTATGCTTTTTTTTTTGGAAAGTACCTTCACTAACAAATGCACATATGTAAAACTACTGAAAAAATTATCTTTATGCCTGTTCAAGAATTAAATCTAGCTATAGCTACAGACTTGTTCTTGTCTCCTTTAAGAATTATCCTTTGATGTTGTCCCTCTTTACTGCT
Source organism: Rhizomys pruinosus (assembly GCA_009823505.1). Lineage (NCBI taxonomy): Eukaryota > Metazoa > Chordata > Mammalia > Rodentia > Spalacidae > Rhizomys > Rhizomys pruinosus. Next base: position 844,592 of record VZQC01005092.1, on the reverse strand, counting down.
GCATAGAACTCCATTGTGTACATGTACCACATTTTCTCTATCCACTCGTCAGTTGAGGGGCACCTGGGCTGGTTCCAGCTTTTTGCTATTGTGAACAGAGCTGCAATAAACATAGCTGTGCATGGATCTCTGCAGTAAGTTGTGTCTTGTGGGAAACATGGCCTGCTATGGCTTTCTGTTTACACTGTACTCTATTGTGTAAGGAAGGTCTCAGAATGAAGCAAGAGAAAATGGTGGTGAGCCAGCCCTAGACTGAGAACTACTGGAAACTGATTACCGCTGGCTGAGTAAGAATATGCCTTACTTGAGATTTCTGAATGTGGTGACTAAACTCCAGGATATGAATTTGCTCAGAAGGATATCTGAATTCAAAAGTTTGACTGCATATGACTTAATTTGGATGATGATTTTGGATAATGATTTGGATAAGTTTGCATGAGTTCTGGGGGGGGGTTGTATGGAGGGAAACTTAATTTGATTAGGAACTATCTTATGAAATGTTCAAATGCTCAATAAAATATTTTTAAAAGATTTAAAACAGAAAAAAAATAAAAGTTACAAAAAAGAAGGAGGAAAAGCAGGAGGAGGAGGAGGAGGAGGAGGAGGAGGAGGAAGAGAAAGAACAGTGACACAGATGTGGTGATGTATGTGTAATTCCTAGTCTGAGCACTGTAGAGGCAGAAGCAGGTAGATCTCTCTGAGATCTATGCCAGCATGTTCCAGATAATGAGTAGGCTGGGGGGTAATCCCATTGAGTCAGTTGTCTGGGAGAAGGGCCAAGTTTAGGAAGGACAATTAAACTTAAGCCCTGCTACACAGAGGTGCAAGAATTATCCCTGTAATGTACTATTTCCTCTGAGATCCCCTGTCCTAATGCAAAATCTCACAGGACAGTAGCCATGCATAACTTTTTATTATCTTTGTTCTATCTCTGTTCTGCCAACATTTCTCAAAAGGCTTGGCGTTTTCCTTCTTTTCTTCATTTGCCTTCCTGTGCCGCTGCAGAGATTTATAACTTGCCTACTCTGGGGCATTTTTCTTTTAAACTCCAATTCAATTTTCTTCAAGCTTCCATTCGAATCCATTATTTTTGTATATTTTTATTGAATTTTGTGTATTTCACATCTTAATCATAGGCAACTTATTCATAGGCAACTTCCCATACCCATTCCCACTAGAATCCATGCATTCTACTGTTTACATTAAAGCCTATCAAGTCAGGTTAAGTGTCCCCAAATGTCCCTCGGTGCAAGTTCATTTCCTGGGGTCTAGTCAGTATAACTAGAGTGTCTCTCTTAAAGAAGATCAGCTCTTCTTCACCCAGCAGTAATCAGCTGCCCAATAGTTCTCTAACAAAATTGGGACCTGTGAATCCTTTTTAAATTCTTTACTAATGAGATTAAGAACAAATATTAAGGGACATGATTTCCATAGGATCATCAGTTGACCAAAATGGTACATTCCAAAATTACTGGTAACAGGAACAGTTATAAAACAATTCTAATAAGAAGTATTATGTCCATATGTATTCATTAAAAGTCTTAAATCGAAAAAGAATTCTCATCAGACAAGTTAAAATATCATTTTGCCTTTGTTTCCCTGGATTTAATAATCATAATTTAATTAAAGAAAATTACCCCTTATCTACCCATTTAGGAATTTTTCACGTTTGTAAGGTATGACATCCTGTTTTTCAAATTTTCCCAAAAATATTTTTCATGGGCAAACAAAAATACTTAGATGTCATGATAAAGTCAGTGTAACTAATTCTGTTTCAAACTAAACAATTTTAACCAGTATTATGGCAAAAATTATTTTCTTCTCTTTTTTTTCAAATATAGAGAAATGTTTTACTGAGGATAGTTTCATATGACATTAAAGTAATGTATTTTCTATCTAATAAAATAGTCCATAATTGGGTTGAGAATAAAATAAAAATTATTAAATATTCACATAATTGGCTTTAAAATATAGAAGATATTAGGAAGATGCAAATCAAATTGGAATAGAAACATAAAATTTAGATTTTCTTTTTAAGCTTTTTTCTTTTCAAGATTTTTTTCTTTATAAACTTTTGCATTTCTTTTTTAAAATTTTTTATTACTTCTTTATTTTTTTCATTTTTTAACAATAAGTAATAATTTATGAGTACAAGCATCCTTCATGTAAAACCAATTTGCAAGCAGTTGTGCCCAAACCCACACAGCCCAAGGGTCCCACCATCCAGCTGGGGGCCTTGTATGTTCAATCAAGTTGATCAAATAAGTGTCCAGACTATATTGCTGTAGTTTCACCATTCACCCCAATTGCAGCCCTTACATTCTATCTTGCCCCTCTTCCACAGATTGTTCCCTAAGCTTAGAAAAGGGGCACAAGTGGACGAGAAGCAAAACAGTCTACTTTCTCTGGAGCTGTTGTTTTGGGCTCTGGTCAATTCTGGCTGATTCTTTTCATGGGCTGACAGTTTTTTTTTTTTTTATTATTATTATATTATAAATTATATAAGTATATAAGTTATATATAATATATATAGTTTACTATATATATTATATATATAGTATTTAAACTATTAATTATTATGGTAGATTACTTTGGTATAGACACAGATGTTTAGATGGTATGTTAATCCATTAATTACATTTTTATATGAGGACATTAAAGTCATCATTAATGATCATATTCATTCTATTTAAAGTCCTAAAAATATAACTACCCTTGTTTAAAAATATATGTGGCAAAATGGTAACCATTTTTGAAGAAATTTAAAGTCTGTTTCTTAGCTCTATAATGGTATCTTAGTCCACATTAGTCACTGTAAGAATATTTACTGAAGTTTTTTGGTGAACTTTGTTTTTTACATAAATTATTTCAAATCTTGACAAATGTGTGTTTGAATTTTCTTAGATAGGCTTTTTTATTTAATAGCTTTTAAAATATTTTATTGAATTTTTATCTTATGTGTATAAGTGTATTTCCTCTGTGTGTGTAAGGACCATTTGAGTCCTATGTCATGCAATACCCACAAAGAAGGTGTCTGACTCCTTGGAATGGGAGTTAAGATCAATTGATAGCCTTCATGTGGGTCTGGGGCATCCAACTCAGGTCCTCTCCAAGAGCAGTCTGTCTCTTAACCTCTGAGCCATGTCCCCAGCAACAAGTTTAATAGCTTTTATGAAATAATGTAAAAAGTTGTACAAATGCCTCTGAAATTTTGTGTTTGAGGAAGCCTACACATGGAGAAATTTAATTTTATGAGAAGTTATCACTTACTGAGAAAAGTAAATACTATATCCTTGATTTTTCTTAAGTCTTCCTATTTTATGGATTTGTGCCATTTAACAACTATAAATGTTATGGATAAAATCATAAACAGTTTAGTCATTATTTATTTATTTATTTATTTGTTTATTTATTTTGGGTGTTTCTGATACAAGGACTCCTGTAGAATCAGTTGGCCTGGAACTCACTCTGTAGACCATGTTGGCCTTAAACTCACAGAGTGATCAGCCTGCCTCTGCCTCCTGAGTACTAGGATTAAAGGCATGTACCACCATGCCTGGCAATTTATTTATTTTTAATTTGAAATCATGCCATCAAACTAAAGAAAATACAAGCAGTTAACTTAAATACGAAATGCATTAACATGATTCACCAAAAATTAACATACATTTTTATTCACTTCATATTTTCTTTATTTTAAAATTATATATTTTTCATGTGTTCTTATATTCTCTAGAATGTACTTCCTTTTACGGGGCATTGTGGACTTGAAATTTCCTAATTTTAGGAAAGATCACTATGTTCAGTTAAGTATAAAGATAGAACCTATAACTTCAATATTGTAATAAATTATATATATATATATATTTTTTTTTACTGAAAGTTGGCTAAGAATACAGAATATATGAGCTTTTCAAGAAGCTATATGAGGGCTGGAGAGATAGCCTAGCAGTTAAGAGCACCGACCGCTCTTGCAGAGGACCTGGGTTCGATCCCCAGCACCCACATGAAGGCCAAGAACCGTCTGAAACTCCAATTCCAGGAGAACTCCAGTTCTGGGGGAATCCAACACCCTCTTCTGACCTCCGCGGCATTGCACGACACGGGTGCACAGACTTGCATGCAGACAGTACATTCATACACATACAGAAATAAATAAAATAAAAAAAAAAGAAGCTATATAAGAGCTGGGTATGGTTGCATGTGGCTTTATTTCCAGCTTTGGAGGAGGTGCAGAAGCAGGGAGATCTTGTGAGATCAGGGCCAGCCTTTTCTCCATGGCAAGTTCCAGGTTAGTTATGATCCCAGGGAGACTCTGTCTGAAAAAGATTACACCACCAACAAAATAAGAAGCATGTGCTTTTGGAAGGACATATCTAGTGAATATACTGTAAGGAAGAACTTACTATTCTTATTCCATTTGCTTTTTGACAAATGAGCATACAATCAAACAGCCTTCCATGTATGTATTTTTATACAAATATATTAGTGCAGCTGTTGACCCTCTTCAAAGAAGCTTCTAAATACCATGGACTCTATTTAACAACTAGCCAAAGCATAGAAAATATGTTACTGTAGAGTGCTCAGTCTCAAATGGCACATATATATTGCCATGTCACAAGGCACAGGCAACACCAAAGAAGAGAGAAGAGAAAGACTGAAGGTGCCAGAATTTAGAGAGGAAAAGAACAAAATAGTGCCTTGTGGATATGATGGGACATTGCACACATGAACTGACAACAGCTTTTGCCTCCCACACAAGATCATCACAAGATCAAGCCAGTCAACATCCCAGCATGGATAAGAGAGGGACCTACAAAGCCAGGCCTACATGAGAACTTTTTCCCACTGATGGCTGCTGAGGCCCAGAATTCAGAAGCATAGTATGTGATAGGTTGCCTATACTCAGTTGATATCCATCCACTCATAAACACATCATCAGCACAGACAGGATTCAGCAGGCAATAAGGAAAAATAAAAGAGGTTCTTGTGCTCCTCCTGCTCCACCTACCAGAGACCTGTCTACTAACCTGTAAATCAGATCCTCCTCACGGAGGCTTTACTGGCCTTTACTCTGAGAAGATTCATTTTCTATACACAACTTTCCAGCCTCGGGTTTAAGCCTGCTCCTGATTTTCTCACCTAAGGCCTCTGGACTAGCCTTCTCAATCAGAGTCCTCCCACTTCATGCTGATCCCTTGACCTAAGCTAGATGCATATGCCTGCTTCAGGGGCCAAACCTGCTCTTTGTAGTTTCTTAGACACAGCCCTGGCTGTCACCACCTCCACACTTTGACTCTGGTCTCTCTGTCAGGGATCTGCACAGTACCCTAGTACTCAGAACACACCCACTGTTGCTTGATTCCCCTGCACCCTTCTGAGCAGCTTCATACATTCTCCCCATGCTGTCCAACTTCCAGCATTGGGCCTAGGTCCTCACCTTTTGTTCTTGTATTAGATCTCTGGGCTAACCACCTAACCAGACCCTGTCCGCTGCATTGTACACCAGCCTTAGTTATAAGACACCCTTATGATTTTCCTACCTTAGACTTTCGATTCTGGCAGAACCTACCAACTGAAACCCATAACCTTCTTTCCATTCACCCTTCCAGAAAGTACTTCATTAATCATCTTGGAAACATCCTGTTCTACAAATAGAAAGTCAAAGATGAGAAACTAAAGCACATACCAATTAACTACTCATATCTGAGTAAAATGGAACCAAACTACAACAACAGTATAAACAGAAATAAAATTTCACCTGAACAAAAACAGATTGCAATTTTTTATCAGGCATATTACCAACAAGAGAAAGCCATATGTTCAAACAATTTTAAAATACAAACATTATAAAAAGGCAAAAGAATATTTCCTCAACAAAACCCATCAGCATTACAGCTGAGGTTTTCAATGCAGACTATGAAAGCCATCATAGCCTTGACCAAAATATTCCAAATTCTAAATGACCATGGTTGCCAACCCAGAATATTTTACTAGCAAAAACTATCTATCACAGTTGACATGGAATGTCATATGCTCTATGAAATTAATAGGATAAAGAATTTATGTTCAACAACCAGCTCTACATAGATTATTCTCAAAGAAATGCAAAGGACTAAATATAAAAATAACTATATATAAGAGATTACTAAAAGAAATGAAATGAAAGTATAATTACAAAAACACAAATAACAAGTAATGAATGACAAGTAAGGAAATGACAGTAACCAATACATGTCTTTCAATAATAACTTTAAATAACAGTGACCTCAAGTACCAAGTCAAAAGACAAAGGCAAATGGAATGGATTAAGAAAAACGTCCATCTTTTTGTCTGTAAGAAACTCATCTCAACATTGTGGATAGGCACTGCCTTTGGGTGAAACAATGGAAAAATATTTAAAGGAAATGACACTGAGAAAAAAATAAGATGCTGTAATTAGAATAACTGACAAAGTAGACTTCAAATTAAAACTAACCAGAAGAGGTAAAGAAAGTCACTTTATTGTGATCAAAGGAAAAATTGAACACAATGGTATTACAACCATGAAAATATATGCACCAAATACTGGTGTGCACAATTTCATAAAACAGAACTACATGCCATTAAAACACATATTAACCAGAACTCAAAATAGTAGAGTATTTTGATACCCCAGTGTTTCTAATAGATTGGTCAACTGGACACAGAATAAACAGAGAGATATCTTAATTAAATGACAACTTACATTAATGGACCTAACATATATCTATCAAATATTCCACACAAACACCAAAGAACACACTTTCTATTCAGCACTTCCAGGAAGAATCTCTACACTACACATAAAATATTGTCACATGAGTCCATGAGTTTAGCTGATGGCTAAACAGCAAGAAATGTTTCCAGACAGGAGAATCTATCCTTTGAGTTTGACCAGAGACTCCCACAATTACACCCTCTACTGCCATAGCCACTGATGCCTCCCAGAACTTGAAGCTATGACTGTGTTGCAGAAGACAGGGCTCATTTTGGACACAGGTTTTGGAGCAATGGAGATGGGACTGGCCTGGAAGCAACCTCCTCGGAAGACTACCTTCATAAGTTTGTAGACCATTATGTGATCTGCTGAGGGGAAACATCAATCAATGGTAGAACCCTAGCTTCATGGCCTAATAACCACATCCATCACTGGCACAGCAATTTGACCTTGGTAGAATAGAGACACTTTTATCTTGGGGGTAATCAATAGCTCCCTAACTGGATTTAAAGCCCACTCAATGGAAAGAAACTCATGTTGTACTCTAAACATAGCAAAATACACAAAACTGGAGAGGTGAGAAATCATAAAGAACAGCCTGAGACTATCAAATCCCTAGAGAAACATAATTTCTGACATGTGCAAAATATGGAGCCTTATATTTACTGACAAGTATCCCAGTAACCATTAATAAAAGAAGCTTCTTTTGCAACAGATAAATATTATTAGGAAGTTCTACAAGTGGTTATACACAAAGATTGTCTGTGAGTTGAACATCCCTAGTTGAACATCTACAGTGCAACCTCTACACCTATGGCTCAGAGAACACTGAACACTAATGTATCTCTCAATTCTCCAGAATCTTGAAACTATCTCATGGAACAGAGGGCCAGGGTTTCAAAATGTCACAAATGGCAAAAGTGTAGGGAAAAAAAGTCTGCAGAGTGTGGGTCCTTGGAGCACAATCCTATGTTAAACTCCACCAACCCAGTTCCCAGGCACCATCTTGGAAGAGGTGGGTGAAAAAATGTAAGAGCCAGGGTGGAGGTATATGGCCACATAAATATAAAGTACTATAGTCTGCTGGGACCTTCCTCATATAAACATACATTAATGGTGTTAACATGCACAGGACCCATGCAAATTCAAGAAGACAAAATGTTGAAATGGGCAGCAAGCCTTAACCTTAGTAGAAGAACAATTGGCAGTTGATTACTGCTCTGTGAGGAAGAGCTGATCTTAACTGGAGGGACACTAAATAGGCTGACTATATCCTAGTGGATTAAGTTGAACTGAGGGATGTCTTGGGACACTAACTTGACTCTATTGGCCTTATCACAAATGAAATAATGCATGGATTCCCTTGGGGGGTATAGAAAGATATCAGTGGTGAAGTAGGTAGAAAGGTGATCAAGATATTCTGTATGGGAGAACACATGGGGCCCCTCACTCAGCTCCAGGCTAGGCTGCCTTGTTCCTGGACCCAGATTCAAGAATTTGCAACCAGCCCTGGATTGCCAGTAGGTGGACCCCACATGGTGTGGTGGTTCTGTAGGTTCATCTCTCCTAATGAGTGTATGAGGCTGGACTCTGCTTGGTGGTGAGAGCCTTCAACTGTGTGGCAATGGCATATCAGACTCTGTAACCATTAGCTAGGGAACACCTGGGGCCTCTCCCTCGTCTCCAGGCTAGGCTTTCCTGCCCCTGGACCCAGATTCAGATGTTTGCAACCAACATTGGAGAGCAGGAAGGCAGACCCCAGGTGATACGGGGTTCAAGCCAGATGTCTTGAAGTTCTGGAGGGTCTCTTGACTAGCTGGGTGAGAACCAGCTGGTACTTCCAGTACAAAACAAGAAGCTATAACTAGAAGCCTAGACTAATCAGGCTTTCATTTCTGATAAGAAGACAAGGAAGGATCTTGAAAAATACCAGCAAAGTCAGTCTTACAATTCAACAAAGTAACTCTTGAGTTTTGTATCAGAACCACAAACAACAAAAGAAATCCCCATGCCAAAATCATAACAAAGAAAAACAATAAAAGAAAAAAAACATAAATAATATGTCTCTACTAAATATTACCAGTCCTGTAGAAGAGTTCTACAATGAAGACCCCCTAGCTGTAACCCTGGACAGAGGACTTAAAAGAACTATCATACACATGATAAAAAAATCAAGTAATTTAAAGAACACATGAACAAATGAATCAAAGGACTAGAAGAAGATAGAGATAGTCTAAAAGAACATGGGGATAAACTTCTGTCTGACTTCAAAAAAGAGATACAGATACTAAAGAAAATTCAGACTGAAATGAAAAAGGAAGTGGAATACTCAATAAAGCATTTGGAAAGGATTGGAGAAAGCCTCAGTAACAGCAAGAATGAAATAGAAAATAGAATACCAAAACTGGAAGATAAAAATGGAAGAATTGGACCACTCAAGCAAAGATTATGAAAAATTTGAAGAAACACAGGACTAGAATATCCAGGAATTTTGAAAAAGCATGAAAAGACCAAACTTAGATATAGAGGAAGGAGAATTTCAGGATAAGAATTTCAGATATTCAACAGGAGTATAGAAGAAAATGTTCCCAAATTAAGGGAAGACATACCCACACAATACAAGAAGCACATTGAATACCAAATAGATGGAAATAGAAAAAAAGTTCTTCACACCATATCTTAGTAAAAACAATAGATATTCAAAATAAAGAGAGAATACTGAAAGCTGCAAGACAAAAACAACAAGTCATATATAAAGGAAAACCCATGAGAATCACAGCTGAATTTTCCATGAAAACTATGAAGGCCAGAAGAGTTTGCACCAAATTATTCCCAGTTCTAAGTGACTATAGATGTCAACCCAGAGTACTTTATGCTACAAAAATATCTATTATAGTTGAAGGAGAAAGAAAAATCTTCCATGATATGAAAAGTTTCAAAGAATCCATGTCCAGAAAACCAGGTCTTCAGAGAATACTTGAAAGAATACAAAAAGTGGAAGAAAAGAATGACTGTACCCAACCAGCAACACAAAGCAGTAAATGAAGTTAAAACCTAGACAAAAATGCAAACAGAATCAAGATGAAGGCAAACAATATATGTCTCTCACGTATTAATGGACTGAAATCCCAAGTCAAGATATATAGACTAGTAGAATGGATAACCCAACTTCTTGTCTGCAAGAAATCCATTTCACATTCAAGGACAGGCACTATCTTAAGGCAAAAGGGTAAAAAAAAATACTCAAAGCAAATGGCACTAAGAAGCAAGAGGGACTTGTTAGTCTGATATCAGATAAAACATACTTGAAACTAAAACTAATCAGAAGAGATGAAGTGATATCTACAATACTTTAAGAGATTTTCTACAATGCTTTAAGACATAGCTTAATCCCAACACACTAATAGTAGGGGACTTTAGTACCACATTGTGTCCATTAGGCAGGTCAACAGGATAAAGAGTAAACAGAGAGACATGTGAACTGAACAGTACACTACACCAAATGGACCTAACAGACATCTACTGAATATTACACCCAAACACCAAAGAACATATTTTCTATTCAGCATCCCCTGGAACTTTCTCCAAAATTGATAACATACTGGATCACAGAATAAACTCTGAAAATGACAGAAGAAAACATTGCCAGTAACATACAAGATATAGGTGTATGAAAAGACTTCTAAATCAGACAACAGCTGCTCAGGAAATAAGGTCAACAATCATAAGTGGAAATTCATTAAACTCAAAGGTTTCTGTACAGCAAAAGAAACTATGAAAGAAGTGAAGAGAAAACCCACAGAGTAGGAGGAAACCTTTGTCAGTGATACATCTGACAGAGGTTTAACATCCAGAAGATGAGCTGAAGAGAAACATCACAAATGAAGAAGTGAAGATGGCTGAAAAACACCTTAAAAGTGTTCAACATTGCTAGTAATTAAGACAATGCAAATTAAAACCATTTTAATATTTCATCTTATCCTGGTACGACTGGCTATGATCATGAAAACAAATGATACCAAATGCTGGAGAAGTTGTAGGTAAAAGGGAACATTCATTCATAGCTTTTGGGAATGCAAACTTGTACAACCCCTTTAGAAAACAGCATGGAGAACTCTTAAAATAAAAAGACTTAAAATGCTGGGTGTGGTGGTACACGCCTTTAATCCTAGCACTTGGGAGACAGAGGCAGGCGGATCTTTGTGAGTTCAAGGCCAGCCTGGTCTACAGAGTAAGTTCCAGGACAGCTGGACTACAGGGAGACCCTGTCTCGAAAAGACCAAAAAAAAAAAAAAAAAAAAAAAATTAAAAATGAACTACCACTTGACCCAGTCATACTACTCCTGGGTATATACCCAAAAGACTCTTGCTATTGCAGAAATGGATGCACAGCCATGTTTATTGCAGCTCTTTTTACAATAGCTAAGAGCTGGACACAACCCATATGTCCCTCAACTGATGACTTAGATAAATAAAATCTAGTACATTTACACAATGGAGTTCTACACAATGGTAAAGAAAGACAATGTCGTGAAATTTGTAGGTAAACAGATGGAAATAAAAGTTGTTATGTTAAGTGAATTAACACAGACTCAGAAAAATAAATAAATAAAGCTCACTCTGTGAAAGGAAACTCATGTGTGGTATTAACATAGCCAGATGCACGTCTGGAGAAAGCATAGATTTTAGATAGCTTCACAAGGTAGACACATCTCTAGGCTAAGGTAAAATTTTACTAACTACAAAATAAGTATTCTGATATTTACAGACAAATATTCCAGACACCATTCAGAAAAGAAGTTTCATTTGCTCAAGACCTGAATAGTATGGAGTGGACACACACACACACACACACACACACACACACACACACACCTGGTCTGTGAATGGCTTATTCCTAAGCAACACATCTATAATACAACCTCTACAAACAAGTCTCAAGGACCCAAGGAGGCAATAACTAATCCTTTTTCAACTCTCATTAAGGAAGCTCCTCCATGCAACAAGAGGTCAGGAATACAAAGGAACCTGAATGGCCAAAAGATGAAGATTAGGAGTCTACAGAGTGGTTTCATGGACAGACTGAGTATATTCAGATTCACCCACCCAAGGCACAGGCAACATTGTGAAAGAGGGGGCGGAAAGACTGCAGGTGCAAGACCAAACAGAAATGAATGCTACCAGCTCCTGGAACTTGATTCATATAAACCTATAGTATTGGTATCAGCAAACTCAGCTGGATAAAAATCCCAGCACAGAACTCAAGAAATGGGTAACAGAGCCCAACTTTGCCCTGGGAAATATTGTCAGCAGATGGTGGTCAGGTGAGGAAGCCCTGGCCTTCATTAGAAAAGAGACTCCAGATAGGAGTAGAGCTCATGGGAGGAACTGGTCCTGAGTAACCAGCAGGAAAAGTAATTTGGCACAGTATACTCTAGCACAAATGACAGAGGGTTTAAACTCCAGGCTTGGGGGGCGAGGGAAGGGGCCAAGGGAGAAGCAGGCATAATGGTGATTAATTCTGACTGAAAAATTATGTGTGAACCACATAATTTTAATAAAAAATAAATTCTGTATGATATACACAAAATTTCAATAAAAATTTACCAAAAAGATGTGAAAATTGAGAATCCTATAAATACAACTGAAATGTTACAGAAGGCTGAATATGGAGAATACAGCAATAATTAACAATGAGTCTCAAATTCAATGAGACCTACTCAGATTCCAGGTTTTTTTTTTTTCAGATATGAGAAACTGGTCATATTACTGATATGGAAATATCATCAAACTTCTTCAGGGTACTGCTAAATTAACTTATTTCAGTTTCCAATACAGAACTATCATTCCTTCCCATGTATGACTTAATTGATGCCAGTGTGTTCTCTCTTGCCATGTATTATAACTGACTGCAGAGTTACATATTCCCTAGACAGTCTATAAGCTATTAGTGTGGTCATTATCAGTATATGACTATAGGTTCTGAATTTGCCTCCAATTTCTAGCATCCATATATATTCAGTGGAAAATGGCTAAAGTTGAGTTTTATGTTTAATCTGAGATGAGTCCAATTTCACTATTTCACTTGAGAATATTCAGTTTTCACAGAATTATTATTATTTACTCTCTTGTGTGTTCTTGGCAACTTTCTTTTTTATTTTTAATGTATTTTATTGAATTTTTGTGCATTTCATACAAAAATTTTTTCTTTTTAAAATATGTTTATTTTCTCAAAGCCAATTTTTATTGAAGCTTTGTGCATTTAATACAAAATTTCCCTATCAAATCTAGTCCCATTTCCCCTTACTTGCCCCCTACCCCACCCCACCAGAGCTCACGCATTCTGTCAAGCATGTTTTTCATCTTTTTCTCGGTCTTTTTTAAAAATTTCAAAGTAAAAGAAGAAGTTCACTGTTTCAGTCAGCTCTTTGATCCAGCCTTTTGTTGTTGTTGTTGTTGTTGTTGTTGTTGCTGTTGTTGTTTTTCCTTCCAATTTGCATCACTCCAAAATATGCATATATGCATGCCACATATCAAGATTATGACATCATAAGTTTTAGCATCTTCAGTTTATGGTTTCTTTTTTCTTTATTAGATTGAAAAATGTCATGTTTTCCTTAAGGAAGAGTTTGAAGGCTCCTCCTTGGCAAGCCCAGACAACCATCAGTCCTGCCCTTGTGCTCCACACGGGGTCTTCCCTTCCCATGGTCACCAAATGAGGTCCAGTAAGCACTACATGCTGTCTTGATCTTCCTGTACTGGTCTTCATTATACAGCCTGGGTAATCCAACAATGGCAGTCTATACTCTGAAGAGGCTGAAACCCCAATAGTGCTCAATCCACAAGCTGGATGTCTCAGCAGTCCCCATCTGGCACTGAAGGTTTGGGGGATTCTTAGAGAGACATGAGTCTTCACTCCATATTGGAAGGTTAAAAAGCTGTGTCTCATGTCTTTGAATGATGGCAAAAGCAGTGGCAGCCACAGGGTAGCTGTACTTGCCAGTAAGAGTTAAGACAGGCAAAACAACAGTGCTTTTTTATTTATTTTTATTTTTGTCTTTTTACTAAGATCTTAAGTTTTATAACTGAAGTACAATTGCTCAGGCCTTACTGATTATTTCTGGTTATACCTTCCTTTTGGATGTTTAAGGACACACAGCCCAGATTAACCAAGGTTCTTGTTTTCCCAAGGTCAGTTGAGGATCTGGTTCTCAGGTTTTGGTGTGAGAAGAAGCCCCTGGCTCCTTTTGGATTTTCATTTACCAGTTCCATCCACTTGAGGACAAAGTCAGCTCTTGCTAGACCAGGCTTCTTTATTTTTAAGGAATGATCTCTAGTATTGAGTTCCCTTGTTTTATTTTTTTTAATTTTTTTTTATTTTATTTATTTTTGTATGTGTATGAGTGTACTGTCCGCATGTAGGTCTGTGCACCTGTGTCGTGCAATGCTGTGGAGGCCAGAAGAGGGTCTGGGATTCTCCTGGAACTGGAGTTCTCCTGGAATTGGAGTTACCGACGGTTCTTAGCCACCATGTGGGTGCTGGGGATCGAACCTGGGTCCTCTGCAAGAGCAGTCGGTGCTCTTAACCACTAGGCTATCTCTCCAGCCCAAGTTCCCTTGTTTTAAAGGAGGGATAAAAGAAAGAAAGAAAAAAAAAACATAAGAAAAGAGGAAAATAAGGGAAAACAGGCAGTAGACAGGAGTCAGGGACAGCCCTTAGTACTATAGACAAAGTACACCTAGATTAGAGTCCTGACCTTTTCTCTTAAATTTTTATGCTATATAAAAGCTCTTGTAACTTTTCTATTCCTGTTTCTGTTTTTTTTCTAATTGAGAGTGAGCCAAGTTCCATATACAGAATTCTCCATAATACAAGGTCAAATCAATAAATGGTAGCTGTTGCTATTGTATTTAAAACAATTTTAAGATGAATGGTTTATTAATTCAGCATTATCTTCTTTAAGGTCAATTTTAACAATACTTAGCTATTTATAATAAAATTTAATGAAGAGGGAGGAAAGATGGTCAGAGAGAGAGAGAGAGACAGAGAAATAGAGAGAGAGGATAAATAAAGTTTAGCTGGTTAAAAAAAACAGAGTGAGGGGCTGGAGAGATAGCCTAGTGGCTAAGAGCACCGACGCTCTTGCAGAGGACCCGGGTTCGATCCCCAGCACCCACATGGCGGCTAAGAACCGTCTTTAACTCCAATTCCAGGAGAACTCCAGTTCCGGGGAATCCGAGACCCTCTTCTGACCTCCGCGGCATTGCACGACACGGGTGCACAGACCTGCATGCAGACAATACGTTCATACACATACAAAAATAAATAATAAAAAAAAAATTAAAAAAAAAAACAGAGTGAAACATTATTTCAGAAATCTACTGAACAATTACATATAAAATAACTTTACATGAGCCTATGTGTAGAGCTAAAGCCCGTAAAATAAATTGGGCCATACAGGAGAAAACACCTTTTAAGTTGTTATCCAGGGTACTCAAAGAGACTCCCACAGTTATACATGTTATTGCATCAGCAATTGGTTGCCTCCCAGAAATTGAAGTTATGACACTATTGCTGAAGACAGGACACAGGATTTGGAGCAGTGCAACAGGAACTGACCTAGAAGCTACCTCCTCTCATAGCTGTGGGGAGCCAGCTTTCAGAGCTTTGAGACCACTAAGCAAGCTTAATAACCACAACAATATTGGGGCATTATGGCACCTTTATCTTGGGGGTAATCAATAGCTACCTAATTGTATTTACAGTCCACTCAATAAGAGGGAACTCATACATGGTATTGTAACCATAACCGATTTCACATCCCTAAACAAATGGAATTGTTTACTATGTGTTAAATATGGATCTTTATATTTACACATAGGTATTCAAGTCACTTCTCTTCAAAGAAACTTCTTTTGTAACAAATGGTGACTATTACAGAATTTGACAACTAGCCACAGATTGTCTGTGAAATGTACAATCCTTGATTACACATCTACAAGGAAACATATACACCTAAGGCCCACAAAACATGATAGAACAAGTATTAGAAATAATACTAATGCATCTTTCACTTCCCATCAACATAGCTCTCTAGTTCAAAAGAGGTCCATGAACACAGAAGGACAGAGATTCCCAAAGCATAGAGAATAAGACTCTACAAAGTGTCTCTCATTCAACAGGTCTCCTATATTAAACTTCACCCATCCAGTGTTCAGAGACCATTGTGGAAAGGGTTCAGAAAGACTAAGGGGAGGAGGTGCACGATCATATGGAAATAGAGCCTTATAGGCTCCAAGTATGTTAGTCATGTGAACCTACAACAATTGTGTCAATGTGCAAAAGACCCATGCAAACTCAAGCACACAAAAACCCAGAATAGAACTGTGGAAATGGGCATCAGGCCCCAACCTTAGCCAAAGAACTACTGACAGATGATTACTCTTGGGTGACAAACAGATTTTCTTCATAAAGGGAAGGACTCTAGAGAAGTTGACTAGAACTGAGTGGATGAAACTCTTCTGAAGGATGTTTGGGGACACTAATTTGACAAGATGAGCCTTAACATGAATGACAGAATGCATGAAGTCCACTTGGGGGATAGGGGAGAGTGCCAAATTGTGTGTCTTAGCACTAAATCCTCATATGTGACCAAATATTCTAATGTTGCCTCAGAACCAGGAAAATGGAAAGGAAACAGAGAGGGAAAGGGAAAGAAAGAATCAGAGAAAGGGGGACAGTAAGGAACCAGATGCTGTTAGTGGGGGAAGGGCAAAAAGGAGGATTTTCAACTCAGAAGGGAAGAGGAAAGGAAATACAGGGAACTATGGGAGTACCAGGAAGGAGGAGCTCAGGAGAAGGGCAATAATAGGAGACAGGTATTACCAACAGGAAAATGAGGGTACTTTGTAAAAGGAGTGGGATGAGACAAGGAAAGACAAAGGAGGAATGAATAAAGTTTAGGTGGTATAAAAAAAAGAGAGGGCACTATATTAGCTCAGAAGCCTACCAAAAATATACATACATGTGTATGTGTATACTTGAGGCTATAAAATAAGAAAAAAAGTGCCAGAAAAGAGAAATCTCCCTTCAATTTGTTGGTTCAGGTAGTCTCAGAGACTGAAAATAACATGGACTATTACCACAGTCTTTTATTACCTCGCAGAACTTGGAGGACCTTTATTTCCAAAGATAATATATATTTCAGACATGGGGCTTGGAACAATGGAGCTGGAGCTGACCTAGAGGCCTCCTCCCTGAACATCAGCTCTTAAGAGTTTTAGAAAGTATTATGCAAACTACTACAGGAGAAAATCTATCAACAGTCCAATGCAGTTTTAAATCTTAATAAACACAACAATATCTGGCACAACAAACAATAGCGGTGCACTCCTGACACTTTTATCTTGGGAGTGTCTAATTGTGTTTAAAGTCCTCCCAGTGTGTGGGGGGGGGCGGGGGGCTCATCTGTGACACTGTAAACAAAGCCAAATAGACAGGAATGGAGAGGTCATAAATCAAAGCAATCACCCTTTTTCTGTCATATCACTAGACAAATGTCATTTCTTACTGTATGCTAAATATGGATTCTTATGTTTATAGACAAGTATACTGTTCACAACTCAACAAAGAAATTTCTTTTTACCACTAATGAAGACTTATCCACAACTGTTTACACACTTAGAATATATGCTGAGAAATCTCCAGCCCTCCCTGACACACCTATATTGGAATGCTGCACTCAAGTCTCATGGAATATATCATAACATAGGATAGAAAGTATTAATTCATACCTCCACTCTGAGCAGTGAAGCTTCCTCAAGCAACAGAGTGTGACACACACAGAAGGACACATCTGGCCAAGGTGTAGAGAATAATAAACTGCAGAATGAGTGTCACTGGATAGGACTCCGGTATTAAATCTTTCCCACCCATGTTTTTTGGAACCATTGTAGAATAGAGGACAGAAAGATTGTAAGATCCATGGTTGGTTCTTGAACATAATCAAACAGTCTTGGAAGCCTCTTGGAACTTGCTCATATTAACATGTATCAATGATGGCATCGTCGACAAGACTCATAAGCCTAAATCAGAAAGAAACCCAGCATATAACTGGGGAAATTATGAGCAGGCCTCAGCTATAGCTGAAGAATTATTGGCAACTTATTATGCTGGTTGATGGAGATTTTATCTTTTTGAGTGACTCCAGATAGGCTAAGAAGACTTCTGTGGATGAGTTTGAATGGAGGGACACCTGAATATAGAAGCTTGACTCAATAAGCCTTAAGATACAGGACAGAATGCATGAAATCTGGTGGGATGAACACTGTGGGGGTGAAGATGGGGAGGAGGACTAAATACGATTAAGATGTATTGTGTAAAATGTACAAACTTAAATAAAAGTACAAAAATGAATGACAAACGAGGGAAGAGAAGAAAGGAAATTAGGATGGAGATGTGGGAGAAATTGTATGTGGGAGGCATTACAAAATGCATTGTACCCATGTATGAATTTTTCAGAGTATATAAATAACCTAAGAAATGTGAAATATGGATATGTAATAGTCATTTTACTATAGATTTTTGTTTAATAATTACAAATAATAAATATTCACTGGAATAAGAGTATCTTCATTATGAATACCCATGACCAAGAAAGCACACAGGTACATAAATATTTTATTGCCTAAAAACACAATAATTATTAACTACATGATATATGTTTGCCTTTATAATGACCTCTTAAAATGCAGAATTTCAGGTTCTCTTCATTTTCACAAGAATTACTCAAGCTGAGAAACTATAAAAGTAATCATAAAACTGGATGGTGAAGTTAAATTTATGATGTCATGAAAAAAGGACTATATCTATGAATATTACAAAAAGAAAATAGGACAAAATAAATAAAAATAAAAAGGCAAAGAAAGAAAACAGGACAAAAGATATGAAGTGATAGTACAATGTGTGAAATTAGAAGAAAATAACTATAATGATGAACTTCAGTCAGGTAATTTGGCCTGGGAGAATTTAGTGGACATTTAATAGGCATTTAGTGGACATTTGAAATTTATGTGGTTCCAATAAAACATCAAATATCTCAATGACTACTAATTTCTGCCAGCATCTGCTGCTTCGTTTTTTTTTTTTTATTCAAACCAAGATGTGTTATTTGAGCTAATAAAATAATGCAGAATTGGACCATTGTGAACATTTTATCTTAACAAGATTAATACTTTATACTTGTGGTATACTGTATAGTTGAAATGCTGACAGACCAAAAGGACTGGGTCAAAGAAATGACTTTAACAGTTAACTTCTGCCCAAACAATAAACCTCAGAAGAAAAAAACTTTAAAATGCTTGAGAAAAAAGATACAAGATAGGTACTGCAGATGAACTGGGGAGGGGTGGGGGACATGGAAAAGGGAATGTGTCTAAATTGGACTTAGAAATGATGTATGAAATACACAAAACATCATTAAAGATATTTTTGAAGATTTTTTAATTTTTATAGAGCACATTTCATACATTTCTTAATCAAATTTAGACTCATTCCCCCATCCATGCCCACCCCTCACGATCCCTGCCCCCTGCCAGAGCTCATGGATCCTGTCATACATGTTAAGCCCTGTCTTGCATCTTTTTCTCAGTCTTTTATAATCTTTACAATGCACAAGTTTACTGTTTTGGTCAATTCTTTGAATAGGTTTTTTTCTCTCTTTTCTTGTTCCCTTTAATTTTATATTATTCCAAAATATGCATATATACACTCCACACATAAATCAAAATCACAAAATCTGAAAATAAACTATAGATTACTTCCCAAACACATTTAGAGATTCACATTTTAACAGTAAAGTTGCATGCAGGTAAAATGAAGTATAATTTTACATTCTTATTTTTAGAATATGAATACATATCTTCCACCCATATATGGTAATTACAATGTCTAAATACAAGTGGTAGGTCAATTCTAGAGCCCATTAAGAGATTCACATTATAGCAGCACAGTTGCTTTCAGATACAATGAAATATAATAATAAAGTTGCTCAGTTCGCCTGCCAACTGGGGATTTGGTGTTAGTATCCACAAATGAGGGAAAACACACTCCTTTTTTTTCTGGAACTGTGTAAATTCTTTTAGCATAATGGCTTCAAGTTCTATCCATTTACCTGCAAAGTTCATGATGTCATCTTTCTTTTTTTAAAATTTTATTTATTTTCGTATATGTGTGAATGTACAGTCTGCATGTAGGTTTGTGCACCCGTGTCATGCAATGCCGCGGAGGTCCGAAGAGGGTGTTGGATTCCCCTGGAACTGGAGTTAAAGATGGTTTTCAGATGCCATGTAGGTGCTGGAGATCAAACCCGGGTCCTCTGCAAGTCCTCTGCAAGAGCAGTTGGCGCTCTTAACCACTAGGCCATCTCTCCAGCCCCGATGTCATCTTTCTTTACCCCTGCACAGAACGCCATTGTATAGATGTACCACATTTTTGTTATCCAGTCATCAGTTGAGGGGCATTTGGGTTGGTTCCAGGTCTTTGTTATTGTGAAGAGAGCTGCAATAAACATAGCTGTGCATGTACCTTTGCAGGAGGATGATTCTTGTAGGTATATACCCAGGAGTGGTATGGCTGGGTCAGGTGGTAAGCTCATTTTGAGTTTTTTAAGGGTTCTCCACACTGCTTTCCACAGTGGTTGTACCAGTTTACATTCCCACCAGCATTTGGTGTCTTTTATTTTCTTGATCTTGGCCAGTCTTATTGGAGTGAGACGACACCTTAGTGTGGTTTTAATTTCCATTTCCTTAATTATTAATGATGTTGAACACTTTTTAAGATGTTTCTCAGTCATCTGTACTTCCTTACTGGTGAAGTCTCTATTCATCTCTTTACTCCATCTTTTGAGTAGCTCATTTGTTTTCTTCATTTTTTTTTTTTTGTCTTTTTGAGACAGGGTCTCCCTGTAGCCCCAGCTGTCTTGGAACTCACTCTGTAGACCAGGCTGGCCTTGAGCATTATTTTATTTTATTTTATTTTACTTTATTTTATTTTATTATTTTATTTTATTTTTTATGTGTATGAATGTGCATGGAGGTTTGTGCAACCATGTCGTACAATGCCTCGGAGGTCAGAAGAAGGTGTCAGATTCCCCTGGAATTGGAGTTAAAGATGGTTCTCAGCCGCCATGTGGGTGCTGGGGATCGAACCCGGGTCCTCTGCAAGAGCAGTCAGTGCTCTTAACCACTAGGCCATCTCTCCAGCCCCGATCAGGCTGACATGGAACTCACAAAGATCCGCCTGCCTCTGCCTCCCAAGTGCTAGGATTAAAGGCATGTGCCATCATACCTGACTCTTCTTTGTTTTTTAAGTAGTTTATATATTCTGGATGTTAATGCTCTGACAGATGTATCAGTGGTGAAGATTTCCTCCTACTCTGTGGGTTTTCTCTTCACTTCCTTTATTGTTTCTTTAGCTGTAAAAAAGCTTTTGAGTTTGATGAGGTCCCACTTGTTACCTGTTGTCCTTATTTCCTGTGCAGCTGCTATTTGATTTAGAAAGTCTTTTCCTATCTTGATCCCTCTGCACTGGCCTCCATGATACAGCCCAGGTAGTCTAACAATGGCAGTCTATACTCTGATAGGGGCTGAAATCCCCTTAGCTGCTTAGTTCACAAGCTGGGTATTTTAGTAATCCCCATCTGGCATTGAAGATTTGGAAAATTCTTGGAGAGTCATGAGTCTTCAGCCCATATTGGAGGGTTAAAAAGCCTTGTCTCATGTCTTTGAAGAGTGGCAAAAGCAGTGTCAGCCACAGAGTAAATGCACTTGCCAGTAAGAATTGAAGACAGACCAAACAACAGTGCTCTCTCTTTTTTCTTTTTGACTTTTTTACTAAGATTTCAAGTTTTATATCTGAAGTACATTTTCTCTCGTCTTACTGATTACTTATTTCTGGTTTTGCTTTCCTTTTGAATGCTTAAGGGCACACAGCTAGTTCAGATTAACCAAGGTTTTTGTTTTCTTGAGGTCATTGAGGATTTGGTCCTCAGGGGTCTCTCAGGGTTTTTTTTGGGGTAGGGGGAAGCCCCTGGATTCTTTCAGTTTTTCATTTACCAGTTCCATCCACTCTAGGACAAAATCAGGTCTTGCTAGACCAGGCTTCTTTTCTGAAGCATGAGCAGACTTTCCTCTTTATAGACTGGCCACTGGATAAAGTCCCATTAGTGGATTTCCAAGACCTCCCTGAACAGGAAGACTGGTGACCCATATTTGCAGGACATTTCAAGAGATGCTCCCATGCATAGTACCCTAAGACTTGGCTGACCTCTGAAGGCAAGGAACAAAGTTATCCCTTAGAACCCTAAGCCAAATTGGTATGGACGTTAAGTATGGTCGTTAAACATCCAGAGAGGCTAAGTTACACCAGCCTGATATATTGTACATATATTAAAATTGTATCTCTTGAAAACAAACTGTATGTTAGTTCCATATCATATTTCTTGATTCACATTTTTCCATTTTAACTTTTTATTACTCTAAATGATGCATAGATGCCCTCCTTCATATACCAAAAATCCAAGGTCTAGAACCTCTCTAGGGATTCACAATATAAGAGCACAGCTGTTTTCAGATCATGAGGACTATAACATTAATGTTGCTCAGTTGGCACGTGATGCTAGCATCGACACATGAGGGATACCATTCCTGTTTTATTTTTTCTGGGACTGTGTTACTTCACTTAGCATGTATCTTCTAGCTCCATCCATTTACCTGCAAATTTCATGATGTCATCTTTCTTTACCGCTGCATAGAACTCCATTGTGTAGATGTACCACATTTTCTCTGATGAGGGCTTAATGGACTTCATTTGGGGGACCATGGGAGGGAAAGACCCCAGGGTGGAGCACAAGGGCAGGATTTATGGTTGTTTGGGCTTGCCAAGGAGGAGCCTCTGAGCAATTCCTTAAGGAAAACATGACATCCTTTAGCAAAAACAAAATCCTCCAATTCAGGTGGTATGGAGATATATATATATATATATATATCTATTTCATATTGTATTATATTATATGTAATATATATTATATGTAATATATATTATATGTTACATATATATGTAATATATATATTATATATGTTACATATATATGTTATATATATTATATGTAATATATATATATATTACAAGTTAGAGAGAACAACAACCAAAGAACTGGAAAAAGAAAACTCTGGAAAGACTCAGAAAAAGATGCAAGATATGTATGTTAGAGTGTGGGGACTCAGGTGGGGTGGGGGCATGGAAAGGGAAGTAACTCTAAATTTGACTGAAAAATCATGTATGATTTATGGAAAAGTTTAATAACAATAAAAAAAAATTAAAAAGAAAGTCTTTCCCTATGCCCAGGTCTTCTAGGTTGCTGCAGACTTTTTCTTCTATCACCTTCAGGGTTTCAGTTTTCCGGTTGAGATCTTTGATCTACCTGGAG
This sequence comes from Rhizomys pruinosus, assembly GCA_009823505.1. Lineage (NCBI taxonomy): Eukaryota > Metazoa > Chordata > Mammalia > Rodentia > Spalacidae > Rhizomys > Rhizomys pruinosus. Next base: position 821,366 of record VZQC01005092.1, on the reverse strand, counting down.
TTTATGTTTGTACAGGGTGAGAGGTAGGAGTTTAATTATCTTCTTCTACAAATGGTGATCCAGTTTTGCCAACACCATTTGCTGAAGATGCTATCTTTCCTCCTTTGAGCCTTTTTGGCCCCTTTGTCCAATATGAGGTGGCTAAAGTTATATGAGCTCAAGTTTGGATCTTCAATTTTGTTCCATTGTACAATGGGTCAGTTTTTTTATTGTTGTTATTTCTTTGTTTTCTGTTTTTTTTTTTTTTTTCTTTACCAGTACCAGGCTGTCTTTATTACTATTGCCTTGTAATATAGCTTGAAGACTGGTAATGTAATCCCCCAGGTATTGCACTTTTCACTCAGGGTTGTTTTAGCTATTTGGCATCTTTTGCTTTTCCATATGAATTTAAGGATTTTTTTCTAAGTCTGTGAAAAAGCTCATGGAGAGTTTGATTGGGATTGCTTTGAATCTATATATTAATTTGGGTAGAATGGACATTTTACTATATTAATTTTTCCAATCCATGTGCATGGGAGGTCTTTCCATCTTTTGATGTCATTTTTAAAAGCTTGAGAAAAAAGATACAAGAAATGTATGAACAGAATGCATGAACTGGGGAAGCATGAGGGATATGGAAAAGGGAATGTGTCTAAATTGGACTGAGAAATGATATATGACACATAACATCAATAAAAATAATTTATAAATAAAAGACTGAAAGACTAACAGACAACTCCTCATTGCACTTGGCAGGAAACAGTGCATTCTTTTTTTGTTTATTTTTTTAATTTTTAATTTAATTTTTAATACTTTTCTAGGCATAAAGTTCCCTAAGTTTCAAACATGTTTAATTCATTCATTAATTTAATTCATTAATTCAAGTTTTATTCATTACCACTAGTCCAAGTTAGACCAGTGCACAAGTGGGCAGCATGGCTCTTACTTATTACATAGCTCTTAGGATAAACGTGCTTATTCTTTGACTAAATAGTCTCTTGGATATCATACACATATGAGTCGTGCTGCACCATTCAGTAAAATGTCTTGCCTTCCTTCATGATTTCTTCAACCTTTTTTTTTTTTTTTTTTTCAGTAGACAAATATCCTGGTGGATGGACGGAACCATTAACAGTTAAATCTATTATGGGCAGCCATTTCTCACACCCTTCAATCCCAAACAGAATCCAAATAGAATCTGTACAGAGCAGACAGAGAGGCAAAGTTTCCAAATCTTCTGCTTTCATAGAACTGTGGTGATGCCAAGCAAATTTCTTTCGACATGAAACTTTCAATTGCCTCTGATGGAGACCACCACTTGTAGCTCACCACCTCTGTCAGGTCGGGATCAGCAGGTGGCGGCTTGTGCAGGCCACACAGGCGGAAGGTAGCGTTGAACCTGAGCCTGGTGGCATGAGCCATCCAGCCCAGTCATGCAGGTGCATTACATTGCTTTAGAAAACTGGCTGTAGTAGATTCTTCTCTAAGGTCAATGACATCTGTAGCCACTGGCCTTTGGTTAGATTTAAAGAGCCAGGCATGGATTGCATCTTACTGAGCTGCCTTTAAGTCCAGTTAAGTAGCTATTGATAATTGTCTATTGAAAATTCTAGTATTATGCAAGTAGGGGAATTTATCTGGACATGTTATTATTGTGATACGTGGACTTTCAGCTTGGTAGGTCTACGATTGCATTTCTTCACCGGAAGCTTCCAGTACTATAAGATGTATTTTTCAGGGAGGAAGCTTTCAGGTAAGTTCCACCTCAAATTCTCCAATTTTCTTGTCTTAAGTGTGTGGTGCCTTTAGCAATAGGACTTTACCGTTATATTCTGTGAGGCAACCAAAAACTTTGGCAATACTTAGGGACTCTTCTTACTCTGACAAAGAACTAGAAAGTTTTCACACACACACACACAAACACACACACACACACACACACACACACTCACACACACACACAACACACATGTGCACATGTGCACACACACATTTGTTTACACAAGCAATTTTAGGTTTGCTTATAAAATAATACTTTCGGGGCTGGAGAGATGGCCTAGCGGTTAAGAGCGCCGACCACTCTTACAGAGGACCCGGGTTCGATCCCCAGCATCCACATGGTGGCCAAGAACTGTCTGAAACTCCAATTCCAGGAGAACTCCAGTTCCAGGGGAATCCGACACCCTCTTCTGACCTCCGCGGCATTGCACGACACGGGTGCACAAACTTGCATGCAGACAGTACATTGATACACATAGAGAAATAAATAATAAAAAATAAATAAATAAAATAAAATAATAATTTCCCCTATGGCTTCTTAAGAAAACCTTAGTGATACTGATCTTTTCTTCTTCCTTCTTCCTCTGTATTTTCTTTTCCTCATTCTCCCCAATTAAAATTCTCCATTTTCCATTTTTCCTAGTTCCTCTTTAATAGGGACTGTGTTCCTTCTATAGAGCTTCTTCCCCTCTCACCCCATGGTCTCTTCTTTTCCTGACAGCTGTAGTAACTTCAGATTAAACACATCTAAAGATTTAGAGATAAAATCCACAGTACACTGTGATTGTGTTTCTGAGTTTGGTTTAGCTGCATAATGTTTTGAATTCCATTCATTTACCTGAAAATTTCATTTCATTTTTCTTTTTTAATATAATTTTGTATTTATTTATTATTAAACTTTTCAATAGGTCATACATCATTTATCAATCGAATCTAGAATCGCTTCCCTTTCCATGCTTTGTAGCTAGTAGACCTCCATTGTGGATGTGTGCCATATTTCCACTATCTATTCATCAGTGGAAGGAAATGTAAGTTATTTCCATTTCCTGGCTATAATGAAATGAGTGGAAATGAATATGTATTAGCAACTATCTCTGTAGTAGGCTATCGAGTTGTTTGGGTATACAAAGAAGTGGTATATCTGGGTCATATTGTTGATCTATTTTTAGTTCGTTTTGTTTGTTGTTGTTTATTTATTTGCTTGTTTTCTGCATCCTCCAAGCTTATTTTTGCTCAAGAATTAAGAACAGCAATGGACAAATGGGACCTCATCAAAGTGAAAAGCTTCTGAAAAATAAGAGGAAGCCACAGAGTGTGCGGGGATTCCTTTCCAATTATACATCCAATAGAGGATTAATATCCAGAATATATAAAGAACTTAAAAAATAACGAATTAAGGAAACAAATGACCCAATTAAAATATAAGCTATAGATCTTAATACAGAGTCCTCAAAAGAAGAGATAAAAATTGCTAAGAAATATCTTTTAAAAAGTTCAACCTTTTAAGCAATTAGGTAAATATAAATTCAAACAACTTTATGATTTCATCTTACCTGAGTCAAAATGGCCAAGATCATGAAAATGACTGACACTAATTCCGGAGACCGTATGAGGAAAGGGAACCCTCAATCAATGCTGCTGGTGTTGCAAACTGCTGCAGTCATTATGGAATCTTTTGCTTTTAAATGAGTTGTTTTAATCATATAATAAAAAGTTCAAACAATCCAAAATGGTCTCCAATATTAAATTCTTTTTTTTTTTCTTTTTATGTGTAGGAGTGTACTGTCTACATTGTAAGTAGGTGCACCTGAGTCTTGCAATGCTGCGGAGGACAGAAGAGAGGGTCGGATTCCCCTGGAACTGGATGGAGTTAAGACGCTTCTTAGCCACCATGTGGGTTCTGGAAATTGAACCCGGGTCCTCTGCAAGAGCAGTTGGTGCTCTTAACTGCTGAGCCATCTCGCCAGCCCCCAATATTAAATTCTTAAGTTAATACATTACTTTATCACTAATAAAGAGACATTTCTGTATTAGCCTACTATTAGTCCCTAATTTGGGGTGTTGGCATAAATGTAGATAATAGTAGACACTTCTTCCTTTCTTTTTTTTTTTAATTTTAATTTTATTTATTTATTTTCGTATGTGTGTGAATGTAGTGTCTGCATGTAGGTTTGGGCACCCGTGTCGTGCAATGCTGCGGAGGTCAGAAGAGGGTGTCAGATTCCCTTGGAACTGGAGTTCTCCTGGAATTGGAGTTTCAGACGGTTCTCAGCCACCATGTGGGTGCTGGGGATCGAACCTGGGTCCTCTGCAAGAGCGGTCAGCGCTCTTAACCGCTAGGCCATCCCTCCAGCCCCAATTTCTTCCTTTCTTATACAGGGTGATTTGAAGCATAATATATACTTCTATTCAAAAGGATAATATTCTTTTCATAGACTTTGCATTAGTATTTTAGCTTTATTTTTGGCATGTCTACATTTTTCTTAAATGTATAACATGCATAAAATTATTTGATTGCTATCAAAGTTTTCTAATACTTTGGTGACATGCTTCTTTTTTATTTCTTTTTTTTTTTTTAGTTTTTTTAAATTAATTATTTTTTCTGTATGTGTGTGAATGTACTGCCTACATGCAAGTTTGTGCACCCGTGTCGTGCAATGCCGCGGAGGTCAGAAGAGGGTGTCGGATTCCCCTGGAACTGGAGTTCTCCTGGAATTGGAGTTTCAGATGGTTCTCGGCTGCCATGTGGGTGCTGGGGATGCAACCCGGGTCCTCTGCAAGAGCGTCGGCGCTCCTAACCGCTAGGCCATCTCTCCAGTCCCCATACTTCTTTTTTGATGCAAAAAACACCCATATATTTTGGCTGCGATAGACTGGACATATAAGTACTGGCCATGTTTTATGGTAATGGCTTCTAGAATTTAGTGGAAATATTGATTTTCTGTCTTTTAGAAACTTGAACATTGCAATTTCGTTTAGTTTCATAAAGGTCTTAAAGTACACATAGACAAAGTATTTCACAATTTAAAATAATGTTTAAACATTCATTCAAATGTACCTCAACAGCCACTCTGCAAAAGTAAATTATTTCTTTTAAAATTATTTTTATTTTATGTGTATGCGAGCATTGACTGCATGTATGTAAGAGTATCCGTGCCATGCAATGTCCATGGAGTTAAAAGAGGGCATTGAATCCCCTGGAACTGGAATTACTGATGGTTGTTAGCTGTCATGTGGGACCTGGGATTCAAACCTTGGTCTTCTGCATGAACAGCCAGTGCTCTTCATCAATAAGCCAACTGTCTAGCTCAAAAGTCAATTATTTCTATAAAGTCCTTAAAGCCAAATATGTAAATTATGTATACTATCTTTATATAACTATAACTGTCTTAACTTCTTCAACTTATGAGGTTGAATTTCTACTCTGGTAATAACATTTATCAAGAATCAGAAAACAATGGCTAAATGTCTCTGTGAAGACACTGTAACAGCTATGACAGTATGACATATGGGGGTCCGAGAAAGAAGTGTGATGCATAGAGAGTAATTCCTAAAATGCTTTAGTTTTCCATTGCTTCATGTAAATTCTTGATGAGAATTTGAGATAATCTATTTGACCAGTGCCACTTTCACACCAAGCTTCTTTTGTGTGTGTGTGTGTGTGTGTGTGTGTGTGTGTGTGTGTGTGTGTGTGTAAGCAGTATGTTGCGTAGATATGTGTGCATGTGAAAGCCAGATATCAACCTTAGGAGTATTTCATCAGGTGTCATGAACTGGTTTTCTCATAAATCATCTCTGCTTTCCCTGAAACTCTCCAGTTATTCTAGAATGGCTCAACAGGAGTCAAAGGGATATTTTGTCCCTGCTTTTCCAGCCTGTGATTATAACTTTGCACTGCCACCCTCAGATTTTCTACGTGGGCTCTAGTGATGCAACTTTTACTCTTGCATATGTACAAGCACTTTACAAGTAGAGTGTCACCTCCTCAAACCTCATACTCAGTCTTCCCTTGAAGTCCAATAAAATAAAAAAAAACCTTACTTACTGATATAACTCAGTTGGGATTCTGTACTTCCTAACCTTTATACTAAGAAAATATGTTAGTAGAATGAACTTTATAGTTATTTAATTTCCAAATTTATTCTTAGTGGCAATTTTCCCAAAATGTGTCAATTTCAGGACCTTTGCCAACAGTTACCTCAACTTGAAGAATCAAGCATATTATAAAGAAAAATTTGGGAGCTGGCCGAGTGTGATGGTGCACGCCTTTAATCATAGCACTTGAGTGGGAGAGGCAGGGGGAATCTTTGTGAGTTCAAGGCCAGCCTGATCTACAGAGTGAATTTCAGGACAGCCAGAGCTACAAGGAGACCCTGTCTCAAAAAGACAAAAAAAAAAAAAAATATATGGAAACATGTAGCACACTGGGCCAAGGAGAGCAAAGTTGGATTTGGAATTTCACAGAAGGCTGGAATTGAAAGACTAATAATCTAAGAACCAAATCTTCAGAGGTGTGCAAAATTCCTGCCTTGTAAAAATGTCCCAAAATTTGTTGCTGGGTTTTTCAAGAGATATTAGTAAACCAAGTAGAAAAGTAACAAACATAACAAAGATTCAATGGTCTTGTACTTGAAATATGGTAGGATATCATATTTCCAATGAGACTGAAGATGTAGCTTGTTAGTGTAAAAGATTTTACCTCATAAACAAAAGCACACCAGAAGTGAAACCTGCACTCATCAAAATGCCCTTTCTGTGCATTTCCATGTTAGAGCATAAGTGAGTCCTTCTTAGGAAACCCTCTATCTGGGGCTGGAGAGATGGCCTAGCGGTTAAGAGCGCTGACCGCTCTTACAGACCCGGGTTCGATCCCCAGCACCCACATGGCAGCTGAGAACTATCTGAAACTCCAATTCCAGGAGAACTCAAGTTCCAGGGGAATCCGAAACCCTCTTCTGACCTCCGCGGCATTGCACGACATGGGTGCACAGACTTGAATGCAGACAGTACATTCATACACATACAGAAATAAATAAAATTAAAAAAAAGAAAGAAACCCTCTATCTACAGCCCCATATGTTTCTCATACATAGCTTCTGGAAGTCAACTAAAATTTCAGATTGTAGAATTTAAATACAAAGAAAGAACAAAGGAAGAAACTGCCAGTCACATGATCTTGATCCATGAATCATTACTAGAGACCTACCATGATAATGGATAGTAATGTAAATACATTATAAAGCAGGGAGAAGGCAATTAAAATTTCACTTCTTTTTTTTTTCAAATACCTTTTTTAAATTTTTATTTATTTTTTATGTGTATGAATGTACTGTCTGCATGTAGATCTGTTCACCCTTGTCGTGCAATGCAGAGGAGGTCAGAAGAGGGCATTGAATTCCCCTGGGACTGGAGTCAAACATGGTTCTCAGGGTGCTGGGGATCGAACCCCTGTGTTCTACAAGAGCAGTTGGCACTCTTAACAACTAGGCCATTTCTCCAACCCCTAAAATTTCACTTCTTATATCAAGCAAAAGATTATCAAAAAGATAAGAGAGATTAAGTAAAACTTCTAGAACTGAAAGTAAAATAACAGATTCAGTAGATGGTTTGTAACAGATTATGGAAAGCAGAAAAAGTAGATACTTAGAACGCCCAACAATTCAATGATGATTGAGGTACCTGGTGATAAAAAGGTAAGTATGAAAAAGGAAAAATAAAACATTATTCATAATGCAATGGTTTATATATTATGGTTTTTTGAAAGAAAAGGAAGAGATAGAAGCAATGAGAGTGCTATTTATAGACCTGTTTTCTTGAATCTCTCTAAAAATAGTGAAATACACTCAATGTAAATTCAGTTACTCCTAAGCAAGATTTCATAAACTGTACATTATCATACCTTAGTGCAACAACACCAAATTAAAAAAAACTGAAAATCTACAAGGAGAAATTAAACATAAAAATATGGTTTTCAATGAAGGAACAATAGATTGATCACATACTTTTGATAAATTCTGAAAAATTTTAAACATAATTAGATTGTTAAAATGATGGCTGACTTGAAATTTCATACTGAAAGAAAATTCTTTGAGTTGTGAAATAATGGAATTATGGTCAAAGAAATCTGATGGACTGTTTTGCAGTGATGTTTCTGTAGACCTACACTTGCTGGGCATGAGGACTAGAGCATGAATCCCCAGAATGCACCCAATCAGACACAGTAATTCATGTCTCTGTTCCCACCGTTCCTTTGTAAAAAAGGAGACATAGACAGGAGAATGAATTATTGGAGGCCTGTGGACCAGCTAGTCTCGAGTTACAGTTACACAGTGGAGAACAGCAAAGAGACCCTGCCTCAAACAAAATAGAAAACAAAGTCTAGACATTCTCTGAGGTTGTCATGTGACTGCTGCATGAAGGCTTTGTGTGCACAGGACTACACTGACACATATGGTCATGAATACACACACACACACACATACACACAGACACATGGGTGGAAAACATCAACATAATATAAATTATCACCAGCAGAATTTCATTAAACATCTCATTAGTGGATATTCTTCATAGAAAACAAAACAAAATAACCCTTGTTCATGTAAGAAAGTGCAAGAACCAACAGAACAATCAGATGTACTCTATGTGTGTAAATATACATGTGGATAAAATGACACTAATACTGTGTGTGGTTATAAATTTATGTGGAATTAAAAGATGTAAATATAATGAGATTAAAATTAAGAGGTGAAGTGGGGTTGTAGATATGGCTCAGCAGTGGAGAACATGGACTGCTGTTAACAAGGACTTGAGTTCCTCAACCTTCATGTTGGGCAGCTAACAACCACCAGTTAGATCCAGGGAGATCCTATACCTCTGGCCTCAGTTGTCACCTGCATGAGAGAGAGAGAGAGCGAGAGAGAGAGAGAGAGCAAGAGAGAGAGAGAGAGATTGAGAGAGAGAGCAAGAGAGAGAGAGAGATTACAAATTAAAAATAAATCTTAAAAGTGAGTGTAGCTAAAATTCTTTCTGAAGAGGGTATAAAAAATTCTACTCCCTGCAGGGCATGGTGGGATATGCTTGTAATCCTAACATTCCAGAGGCAGAAGCAGGTGGATCTCTGTGACTTCAAGGCCACACTGGTCTACAGAGTGAGTTCCAGGTCAGCTGGGGCTACAGAGAGACCCTGTCTCAAAACAAAACAAAATAAAGCAAAATTCCACTTCCTCATCCTTTGGTTCCAACAACAAACCCACATACCATTTCACCAAACTGCAGTTTGAGGAAGCAATTAATTTATTGGGCTTAATTACAGAGGGTTTTCTGACAGGAGTGTGGGTGCTTCCTAGGCAAGTCCATATTGGTGGCTTCTGCATAGCATCATAAAATGGTAGACACCTTCCCTGGGCTTCCCCAGCTTATATACTCTTAGCCACTCCCCTGTGCTATAGGCAACTTCGGTGTGTCTGGAGTCTCAGCAAGGATCCTGTGACTCTCTGTGCTCCCCACCCTTTCTTTCTGGGTTATGAACAGGTAATAAGCTCAGACGCAATGATCTTAGGCAAGCAGCCTTAGCCCAGTTTGCCCATGATGTGGTCTGTTGGGGAATAGTACTATGCAATGAGTAAGAGGGAGGAAAGTGAAATTAAGAGGTTCTTAAGGCTGGTAATCTCCAGAGAGATACTAAAATAAACCAATTTTTCAAAGAAGAAATAATAAAAAGTTGAAAACTGACTAATGGGAATGTTGCACTAGCTGAATAAAAAATAATCAATATCTACAAAATTATTTTAAGGCCTTCATAATTTTGACACTGATTAAGTATATTACAGTTCAGGATAATATTGGCCAATATATTTCCTAAATATAGGAAAATGAAATCTAAACTAGATATTAGAAAATTAATTTAGCAGTAATTAAAAATGATACACATTAAATTTAGTAGGACTCATTCTAGAAAATCCCAAAGATGGTGTACACATGTAAAATATCCATTTGCTTGGCATAGTTATCCTACAGATGACTTCTTAAGCAATGTTAGATTTTAATATTTGCATGAAAATAGTGAATGGAGAAAATACATATTGGTTTTCAAGATAACAACATGGGAATTAAGCAAATTATGGGTGGGGGGGGAGATGGAGAGATGGTTCAGCCATTAAGAGCAATTCCTGCTCTTTCAGAGGAACCAAATTTGATTCCCAGCACCCACATGGTGACTAACAATCTTCTGTAACTCCATCTCTAAGGGATATAAAGCCCTCTTTTGACATCCTCAGGCATTGCGCAACATGAGTGCACCTACCTACAAGCAAGAAATTGCACATAAATAAAAATAATGAATAAGATATATTTTAAAACAGATGTTAACTTTCAGAAACTTTGTGAATAGCTTCTAAAGCATAGTATCACTTATACACATGCTTTCACAGCAATTCCTAAATGCATAAGCCATTAAATTGTTCATATAAGTATACAGATAATAACCAGCATAAATTTTAACAAATCAAAGGATCATCAAGAGAAGGTTAATTCTAGACTCATTCTTCAAGTACCATTGAATATTCACAAAGTTTCTGAAAGTTAACAGCAGTATATTATTATTACTTCAACTTATCAAGAATCAGCATAGAATTGTTGCTGATCTGGAGGCAGAGGGATTCAGATCTCTCTAAGACTGAAGCCAACCTGATCTATACAGTGAGTTCCAGGTCAGCTGGGACAATGGAATACCCTGTCTCAAAAAGACCAAAAAAAAAAAAAAAAAAAAATCAATGCAGAGAATGATGTGAGCAAAACATCTTGAGATATGGGTGTCATCTAGATTTCTCCATGTTCATCCAGTCTCTCTAGGACCAAGATAGATGCTTTTTAACAGTATGTGTTGTGAATGGCCTCTGAAGTATAAAACCAAGGAGAGGTGACTACTTTCCAGGGTCACTCAGCTCTTGAGCTGGTAAGTCTCATCTGGTTAACATGTACCCACAGTGGACAGGTTTGCCAAGACATTGGGGACCACCTCCTATGAACTCAGCACTCCTGCTGCCCTTTGCATTGGGCAAGGAGTAAAAATAAAGCTTGTGTTTAGGTGTTAGAGATAGGAACCATGGTATAGAGAACTGACTTTTCCACAAAAATAAAGTGAGCTGCTGTGGAGTACTATATAACAATTAAGTAAACTCCTTCTGTATACAGTAAGAACTATTAACAGCAACAACAAAAAAAGAAAATACAGAATAAGTCATAATTTAATATGTTATTATATAAAATTTAGTAAACAAGCAGTAATAGGTAGTAGTTGATGGATTGGAAAAGAGTAAGAATTAATTTTCTGAGGTAATGGCATTCTTTATTACTTCAAGTTTAATTCATAAAACCTACGCATTGTAGGTATAGTGGATGGAGAAGAATTGCAGGATGTATTGATCAGATCTTCAACAGAATTATAGAGGAAAATTTCCCCAAATTGAAAAAAAAAGACACAACCATACAAGTACAAAAAGCACATAGAACACCAAATAGACAAGACCAGAAAAGAAATTCCCTACTCCATATCATAGTTAAAATGCTAGATGCTCAAAACAGACAGAATACTAAAAGCCACAAGAGAAAAACAATAACTTACATATAAAGGGAAACCCATCAGAATTACAGCTTTTTTTTTTTTTTTTTTTTTGGTTTTTTTTTTCGAGACCGGGTCTCCCTGTAGAGACCAGCTGTCCTGGAACTCACTCTCACTCTGTAGACCAGGCTGGTCTTGAACTCACAAAGATCTGCCTGCCTCTGCCTCACAAGTGCTAGGATCAGAGGCATGCGCCACCACGCCCGGCTTTTTTTTTTTTTTTTTTTTTTTTTTTTTTTTCTTTGGTGTACAGGTGACTTTTCAATGCAAACGAAGAAATCCAGAAGAACGTGGGACCAAAGTATTTCCAGTTCAAAATGACTATAAATACCAACCCAGGTTAATTTACCCAGCAAAAATTTTGATTATAGTTGAAGGAGAAAGAAAAGTATTTCATGAAATAAACAAGATGAAAGAATACATGTCCAGAAAAACAACCCTTCAGAAAACAATTTAAAGAAATTTAATTAAGAAATTTTGTATGAACTGTGCAATAAAATATTAAGAAAGAAAGGACAACACATCATAAGTCAAATTTCGAACCATTTCTCCTTCCGTACTCCCCACCTCCCAGAGCTCTTGCATTCTGCCATATGTGTTTTGTGTCTTTTTCTCAGTCTTTTTCAAAATTTTCAATGCAGCAGTTTACTGTTTGGGGCAGTGTAGTTAGAGGCAGGTCACCTGGGGGGGGATGTGCGTAAAGGCCTGCGGTGGTACCGGACGCCCTAAGGAGAAGGTGCTGCACACACGGACGGACACCACTGTGAGACAAACTCCGAACAGAGCTGGTGGAAAAGCATAGCAAAATGGCCATATAGAAAGCTAAAACAAGCAAAACAATAGGTAGTGGTTTTAGGACTGGACAAAGGTGAAGATAGAATCGGGTGGGAAGGCTAATTACCGGAATTCTAAACAACCAGAAGGACTTTCCATGCATGAGATTCTGTGTGTACATCTAGTTAGTTAAAGTATTTGAGTAGTATACAGAAAGGAGGCAGGGATATAGCATTATGGATGATAGATGAGGACATGAGAGAAGATGATTGATTAGAGCTACAGATATATATATATATATAACCAAGTAAACCATGCCCAGATATAAGACATGGAAATTTTTATCATAAGTGGCCATTGGTTTGGATATTTAATATACATTTATATATATATTCAAAGTGTGCAAACAGTGCATATGTAAGGCAGAAAGAATTTTTTAATAACATTTGATGGAAATTCAGAGCAGAAAATCCAGTTAATTCAAACAAGAAAATCAAGTTAAATGTAAACTTGTAAGCAATGTTTAGAATTTCAGTAAGTGTAAGACAGTGGCATTATTTTTTAAAAAGAACATGCCAACCTTAGTAAATCATGCTAAACTAAAAACAGTGTAGGCTGCTTAAATCAGGCAAAGTATCCCTGATTCTGAAACAAATAGTATTATCATAAAATCAGTGACATTTCCTACAGTACTGGAATCTCTGACATTTTTAAATGTGGAAGTTATTCTTTTCTAATAAAAATAAAAGCAGAATAACATTTATGATCTGCTGTATAACTCGGAGGAAAAGGTAAAGTGTCAGGACACTGTGCCTGAAAGTGCAGGGGCTGAAACTGTTCCAGAAATCATCAGGGGGCAGGCTTTATAACTTTTAAAAAATCATTGGATAGCGACTTTTCTTATGACCTATTACTGCATGAAGTTCAGCCTGTCGTCAAAATTACCTTTTTTTTTTTACTCTTAAAAGTCCCTGGAAAGACAAGATACTGAAAGTGTGAACACAGCATTTTCAGATAGAGAGCAAGTGTGATGTGATCATTGTTAGGTGAACAGAGAAAGTGATATTAATGAAGTGTCATTAATAAGGTAACAGGGCCATTTTTCTTACCATGTGTAATGTATCTAATTATGTATGATTGAAGGCATAGTGCTTTAGTTATTTTTAAATATGGTTGAAATTGTTTATTTTGCTTTATAGGTTAAGAAAATCTCAATAAACTCAGTGCAATAAAAAATATTGGTGATGAAAAAAGAAATCTCTTTTGTGAGATGTAAAACTAGAGTCAACTGTGATATAAAATTTTGTCACGTTCTCATGGTGACCCATCCCGAAGGCTACAACATCAGTAGATGGAGGAATGCAGCCAAGTCATGATCAGATGCCTAAAGCTCAGGATTTAGTTAGAAGGTGAATGAGAACTGCAGTTTCCAAAGTCAGGTTGATCCTGCTGTGGAGCCTATCTGGGTTGAGAAAAACACATGGGTACTGAGTTATCACAGGAGAGGATGAAATTGAGAAGGAAAACTCATTAGCCCTCAAGAAGGGATCAAAGATTTCACTCTTGAGATGTGCTGCAGAATTAAATTGAAAGAGGAGACAAGAGGACTTGGAAGACTGCTAGCTCTAGAGCAAGCACCTTGCATGGAGAAACTACTATGAAGGGATAGTTATTAAATCCATAGTAATAAGAGGATTAAGGTAAGTCCATTTCTGTAATAGGATTAGAATGTTTACATAGAGTGGTAGACCCAGAATCTAGTAATGACAGCTGAAACATGGGCAAAGCTATTGTACCTGAGAAATGAAATAGGACCCAAGGAAGTCCTGAAGATGAAATGTATGCTTTTGGTAAGAAGCTGCAGTACCTGCCTGACAGCAGTGCACATTACTAACAGCCAACAAATACAAACATTTCCTTTACTAAAATGAACGACATAATAATTTCTGATTATTAATGTATATATTTACTTGTATATATGCATTCCTTTTATTTATTTTTTATAATAGAAGTATCAGAAATTTATTTTTATTGATGCTTTGTGTATTTCATACATCATTTTCCAATTCAGTTCAGGCATATTTCCCCTTCCCTTCCCCCCTCCCACTCCACCTCATCCCAGATCATGCATTCTGCCATAATTGTCCTGCATCTTTGTCTGTTTTTTTTTTTTCCATTTTTTAGCAATAAGTGATAATTTATGAGTACAAGCATCCTTCATGGAAAACCAATTTGCAAACAGTTGTGTCCAAACCCACACAGCCCCTTGGTCCCACCATCCAGCGGGGGGGGGGGGCTTGTATGTTCAATCAAGTTGATCAAATGAGTGTCCAAGCTATATTGCTGTAGGTTCACCATTCACCCCAATCACAGCCCTTACATTCTACCATGCCCCCTCTTCCACAGATTTTTCCCTAGGCTTAAAAAAGGGGCACAGGTGGATGAGAAGCAAAACAGTCAACTTTCTCTGGAGCTGTTGTCTTGGACTCTGGTCAATTCTGGCTGTTTTCTTTCATGGGCTGACAGTTTGTCCAGGAATAACCTTTTGATCTTACTAATGAAGCACAAGCAATTAGATATATAGGTATTTAAACAGTACTAATTGTTATCGTAGGTTACTTTGGTATAGACACAGATGTTTGGATGGTATGTTAATCCATGAATTACATTTTTTTCTGTTGAATATGACAGGGTCTTACTGTGGCTTATAACATCTTCTAACCATTAGAGGGTGTAAGATTGTGGCATCAGCCGTGGAGTGGGTTATTCCTCCAAGGAGAGAGCCAATAGCCAATTAGATTTGGGATATATAGGCATATGGCTGCATCTGCTGCACGGTATTTCCAGGCAGGTGAGTTGTAGCTGGAGCTGACGGAGGAGTCTTGCTTGACTCAGAGGAGTCTTGCTTGACTCAAGAAGACCCATATTTGCTTTACTGGTATAGTGGCCTTTGGTAACACTCTCTGACATTCCAGAGACCATCTGTACACTTGCATGTGTGGTCTCAATACATCTTTCCCATGTTAACGTCAGGTCTTCGACAGCAGAGCCTTATCGCCTCTCTTCTTGCAGGTATCCCAGTTTAGATGCAAGGAGCCTTTACCTTTTGTGGGGGCTTCATTTTAATTATATGTAACTGGTCCTGTAAGCACTTTCCACCAAAGTTGATGTGAGAATCATAGCTTCTGGGACCCTGTCTTAGCTTCCTTGAAATGTAAAGAAGCTTACTAGACCTTGGGCTCCTCTTCTAACCCACACATACAGTTTTTGTCCCTCACGATCCCTACTTGACCCTGATCCAGAATAATATGTGTATGTTGACAAATATCAAACATAAGCAATAATCCTTGGAAGCCAGGAATTACCCCCAATATAATTGCAATATTATCAAATATGTACCAAGTTGAAGCTTGTGAAAAATAGTAACCAGGACTGAAAAGATGGCTCAGCAGTTAAGGGTACTCACTGCTTTTTCAAAAGGTATAGGTTTGATTCCTGGCACCCACATGGTGACTAACAACCATCCTTAACTACAGTTCAGGGATTCCAGTACCCTCTACTGATTACGTAATATAGGTTTACTTACTTCGATGAAGGCCATACAGTCACAGACATAGAATACAAATAACAAATATTTTTAAATAATCCTGTGAGTACCAGATCTATTATTTTTTCCATTTCAATATTATTTACCTCTTCTGATCTCCTTATATTTCCAGGTAAAATTTAGCCTCTTAATGCCAGGCTACTTTATAAAGACTCTTAGGATTTAGGATATCACATTTTCTAATTGATGATTACATCATTCAATCACTGTTTAGGATGGTATCACTTTCAGCAATATTTCGTAGTTTCCAACATAAATTTTGCAATCTTCTTGTACTAAATTTGTGTGTTCATCGTTTGATAATATTGTATTTATAATTTTCATCTTTTTATTAGTAATATGTTGAAAATTCTTAGCTTTGCATATTACAGTTGCTAAATTTGAATTTGAATTCTAATAACTTTATGGTTGCTTCAGGAAAACATTTAAATCCACATTCGTGGGCTTCATTTACAAATTCTGAGTTAATTTGCCTTCAGGGGAAATAAGAATTTGAATTTACATAAGGCTCAGGAGACAATGCTGCCTGTTGCCCCAGGACCACATAGAGATAGTGCTGCTTTCTTCGCTTATTCATGCATTTCAACTGAATGTTCAAGTCAGCTCAGGACTTTGCTATTGGCAGTATATTTAATTACAGGTTGTTGCATACTTCTTAAAATATTTTTGTAGAATTTCAGTGAAAACAAATATCTATTCATTTTTAAAATATCACTTTCAGAGTTTGGAAGGTGTTTAGAAGGGATTTTTTTTTTAACTTACAGGATATTAAAGGCTAAACCTACTTCCCTCACACTGCAGTGATCATCCTGATAATTATTATTTTATACCTATCAGTTTGGCATGCATTAGATATTTCTTTAGATTACTTTTATTATTTTGTTTTCCTAACTTATGGAGCTCCTGCTGTGTTTAATGCACATGTTTCTATCATTTTAATTTCTGTCTTACACATTTTTAAAGAGTGAATAATCAGAACGTTTTGGGAAAGATGAGTGGAAGAAGTTGAAACAGGGGGGAAAAAAAAACACAAAAAAACCCAGGGATTGAGCATATTTCTGATACCAGACCCCAATCTCATTTTCACCACCAAAGCCCGCATCCTCTGTTAATAAAATGGTTCTACTGCAACGTGATCCCCATGAACCCAGGTCAGCTCCATTTTCCTGCTCTGAGGCCCATGGGGTTAGACCTTCCCCTCCAGATGATATCCCCATCCCAGCCCCAGGCCTTGGCCTCTTTCTGCTCAGATCATCCTGATAAGTCAGATCTCCCCAAACCCCACTACTACTTGATTCCTCCTGCACACTGAGCAGCTACATTTTCTTTCTCAGGGCTCATATCTACCCTGCTTAACTGATAAGACACTTCCCAAGCTGTCCCCATACCTGCAAGGGTCTAGGCCCACTTCTGTCCTTCCTACCTGAGACCAGCACTCATTGCAACTTGATCTCTTTGCAACCTGACTTGCTATATTTTCTAGGGCTCTGATATACTCCCCTTTGCTTGATACTCCTCTCTCCATGATGAACATCTTAGACCTAGGCCCCTTCCATACAGTTCCAAATGAGACCTCTTGACTAAACTCCATTGGTTTTCAATTTGTCTCTAGGCCCCTTCACACTACTGGGTAGCATTTGGCTAATCAGTTTGCAAACATACTGTCCTGAAAATGAAGAATAAAAACTTAGAACCCAAACAGTAGACCAACCAGCGCTACACAAGCGTATTACAATGAGGACTAGCCAGAGGAACCTCCGGTTTCAGAACTGCAAAGAAAAATCACAAACATGATCAAAGAGTTCAATGACTTTACAGAACACACACACAAAAATACAGGGGCTGGAGAGATGGCCTAGCGGTTAAGAGCACCGACTGTGCTTGCAGAGGACCTGAGTTCGATCCCCAGCACCCACAAGGCAGCTGAGAACCGTCTGTAACTCCAATTCCAGGAGAACTCCAGTTCCAGGGGAATCTGAGACCCTCTTCTGACCTCCGCGGCATTGCACGACACGGGTGCACAAACCTGCATGCGGACAGTACATTCGTAGAAATAAATAACTAAATAAATAAATAATTTTTTAAAATTAAAAAAAAAAAATAAAAGAGGATAAGAATAAATTCCTGGTCAGTTTCGTGGCAGGAAGAGCCATTTCAGTAGGCCTAGCCTAGCGGTTAGGTTCCTGGTGAGTTGGAGCAACCTCAGGAGGACCCCGGAAGGGAGCACAGCAACGATGCATCAGTCTGCTGCTCAGGCTGAGAGCACAAATAGAATAGCAACTCTTAGATTATAAATCCA
Source organism: Rhizomys pruinosus (assembly GCA_009823505.1). Classification (NCBI taxonomy): domain Eukaryota; kingdom Metazoa; phylum Chordata; class Mammalia; order Rodentia; family Spalacidae; genus Rhizomys; species Rhizomys pruinosus. Next base: position 803,306 of record VZQC01005092.1, on the reverse strand, counting down.
CAATTGATGCAAATGAAGAAAGAACTCCAGAACAAATCATGCAAGAAAATCAAATCCAAGCGAAAATAGAAGACCTGAAAAATGAAATTGAAGATTAAAAATGCTTTTGAAATGAGAAACCTTTCATTAAACAGGATGAAACTTTCAGTTGTACTTAAAAATAACGCGGAAAACAAGGACATGGAAAGTAGTGTATGCACAGATGACAGGAAGCACATATTAAAACTGAATAAATTGATAATGAAGTTGCAGGAGGAATCTTGGGAATTAGAGGGACAGCTGATTGATGTAGAAAAGGAGATACTACATACAATTAAAAGAAGAATCAAGAAGCAAGCTTTTAGAAATACAAACCAAGAAGAATAAACAGAAAGATTTGAAAAGTATGAATGATTCAGACAGGATAAAGACCATGCAAAAAATAAATAAATAAATAAATAAATAAATAAATAAATAAATAAATAAAACTACAGAGGGAAATAGAGATTACTAGTTATTCAACATGTCTTCCAGGGCCTCATTTTGGGAAGTAAAACCAACTGGGAGAGGATTCTGCCTTCAAAGAAGTTGTACTGCAGCTTGAGAAGAACCTCACCACAATCTAACAAGAACCATGGTTTGGCATTTTAACATTATGTTTGTGTTTGGTCTGTCATTTAAAGATCAAATTTCAAGGGAAATATGCTCGCCGTTCTAGTGCTCTAATTTCTGTGGCTTGAATTGACACTGTGGCATGGAATTTTGTTTTAAATATCATTAAAGTGACTGGCATACTCTGAAGAAAAAAAAAAAAAGAATAAACTCCTGACTGAACTTCAAGAGAATTGGAATACATGACTGAATGAAATGACAAAGACAGTTCAGGATTTGAAAAGTTAGTTCATAAAAGAGAAAGTAATATTGAAGAAAATTCAAGCTAAAATGAAGATGGAATTGAAAAATTTAATGAAGCAATTTGAAAAGTCAGTTGAAAGCCTCAAAAACAATTAATGAGATTACATTGCTCTTGCTCACACCCACCCTGTCCCCTGCTAGCCTTGGACCGAGGCCAGCTCTAATTTCTCTGACTCAGGTCTCTGGACTAGCTTTGTAAAGTAGACTAGCTAAACCTACTAGGATAGATTGCTAAATGGAATCACAGGTGGTTGCCAATCCTATCTCTTCTGGCCCCTAATCTGCTGAACAAACTTGCCTACCTAGGTCTTTGCATTATAAAAAAAAATAACCAAAATTAAATTTAAAAGAAAAAAAATTGAAGTTTTTACTAGGCACCTCACCAACAAAGAACACCCATATGTCCAAATGGGGGTATGCACAAACAAAAATAATGAGAAAAGAAGAGAGTATGTCCTTTTAAAATCCCACTGGTCCTACAGATGTACACTACAATGAGAACAAATCTTTGGAAACCCAGGACACAGAATATAAATGAACAATCATGCATGATCAAAGAACTTAAATAAAACACAACTTAAATAATTAAAAAAGGACAAACAAAAACTGTGATGGAACTCAAAAATATACAAATAGTCTGATTAATGAAATACCAATAACATTTCATTACTTAAAAGTTGAATGCACAGATAGAAGTAGTGAAGAAAATCTAAAGGGAAATGAACATGGAATTGAGAAACTCATTAAGCCAATTTGAAACAGTAGGAGAAAGCCTCACAAGCAGAATGAATGAAACAAAAAACAGAATATCAACACTGGATAACAAAGTTGATGATCTGGACTCCTTAAGCAAAGACTATGATTAAAAAAAAAAAAGGCCAGGCCAGGCGTGGTGGCACATGCCAGAGGCAAGTGGATCTCTGTAAGTTCAAGGCCAACCTGGTCTACAGAGTGAGGTCCAGGGCAGCTGGGACATAAAGGGGAGATGCTGTCTCAAAAAATACAAAAAAAAAAAAAAAAAAAAAAAAAAAAAAGTCAAGGATTGGAATATGCAGGAAATGTGGGACAATATGAAAAGACCAAATCTACAAATTACAGGCATTCAGGAAGGAGAAGAATCTAAAGTTAATGCCATTGAACAGATCTTCAATAAGCTTATAGAAGAAAACATCCCTAAATTAAGGAAACACATTTAGAGAGTCAAGAAGCATACAAAATGCTAAATAGACATGACCTGAACAGAAAATATCCACAGCATATAAGAAAAACATTGAATATGCATAACCAAAAGAGGGAACTGATAGCTGCTAGAGAAAACAAACTATCAAACAAACAAACAAACAAAACAAGATACAAAGAAAAACACAGCAGAATTACAGGTGACTTTTAAACAAAAGCAGAAGAGCCTGTACCAAAGTATTCCCAGTTCTAAATGACCATTGATGCCAACTCCGAATACTTTAACCAGCAAAACTCTCTATCACTGTCGAAAAGGAGCAGAAAAATTTTTTCCATGACACCAATAGCCTGAAAGACTTCATGTAAACCAAACCAGCCCAATCGAGAATACCTGAGAAAAACAAAAGTCTGAACACAAGGATGACTAAATACAAGATGCTACAGAAAGAAAACAAAGAACGGCATAGTAACAAAAACACAAAATGGCGCCCCCAAAACAAAGACATTAAAAATGATAGTCAATATGCAACTCACAATATTAACACTGATTATCTTCTGCCTCAACTCACATGTTAGCAGCTAGCAGAAAGGATCAAGAAAGAAAACTTGTCTTTTTGTTCTCTTCAAGAAACTCATCATTCCAGCATAGACACTAACTTAGGGTATAAAGATGGAAATAATTATTCCAAAGAAATGGCTGTAAGAAGCGAGCAGGTGTTGTAATTCTAATATCTAAGACAATAGAATTCAAATTAAAACAAATCAGAAGAGATCCAGCTTCATTTCATTATAATAAAAGGAACAATAAATTAAGAAGATATTACAATCATGAATGTATAACCATCAAACTTTGTTTTAACAGTTTCAATAAAACAGAAATTTATGACTATCAAGCCCAGATTACTAATAATTATGATTACTAATATTAATACATTACTTCAATATACTGCTGCCTTTAAAAGAGATTTGCTGGACAAAGAATATAACACAGACATCTGATTTAAATCACATCTTACATGAAATGGACCTAATAGAAGGCTACTGAACATTCTACCAAAGAATACATTTTTTTTTTTTTTTTGGGTCTTTTCGAGACAGGTTCTCCCTATAGCCCCAGCTGTCCTGGAACTCACTCTGTAAACCAGGCTGGCCTTGAACTCACAAAGATCTGCCTGTCTCTGCTTCCCAAGTGCTAGGATTAAAGGTGTGCACCACCACGCCCCCTTCAAAGAACACATTTTCTACTCAACAGCCCATGCAAGCTTTTCTAAAACTGACCACCATCCTGGGAAATAAAACACATCTTTAAAAAAAAAACAAAACAAACAAACAAACAAAAAATACATGTATTCTACCAGACCACAAAGCAATAAAGCTTATAATCCACAGCAAAATAAGCTATAGTAATGACAGGAACGAATGGAGATTAAACAACATATTCCTGTTTTAATGAATGGGTCAAAGAAGACATTATGGAAGGAAAAAAAAAACTATTCCTGGAAATAACTGCAAATAGGACACCCTAAAAGCAGTCCTAATAGGGAAGTGTAAATCTCTTAGCACCTTAAAAAAATCAGAAAGAGTACATGTGAATGAGTTAACAGTACAACTCAAGTCAATGTACAAATAAGAACAAACCAACCCCAAAACTAGTAGACAAGAAGAAATAGAAAAAAAAAAAATCAGAGTCAAAGTTACTGAAATAGAAACAAAGAAAACAGTCAAAAAACAAAACAAAACAAAACAAAACAAACAAACAAACAAAAAATAACAATGAATCTAAGAGCTGCTTCTTTGAAACATTAAAGAGGGACAGACACTTAGGCCAGTTAACCAAAAGAAAAAGGGAGCATATCAAATTAACCAAATCAGAGATGGAAGAGGAAACCTCACAACAGACAGCAAAATGATCCAGAATATTGTAAGGGAATATTTTAAAAATCTGTAGTCCACTAAATTAAAAAATCTAAAAGAAAGAGATGAATTTCCAAAGTAACATACATGAGATTTAAACCAATGAGAGATAAACAATGTAGACCCATAACAAAGAGGGAACTGAAAAATTAATACAAAACCTCCCAACTTAAAAAAAAAAAAAAAGCCAAGGCCTAGATTAATTCACAAAGACTGTACCACACATTCAAAGAGATCTTCAATATGGGCTGGAGAGATGGCCTAGCGGTTAAGAGCGCCAACCACTCCTGCAGAGGACCCAGGTTTGATCCCCAGCATCCACATGGCGGCCTAGAACCGTCTGAAACTCCAATTCCAGGAGAACTCCAGTTCCAGAGGAGTCTGACACCTTCTTCTGACCTCCCCGGCATTGTACGACACGGGTGCACAAACCTACATGCAGACAGTATATTCATACACATACAGAAATAAATAAAATTAAAAAAAACCAAAGAGGTCTTTAATAATACTGCTTAAATTAGTCAAAAATAGATACAGATGGAGAAGTCTAAAACTCCTTCTATGAAGCCAGTATCACTCTAATACCAAATAGAAAATTATAGCCCATATCCTTAATGAACATACATGAAAAGATACATCACAATATCCTTATAAACAGTCACACATTAAAATCTCATTCTCTATGATTAAGTCGGCTTAATTACTGAGCTATGAGGATGGTTTAATATACATAAGTCAATAACTGTAATAAAACATATAAATGAACTTAAAGAAAAAAAGCATAAGGTCATTCCATTACATGCAGAAAAGTCTTCCAGAAAATTTAGCATGAATGCCTGGTTAAAGTACTAGAAGTAATTGGTCTGGAGGGAGCATACTTTTCAGTATAATTAAAGCTATAACAAACCAATAGTCAACATCAATCTAAATGGAGAAATACTAGAAGCATTCCCATTAAAATCAGAATCCAGACATTGCTGCCCATTATTTCCACTTATTTTTGGTAAAGTGCTTGATAATCTCATAAGAACAATAAGACAAGAGAAGGAAATTAAAGGAATATAAATTGGAAAAGAACAGGTCAAATTATTATTAGTCATAGACAATATGTTATTATATATAAGACATCTTAAGAATTCTACCAGAAAATTATAAGGAATTATTAACATTTCCAGTAAAGTGTGTGTTACAAAACCAACTTACAAAAATCAATAGCTTTTCTACATACCAACAACAAAACATCAGAAAAAGTAGTCAACCCTCCCATTTACAATAACCTCAAAAATATTTAGGAATAAACCTAACCAAAGAAACTAAAGATCTATACAATGAAAATTTCAATTCTTTAAAGAAAGAGATAGAAGAAGACACTAGGAGATGGGAAGACCTAAAATGCTCCAGGATTGGTAGAATCAATATTGTGAAAATGACCATCGTACTAAAAGCAATCTAGAGAGTAATTGCAATGCCAACCAAAACACCCCACATGGAACTAGAAAAATCATCCTAAAATTCATACAGAATCACAAAAGATTCCAGATAGCCAAACCAAACTTGGGCAAAAAGAACAATGCTGGGGGCTTAACATTCCAGATTTCAGATGCTATTACATAGTTATAGTCATAAAACAGTGTAATACTGGCATAAAAATACACACGTAGATGAATGAAACAAAATAGAAGACCCAGACATTATCTAATTGGACTTAAAGTCCACTCAGTGGGAGGAAACTCATGTGATACTTTAAACAGCCAAATACACATGGCTAGAGAGGTCATTGATTCTGAAGAAAAATCTGTGTCTGTCAAATCTCTAGAGAAAAATGCAGTTTGTTACCGAATGAAAGTTTATATTCTTATATTTACAGAGAAGTATATTTCTTACTACTCATCAAAAAGTGTCTTTTTCTAATAGATGGAGAGTAACATGGAGTTCAACAAATAAGTGATACATTTACACCTAAGACTCATGGAATGTAATGGAACAGGGGTAGAGATAATATTAATGCATCCCTCCAGTGTCATCAGTTCCTCAGGCAACAGAGGGTTATTAACACAGAAAGACACAAGTGGCTAAAATGTAGACAATAAGATACTGCAGAACATGTATCTCTCCATGGGACTTCCATATTAAAACTTAGGCACGCAATGCCTAGGGAAAATTTCCAAAGATTGAACATATAGAATGTAAGAATCAAGGGATAGATGACCAGAAGTAAACAGATTTTTTTTTCAGGTGGCTGGGACTTACCGATATGAATTTAGAGCAATGGCAATTCCATGCAAAAAGACTCATGAAAACTAACCAGACAAAAACCTAGCACAACAGTGGAAAAACAGGCAATAAATCTCAACCTTACTTGAGGAACTATTGGCAACTGATTACTGCTCAGTAAAGAAGCATTGGTCTTCTTTAAGGGAGTGATGGTAGGTAGGCTGATCATGCTACAGCAGATGAAACACATTGAGAGACATCTGGGACAAAATCTTGACTCAGTAGGCATATATATATATATATATATATATACTATATGACTAAATGCATGGAATACAGTGGTGGAAAATATGGGGGATGAAAGTAGTGGGGGGATCTAAATTAAGTTGTACTGTATGAAATCCACAAAAATTCAATAAAATATATATTGTAAAAAATGCAGTATCCCTGGGCCACATGATACAGAAGAGGAAGGAATGGATGAATGGTAGGATATAGCTGTTTTCCTCAACTGGAGAAAGACAGATACTGATGTGATATAGGGCATTATCAATGTCAGAGGCAGCTGTACTACCTAGGCTATGCAATGTCAGTGGATCAGAAAAAAATCTGCCAACAATTTCAGTCAAAGAGAAAAATTCTGAGATAATCATTTGCCAAAGAAGACTAACAGTAAATTTACATGGAACCAAACACTTGACTATGAAATGCCTTATTTATTTAATTATGCCTTACAAATATGCATAATTTACATTGATAATGTTGTATTTAGAAACTAGCTCACTAAAAGTATATTGATAAAGAGGTTTGACATTAATTGAAATTTAAGAAAACTTTGTACATTATTAGAAATAATAAGATTCTGGAGCTGGAGAGATGGCCTAGCCTCTCTTGCAGAGGACTGGGGTTGAATCTCCAGCACCCACATAGCGGCTGAGAACCATCTTTAACTCCAGTTCCAGGGTAATCCAACATCCTCTTCTGACCTCCACGGCATTGCACTACATGAGTGCACCAACCTACATGCAGACAGTACATTCATACACATACAGAAATAAATAAAATTTTAAAAAATTAAAAAAGAAATAATAAGCTTCTATGTATTACTTCCTATGGAAATAAATAGATGAAATTTTATTTTAACATTGAAGTACCAAAGTATTCCATAACTAACTAAAAATATGCTGAATCTTGGAATGATGTCATTCAAAATGTTGCCATAAAGATAGTTGGGTTGCCTGCATGTAGGTAAGAGCACCCATGTTGTGCAATGAAATTGGAGGTCAGAAGAGGGCATCAGGTCCCCTGGAACTGGATTTAGGATGGTTGTTAGCTGTTATGTGGGTGATGGGATTTGAACTTGGATCTTCTACAAGAATAGCCAGTGCTCTTAACCACTGAGCCATCTATCTGGTCCCCTCACCCCCACCCATCATGGTTAAACTCTTGATGAAACTGTAGGGAAAAAAAGAAAACAACAACAACTTTGATTATATCTTCCAGTTCATTCAAGCCTGCTTTATAATCCACCACATCTACCCAAGTAATTTTCTAACTTATTAACCTTAAATCAAGGTCCTGTTGACCTACATGCCTTGTTATTATCTCCCAAAATGAAGCACATTCAGATCTGGTATATCAATTAATGTTCAGGTTGTTTAATGATAGTCTACATTTGATCACATGCAGGATTACCATGCATTACTCACCAGCAGAATCAATAAATGCACAGAAATTGTTGCAGAAGAGTTAGGGGTTCTTTCCCAAAGCATTCACAGTTTGTTTCAGAGAATCTAAGTTGTGCTCTGTTTTATAGATTAATCACTGAAATTTGATAGCATTTATAAACAGATAGCTTATAAATTAATTTCAATTTTAAATTAGTCAGGATATAACTATTAAAATATCAATCACTCTGAGTATTATGAACAGAGATACTTCAAATCAGTAATTAATTACACAGATAATGTTAGGGACTGAGAGATTACTTAGAAAGGTGTTATAACGGAAAAAATCCCAAGTTAAAAAAATTGATTGCGGGGCTGGAGAGATGGCCTAGTGGTTAAGAGCACCGACTGCTCTTGCAGAGGACCCGGGTTCGATCTCCAGCACCCACGTGGAGGCTGAGAACCGTCTTTAACTCCAGTTCCAGGGGTGCAGGACACAGGTGCACAAACCTACATGCAGACAATACATTCATACACATACAAGAATAAATAAAAATAAAAAAAAAATGATTGCATTCACGTCCTTCCTCAAACCATCTATGGACACCAACCTGTGATTTCCTATGAACCTCTATAAATCTTATCATTACACACATCTTTATAAAGGTGCAGTGTGTCTGAGGTCAGCACCTGTTATATGCTGGATAGCTTTAGTTGTCAACTTGACATATCTAGGTTGAGGGAGCCTCAATTGGGGAATTTTCTACAGTTGACTGGCCTGTGGCAATGTCTATGGAGTCTTTTCTCGAGAGATGAGTGACGTGGGGTCGCTCACCCCACTGTGGGTGGTACAACTCTTGGGCAGTTTCTTCTGTATTGTATGAGGAAGTACTCTGAGTATGGGCCTTGGTAGCACGTTAGTAAGCAGTGTTTCTATGCTTCCATGACCTCTGTTTCAGTTCTTGCCTGAGTCTTGGGCTTCCTCAGTGATGAATTGTGACCTGGAAGATGTGAGATGAGATAAACCCTTTCCTCTCCAAGTTGATTTTGGTCAGAGTGTTTTATCACAGCAATTGAAAGCAAACTAAGGCGAGCCTGAGTTTCCCTTGTTTGTTCCACAGCTCATGTGTGTATGATCTTCTACAATGGGGCCTTACCATCTGATAAAATACATTAAATAGGTCAGAGGAAAATAAAGAGAGGTGCAGATAAGGGAGGGATCTGAATACTATTGAATTGTATTATTGTATGAAAATCAAATAAAAGAAAAAGTCCAAAGAATCACTAAATCACTATATAAATCTCCGTAATCATACTTATAATTTGGCATAGCAACTGAAGTTATAAAGATTTCATATCATATTACTTCTTCCTGGGTAAAATTTACAGCCTTAGAGATAAGCCATCTTCTCTCTACAGTTCTTTCTGATCCCCATTTAGTGTGAAATTTTCAGTTATGCAAATACAGATAATGACATCAACCAAGCATTAAATTTCTTTGTTTACCTTTTATTTTTATTGGTTGTGTTCAATGGCCAGTATAATGTTTTTATTAGTGTGGATATTAAAATAATACTGTTTCAAGGACAATATTAAAGGAATAAGCAATATTCTATATATGTGGGAAATTTCAAAAACATATAAACGTATAAAGCTTTTAATAGGGCCTTTGTGAGTAAGCTACAATCTCATTCTGAGGGCTACAACAAACAAAGCAGAATAATACCATGTCTCATCCATTACAATACTATATAAAATATTTAAAAATCCTTGCCCTAATAAAACCATAATGTAAATTAATGTGTAAGGTAATAAACATAATCTGTCATTTGACAAGAATAGGGAGGATTTTTGGAGTGTGAGATTGTAAAGTATATTGAAGATGTGTGCTCATTCTTCTAGTAAAGTAGAAAAGAAACTACATCAGAAATAGGTTACAAGATATTGGATCACATACAGTAACAAGATAAATAGCTTCTCATAAAAGCATAAATATCAAAAGCCAAAAAAAAAAAAGAAAGAAAGAAGCTAATTATAAAACACTGTTCAGTGGCATTTTTGTGTGCTGTGATGTTAGAGAAGCTTGAACGATGAAGTTGAATGATGTGGCATGGCAAAGTAAGCAGTTAAATATCCTCAGCCCTTTTCTCTGGGAATTGCCTGCCACTCAAGTTATTGACTGAAAATGGAAATAATGCATATTGCAGGCAAAGCCAACATAACCACACACACACATCATTCAGGAACAAATAGCACAAGGTTTTCAAAACAGAAAGATGCTTTTATGAGGCTTTAGTCCAATAGGTCTTAAGCACTGTAATCTATATAACAAATATTATTACAGTGTATTTTTAATAATAGAAAGTATATTAATGGTCTTACTCTGAGTTGTGTAAATAGTATGATTTAAATGTGTGTCATTAGGTCTTCATATAACTATTCATGTTTCAAGGATTTAGTCATCAATACAGTTATAATATAAACAGATATTTGCATGATTATTAGTCTCCTTAATGCTGTTTAAGTCCCTATCTTTTTTTTTTTTTTAGATTTTCTTCCAATATTTGATGTTTTATTCTCTTTTGTTTTAGGTATTCTTCCAATATTTGCTGATTACCAAGGAATTTCCTTCAAACTTACAGAGTTGTAATTAAAAGCAGATTGGTAGACAATGTTTGTCTACTTCTTAAATATACCATGTACAAAGAGCCCTTCTTTATGTCATGAGCATATCTCCAAATATCTGTACACATAATCTTCTGATGAATTGCAAGTTCCCATTGAAGACTCCCTTTTGATTCTTGAGTTTTGTGAGACTGGAGTGTGGAACGGGAGTTTCAGGAAGTCAGTCACTTCTCCCTGATAATAGTTAGAGCACCACAGTACATATAACTATTCACAGTTCCTGAGAAGAAATTTCCTTTTTTTTTTTTTTTTTTTTTTTTTTTTCTGGAATAAAGGAAAAGCAACTCCTTTTTCTAAATAGTACTGGGTTGGAGGTTCTCAGTTATCCTCATCATTTTCAGACAGTCTTCTTTTCAGGATTCCTCCATTGGTTACATATCTTCAGAGATGGGCCACAAGGTATTTATGGAGAATTCGATGAGAAATTTCTGTCACTTGCAGCAAACAGTTCAGACATTTTTCAGAAAGGATATGCAAATCCTTTTCATTACTGTGTAGCCACTTGCTGCATATTGGTTGATTTCTCATAAGTGTGAACCACTATTTGTGTATCTATATAGAGTTAATCCTTCCCAAATGAATTGACTATTTAAACTACAGTCTTCATGTTGTTATGCTTATGTGTGCTGTGATAGTCGGTTTTCTGTCACTAAGACAAAATACCTGAGAAAATGCACTTAAAGGAAAATTCATTTTGGCTTGCATTTAGACAGAAACCTCTCAACACAGATGCACTGAGGTCCACGTCTTCAACGTATAAGACTCAGGTACAAGGACCCCATTTCTTTTATGTACCACAATATATACTGAAGTTCATTAACAATATCAATTAAGTTATTGATTGTATTAAAATTAATAATCCCGGGGATGGAGAGATGGCTTTTCAGTGGTTAAGAGCACCGACTGCTCTTGCAGAGGACTGGGTTCGATCCCCAGCACCCACTTGGCGGCTGGAGAACCGTCTTTTAACTTCAGTTCCAGGGGAATCCGACACCCTCTTTCTGCCCCGCCAGATTGCACGAGCAGGTGTGCACAAACCGCAATGCAGACAGTACATTCATACACATAAAAAAAAAAAAAATTTAATAACAGTAAGAAAAAGCAAAAGTATTCCCGAGGGCTGGGTGTGTGATTATATAACCTTTTTAATGCCAGCATTCAGAGACAGAGGCAAGTGGATTTAAGACAGCATAGTCTACATAAGTTCTAGAACAGCCAGACCTAGCTAATAGAGTGTTCTCTGTTGCAAAAAAAAAAAAAAAAAAAAAAAACAAAGCACAACAAAAAGTCCTTTAAGTGTTTTCCTTCCTTTACATTTTATATTTATGTGATATTGTCAGCTACTCATTTACCATTGTCACAGAAAGTAGGAAAACCCATAAAAGGGCATATATTTAGTTTTCGCATCAAATTTCCTTTTTCTGAATTTGAAATTAAGCTTTTGTTAGTATCTTCACTGAGATATTTATTATGTTTAATATCAATGATCATATTTCAATTTAATATTGGCTATTTTGTTAGTTTTTGGCTTATCTTGTTTTTCTTTTCCCCTTTACTTATTGCAGGTTGATATTTTATCCATATTATGTGGCTTTGTGTGTTATTTAAAGAATATTGAAGCTGGGTGTGGTGGCACACGCTTTTAATCCCAACACTGAAGAGGCAGAGACAGGCTCATCTCTTTGAGTACAAGGCCAACCTGGTCTACATAATGAGTTCCAGGACAGCTGGAGCTACAGGAAGAGACTATCTCAAAAAAAGACCAAAAAACAGGAATATTGAAAACACTTTGAGGGTATTATTTTACAGTAATATCTCCCTGGAGTCCCAGCTGGCCTGGTGACTCACTGTGTAGAACAGGGTGGCCTCAAACTCAAAGAGATCCACCTACTGCTGCATCCCAAGTGCTGGGATCAAAGGAGTGATCTACCAGGCCCCACTGAAAACTCTTTGTTTTTTATTTATAACTTAATATTTCATATTTATTCTTGTAATATGATTTCAGTATCTTATTGTTTCCTTTAATATTATTTTTATTATGGAATTATTTCAGTATCTTATTTTTTCTTTAAGATTTTTATGTATTTTTAACAATCTTTTTCATGTTCCATGCATGGTATTATTTTACATTTACTACATTATTTACTGGGCAGTTATTTTGCTTAAAATGCTTACATAAAATGAATTTATCATGGATGACTATATCAATATAATGATTTATTATTATGGAATATGATACATTTATTCCTATAATTGTAACTTTAATTGCCAGAATTTAAACTTTTGGAGCTTTTAATAACTATGGGAATTTGATGTTAGCCTGAATGTTATCTTACATTATAAGAAGATAGTGAATATCTGGGAACAAATGGTGGAAGGTTATAGCTTAAAAGAGATATCTTTTTCTCTCCCCATATATGAAACATATGAACTATAGCAACAACTGGCCTGGCAAGGTGTGCCCACCAGTGCAATAATGACACAATACTATGGAACTAACCAAGTACTCTTCCATTGGATTTAAAGTCTGTTCCTAGGATGGAGCCCATAACTGTCATAGATATCAAGTTCAGGACTCTGAGAATAGACAGGTCACAGGACAGCTCAGATAAACTAATAATAGCTTTTTTCAGTGCAGAGTTATATTAGACTGGTTCTTAATAACTTACTTTTATGGCCACAATTCAATGCATTCCTTAATTCACTCCAGAGAAGTTTCTTTAAGCAGCATATGATGATTTATAAACCCACAAATGGTCAAGATGCAAAGAGCAAGAGACTGCAGAGTGCTTATCCTTGACTAGGACTCCTATATTAAACTTCTGCCTCCCAAATACTCAGGGATAATTGCAAAAGAAGCAGTGGAAGGAATGTAAGAGCCAGAGTAGACTTTCCCAGACAGCTGGTCAGTCCCTCATATGAACTCACAGCAATGAGGACAGCATACACAAGTGCCAGCAAACTCAGACCAGAAAAAAATCAGAGCATAGACAGGAGGAAGCAGTTCAGAAGCTCCCAGACTATCTAAGGAAATTCAGGTAACAGATGTCTGTTGGGAGGGGCAAAGGCAGTTTCTTTCAAGCATAGGATTCTTGGAATTTTAAACAAGCTTCAGTGGATGGGCAAAGAAATTAGAGACCATATTAATTCTTATAAATATAATTAGAGTATATTAAATAGGATGATGGGAAACAAGCAGAGGTAGGAATAGGGGAAAATATCTAAGTGTCATCAAATTATATGAAAGTAATTGTATGAAAATAATAAAAAATAGTTAAAATGTAAAATACAAATTATAGTAATAAAAATTATGTTTGGGGTAACAAGTTGGTAAAGGGTAGAATTGTCAGAGTATTTTATCACTTCAACAAGAAAGGCAGCAAAGATACTTCTTGAAAAAAAATATAGAAACTCAAAGCTTTTTTCTGTTATAATGGATTATGAGAATTCTCTCTTTTCAAGCAACATATACTAAAAGGAAGTTTTCTCATCCAGTCTAGACACACATTACATATATCTATATAGATAGACAGATAGATAGATAGATAGATAGATAGATAGATAGATAGATATAGATATATGTAAAATCTTAAGGCCTATCAAGTTAAAATGTGTCACCAGATGTCCTTTGGTGTGGGTCCATCCCTTGGAGCCTGGGAAAATTCTCTAGCCCTTCACATCCTTAAAGAAAATGGCCTCTTCCTTTGGTAGTGACCAATGGATGGCTGCCCAGAGTTCCTCAGCTAGGGCTGGGATTTCTACCCACTTTCCCAGCTTATAAGTATAATTTCATTTAGAAAAACAAAAGACCCCGAATAGCCAAAATGACCCTGAGTGAAAAGAGCAATACAGGGGGAATCTCTGTACCAGACTTCAAACTATAATACAGGGCTATAGTCATACAAAACAGCTTGGTATTGGCACAAAAACAGACCTGTTTACCAATGGAACAAAACTGAAGATCCAAACCTGGGCACATACAATTTCAGCCATCTCATATTTGACAAGGGGGCTGTGGTGGTTTGAATGAATGTCCCCATAGGATCTAGGTATTCAGACATTTGTCTCCAGTTGGTAGCACTGTTTTTGGAGGTCTTGGAGGGTGTGGCTGTGCTAGAGGAAGTGCATTGTTAGTGGCAGGCTTAGTGAGTTTTAACAAACCTCTGGTCTACAGTTGCCCTCTCTCTGTTTCCTGTGCTCTTTGCGAGATGTGACCCTCAGCCTGCCACTCCAGCTCCAGCTGCCACGCCTCCCGCCACAATGGACTCTAATTCCCTGGAAACGTCCATCGTAAGCTCAAATAAACTCTTCCTTTTATAAGTTCCTTGGTCATGGTGCTTTATCACAGCAACAGAAAAGTGACTAATACAGTTATCGGTACTGAGAGTGGGGTCTTGGCTGTGAAGAAACTGACCATGTGGATGTTTGGAGAAGTGTGGAAGACTTTGGAACTTTGAGCTGGAAAGGCTGTTGACTACTGTAAGCAGAGCTTAAAGGGCCATTCTAGTGGAGGCCTGGAAGAAAGCATGGCTGCAAAAAATGTGGTTCCAGGGGAAAATAAAGACTTAGGCAGCAACTGGGATATTTTGATAAAGAGTCTGGCAGCAGTTTGCCGGCAGCCCAAATGCTTGCCTGATGCTAAGTTGAAAAGCAATGGACTGATGTCTTTGGCAGAGGATATTTCAAGACAGCCTAATGTAGAAATGGTGGTGTGGCTTTTAATAGTGAATATTGTGCAGATCTACAGTGAAGAAGATCAGATGGGGCAGAGAGAAATGCAGAATGTACAGTTTGGATCTGATAACTGCACTAGGAAGATTAAAGGTGGTGCCAAGGCTTGTGAAGGAGAGTTTCCTTTTGATAAGGAGATTAAAGTGCTTAAGGAAGGGCCTGGAGATTTACAAGTAAACAAAAGAATCAGTACCTTCGGGGCAAGACCACACCCAGCTAATCCTCCAGCAAGTCCAGGGCAGAGAAAAATGGCAAATGTGGTTAAAGTGGGAGAGATTCCATCCCGAACTTGCAGCCAGATTGTGCAATTTCATTCACGTGGTGCTGGCTTTAGAGGCATGAAGTTTGAAAGAGTGAAGGGGTCATTAGTTCTTCCTCCACAGTTTCAGAGAGATGCCAATGTCAGGCAGAGTACAGCAGGGGCGTCCCTGAATAAAGAAGGCCCTGACAGGCCATTGTGTGAAGCTGTGACTGTGAAGCCTGGTTGGCAGCGGAGACCCCAGGAAGACTTTTGAGATGCCAGACCTGTGAGATATTTGCCAAGGAGAGCTGCATACCGGGAGTGGTACCAGCCTAAGAAAGAGATGTATGTTGCAAGCAAAACTGGAAGAGCTGAGCCATCTAAGCCCTTTGGAAGTCAAGTCCCAGAAGTTGCATATAGAGCTACTGAACTTGGCGTTTGCCCTGCTGGTTTTAGGTCTTGTTTTGGGCCAGTATTTCTTCACTATGCCTCTATTCCTCCCTTTTCGAATGGGAATGTGTATTCAGTTCCACTGTATGTTGGGAGTATGTAATTTGTCTTTTGATTTTACAGGAGCTTACAGTTTGGGAGATTGGCCTGAGTCTCAGAGCAGACTTTGGACTGTGGACTTTTGAATGGCATTGAGACTGGTAAAGACTGTGGGGACTTTTAAGGTTGGATTAAATGCATTTTGCATTTTATATGGTTGGGAGCCTATGGGGGCCAGGGAGTGGAATGTGGTGGTTTGTATTAGTGTCCCCCATAGGCTCTAGGTATGCAGACATTTGTCTCCAGTTGGTGGCGCTGTTTTTTGAGGTCTTGGAGGGTGTGGCTGTGTTAGAGGAAGTGCATTGTTAGGGGCAGGCTTAGTGAGTTTTAACAAGCCTCCTGGTCTACAGTTGCCCTCTCTCTGTTTCTTGTGCTCTTTGTGAGATGTGACCCTCGGCCTGCCACTCCAGCTCCAGCTGCCACGCCTCCCACCACAATGGACTCTAATTCCCTGGAACCGTCCATCATAAGCTCAAATAAACTCTTCCTTTTATAAGTTCCTTGGTCATGGTGTTTTCTCACAGCAACAGAAAAGTGACTAATACAGGAGCCAAGAAGACACAATGGAAAAAAGACAGCATCTTCAGCAAGTGGCCTTGACAAAATGGGATAACCACTTGTAGAAGAATGAAATTAAACCCCCACCTCTTGCCCTGTACAAAAGTCAACTCCAGATGGATTAAAGACCTCAACGTGAAACCCTAAACTCTGAAGGCAATAGAAGAAAAAGTTGGCAGCAGACTACAAGACATAGGTGTAGGAAAAGACTTCCTAAATCAGACAGCAGCTGCTCAAGAATTAAGGTCAATAGTTAACAAAGGGAACCTCATACTCAAAAGCTTCTGACATCAAAAGAAACAATCAAGGAAGTGAAGAGAAATCCCACAGAGTGGGAGGAAACCTTCACCACAAAAATATTTGACAAAGCATATCCAGAATACATAAACTACTCACAAAACAAAGAAGAAAGAAAACAACTAACCCACTCAATAGATGGAGCAAAGAGCTGAACAAAGACTTCACAAGTGAGAAATTAGAGATGGCTGAGAAACATCTTAAGAAGAGCTCAACATCATTAATCATTAAGGAAATGCAAATCAAAACCACTTTAAGATATCATCTTACTCCAATAAGAGTGGCTAGGATCAAGAAAACAAATGATACCAAGTGCTAGAGAGGTTGTGGGGAAAGAGGTACACTCATCCACTGCTGGTGGGAATGTAAACTGGTACAGCCACTATGGAAAGCAGTGTGGAGAACCCTTGGAAGACTTGAAATGAACTTGCCACCGAACCGAGCCATACCACTCCTGGGCATGTACCCACAACACTCACCCCACTGCAGAGATGCATGCACAGCCATGTTTATTGCAGCTTTCTTCACAATATCCAGGAGCTGGAACCAACCCAAATGCCCCTCAACAGACGAGTGGATAGTGAAAATGTCTTACATCTACACAATGGAGTTCTCTGCAGTGGTAAGGAAAGATGACATTATGAGCTTTGGAGGTAAATGGCTGGAGGTAGAAGATACCATGCTGAGTGAAGTAACATAGTCCCAGAAAAACAACGAATGGTATCCTTCATTTGTGGATGCTAGCACCAATTAACTAATTGTATGGCAAACTGAGCAATGTCAATGTGATCTGAAAACAACTGTGCTCTTTTATTGTGAATCCCTTAAAATATAATAAAAAATTAAGAAAAAAATAAATATAATGCAGAAATATTAATTTCTGTGTATATTTTGTCTATAATTGTCATTACTTTCAATTTATCTACTCAGCAATTACTGTGTCTCAAGAATATGACTATAAGTTTTGTATTTTATATTGTACTAAGAATGTAGATATTTGAACACACATGTACACATACATACAAGCCTACGGGGTAAATCTTGAAAGATGAGAGAGGCAGAGAATGAAAAGAATGTAGAACCCAAAAAGGACAGATACTTTATGGGGGAATATATAAATTATTCATTCTTTTTATTTTATTTATTTCTATCTTATTGTATGAGTGTATTGCATGCATGTATATAAGTGCACTTGTGTGGTGAATTAGTCTCAGAGTCAAAAGAAGGCATCAGATTCCCCTGAAACTGGAGTTATGGACAGTTGTTAGCTGTCTCATGGGTACTGGGCAAGAACAGCTGGTGCCCTTAACTACTGAACAATTGCCCCAGCCCCCAAATGACTGATTCTTGACTAGTGTGATGAGTGCTAAAATTAACTATATGATATTGTGAATTTGGGGGAAAAGATTCATTGCAAGAGGACTTTTTAATTTAGACATGTAATAAGTGCAAGTTTTGGCTAAGGAGAATTTGGGTAGTTAGGTAGAATAATTACATCTCAGGAACTGTGCTCCAAGACTTTTAAATTGCAAACTTAGTGTTGGTCTCCCATAGGAAGTATCTTTGTGCATACTATAAGGGAGAAAATAATTGAAAATAATTCTAGAATAGTAAAATATCATAATTTGGCTTAGAAGTTGAAAAAGCATAGAAATTCATGTGATATTTGATTCAGTAAATCAGACTCTTTCAACATTAGAAAGCTGTTATATCCATGGTTCAGAAGCAGGAACAGATTTATGAGCAGTGACGAGGCTTCTAGAGTAGATGCTATAGGACACACTTCTCTGGTAGTATGGCAGAGCAATGACAGGCAGTCATACTCCAAATATATTTGAAAGGAATATTTTATAGAATTTAGTGAATAGTTGTAGGTGAGAAAATTTGTTACTCAGAGAAAGCCCTAACTTCTGAGAAGATATTTGAAGAGACTGATTTATCTAGTAATTATAGCCACAAGCAAGATGTGATAGAATTTCCATTAAAAGGATTGTCTACAAGAAAATAATAAAGCTGATCTGCTGAAAAACTTGCACTAATTTCCCATCTTTTTACTCCAAATCAAGATAATAGTTTACACTATTTCTTTAAAACGTTTTTTGGAGCAATATAGGGCTGTTGAGAAATCTGATTTCACTTGAAACATTTCAGTCTCCCCAAATTGCTCTTACAAAAAAAAAAAAAAAAAAAAATTGAATCATAAAAAGTATAATGAAGATTTCAGCTAGTCTTTATTGTCTCAAAACTTAATTTTAAGCTGGGCGTGGTGGTGCATGCCTTTAATCCTAGTACTTGGGAGGCAGAAGCAGGCGGATCTTTCTGAGTTCAAGGCCAGGCCTTGTGTCATACAGAGTGAGTTTTAGACAGCTGGGGCTACAGGGAGACCCTGTCTTCAAAAAGACTCAAAAAAAAAAAAAAAAAAAAAGCCTTAATTTTAATTGAAAAAGTGTAGAAATCAGTCTGTGCACCTCAATAAACTATATGATTATAGTGTAAGAGAGGCCCACACTGACTCCATTTTGAGCATAGCCACCATTTTAAGCAATTTCTGGAACCTGCCCAATTCAGGGAAAAACTCAATTCCTCAAGGTCAGTTGCTGGAGGCCTCAAGAACAGCTAATAAAATTTAAACTTGTCTAAAGATAACTGTTGAAACTGTTGATATGTGAGTACAGGTGGACTGACTTAACATTTCCTCCTTCAGGTCCCAAGATTGTGTCTAAAGATAACCTTTGGTATGTGGGGACAGGTGGGCTGACCTAACCATGAGCTGTAACTCTGCTATTATCCAATAAGGCTAGAAGTTACCCAAATCCCGCTAAACTTCCCCTAGACCCTGTATAAAAGTCCTGCGAGCCAAGTTATCAGGGTTGGAGCCTTTTTCCTCCCACCCCGGCATGCTGGTTTACTTTTTCCCTAAATAAAGTCTTGGTTTTCCATCCTTCTGTGTCTGGTGTGGATTCTTGAACCTAACAATAGGAATGACATTTAGATAGGGTCATTATTTTCCCTAAAGGCTTTAACTTAATCGTTCAACCAAAAAGTTGTTTGTAATGTAAACATGCTGACTGAGTTATGTGATCCTCTTTTGAATTGGGCATCTGAGCTTTGTCCCTCAGGACTGAATTTAAAATCAATAACTTTCAGTCCTTATTTCAGTCCTTATTTCAATATGAAATGCGAAATTAGTCATTAAAAACTGTGTTTCTTTTTTCTTCATTATATATACATCAGAGACTTTAAAATTTTATTTAGAATGGTCACCTTAACTATCAATTATTTGTTTAGTTAAAAGCCCTTTTTAAAGTCAAACATATTTCTGTCCAGAGCTAGCACATTAACATAAGACTTTGAAGGTGGCTGTGGATAACTGGAGAAGCCTGTTTCACCAGGTGGTGCACCAATTCCTTGAATTCCAGGGTAGGCAGGAGCTTCCCCTGGCTGTACAGGCCACAGGATAGCCCTCAGGGGCTGGATAAATTCCAGGTGCAGGGTAGCCAGGATCTCCAGGGTAGCTATCACAGGCTGCTTCTGGGTAAGCACCTCCTTGGACTGGAGGGAAGCCAGCAGGATAAGAATACTGGCATGGGGAGAAGAAAGCTGACTCCTGACATGCAGGAAGATAGTCAGGGGAAGGTGGGTGGCCTTTAGGGGGATGGTCTGGGTATGACATTCTGAGCCCAGCCTGCTCTTTCCAAGGATCCATATTTATAGTGTTCTCAACCCTCATTTCACCCAACAAGAAGTATGCTTTCAGGGTAAATTATTGTTTAGTATTGCTCAAAATATATGATAACTATATGTCCTAATATGTTCTGAATCTGTCTTATATGATAACTTTTATTATTGTTCCTGAGAATTGAAATAACTTAGCTGTTCATTGTTACTCAGTTTACTGGTAATAAATTATGTGGTTTTAAAGCAAACATTTAAAACACATAATATAAGCTGGGTGTGGTGGCACATGCCTTTAATCCTAGCACTCAGGAGACAGAGGCAGGCAGATCTTTGTGAGTTCAAGGCCAGCCTGGTCTACAGAGTGAGTTCCAGGACAGCTGGGGCTACAGGGAGACCCTGTCTCAAAAAGGCAAAACAATAAATAAATAAATAAATAACACATAATATAGCAAAATAGTTTGAAAAAATATTAAATGGGATATATTATACATGCATGAATAGGCAGAATGAATCAAATAAATTACTCACAAAGAACACCTAGAGGGTTATGTAGCTCAGTAGTGTAAAATTTGTCAGGCATGTTCCAGATTTGATCACTAGGATTACAACAATAAATAGATTATTGATGATGATTATGATGAAAATGATATATTAGCAGACATGCAGATAGATATTTATAGCCAAAGGCCAAGTAACAGAGCCCAGAATTAAGGTAGATTACTATTTACTTACATATTTATTTTCTGAACAAAATAAATCAGTATACCATTAGGTTAATCATTAATAAACTTTTAAATTATCCTATTTTATGTCAGAGTAGTTGTTCTTTGAGACTCTCAGAGCTATGTGTTTGCTCCTGAATATTTTATTTTATTCATCCAACTGCTTAGCAACACATATGACAAAAGGGGCAGAGAGATAATAGTTAGGAATATCTGTAGATACAAAATTAACTGCAGTCCTCACTTTCTAAATTAGTTTACAATGGAATACTGGAAATACTTGTCGATAAAATTAAAAATTATTTTAACACATTTGAAAAAATCTGAAGGTTTTGAATAGAAAAAGGTAAACTTACAATGTAATATAAAGTAATGTTTAATGACACTTAATTAAAGAATAACTAAGAAAAACACTCTTAAATTAGAATTGTGTTTGGATTCTTTAAAATAAGTTAATCTAATGAATTTAAAAGGGAAGGCATTTGATCTTCCCACGTTGTTTCAAATTAATGAATTAATAAATATAGAAATTTACCTAGATCATGACATTCTTTTTACCAGCTATCTAATAAAAATGAGTATATTAGTGATTGTATTTTGGATAAAATCAAGCTTATAGATGCAAACCTTAACCCGTGTTCAGAAATATGCTGTGCTTCTATAATGTGTGAAACTTATTATTTATCATTTGTCGTAGCCTCACACAGGGATATTAAGAAAATACGCTCTCGCCCTGGAGGCCTACAATCTTAGGAAACCAAGTTTAGCAAGCAAAGTGCTTGAAAAATGAATTGTTTCACATGAAACTTTTATTCCCCCTTTTTCTTTATCTTAACCATCTGTTAAAACAGCAATTTGAAATGTAGCCTTGCTTTAGAGGAATGATCAGTTAGCTAGAGACCTTGCTTCTGTAGGTACTGGAGGTTTTTATTCAGTAAAAAGAGTACCCTTGGGCTAATAGCGAACATTGGTGAGCCATTCTTTCAGAGGGAAAGATTTTATGGTATTGAATTATTTTCTGTAACTTTGGAAGACTCTGAAATAAACAATTGATCACTGTGACTATACCATTCCAGTTTAACTGAAGATATTTGTTCTACAGTATGAAAATTGAATATAACTCTATAAATTGTACCTAAAGAAAAGAATGGTAAACATTGCATGTGAAACCAGGGTACATGAAGACATGAGAAATGGAAAAAATATATGGTTAAAATGGCTTGTGGGAAGAGAGATTGGAAGTGAACAAGAGTGTGAAAAGTGAGGACACTGTCTAGGGTGTAACGAAAGGATAATTTGGGGGAGGAATAGGCAAATAACCCAGAATGCTAAACCCAATACCATTATAATGTGGAAGACTGAAGGATGCAATTAGAAGCTACCCTTGTCACCATTCATTTGTGGATGGAAATGCCCACATTCAAGGCAGTAAATCCTACAGTCACAGTCATAAGAAACCCTAAACTCTTCCTAGAGTTCAAGATATTTTTTTTTTTTTTTTTTTTTTTTAGTTTTGTATGCTGGTGGAAACATTGGTTGCATCTGTTTTCAATTCAGTGACTATTTTCAAGCATTTTAAATTGATAAGGCAGGAGAAAAACCCGTGGCTACTAGAGAGTAGCAAAATATGTGTCCCACAAATGCGTATTGAATTGATTCTGTCTGTCTGGAAAGACACAGGAACCCACATAGCTTGTACATGAAGACAATGCAATTGCATTAAGATTGACTATTTCAGAAAAATATGATTAATCTAAAAACACCCATTCATTTTAGGAACTGGTGATCTATGCATATCTCAACCTACCACTGATATATATGCTTTTATATATCAAATAAATTCCTATCATAAGTGATACACATTCAGGCAAAACATTGATATACAAAAAAAAATAGAAATAATGAAACATGTTTATTAAAACCCCCGAATCATCTGTGTAGTGATACATAGTTTAACAGCTATGCAATATTAGCATTTGGATGGTGGAAAAAGGTGAATTTCTGGGCCAGAACGGCCAGACCAACTACCATAGCACATTTTAAGAGTTTCAGTATAAAAAGAGATACTGTCTCAGTAAACAAAGTGGATGGGGCTCAAGGAATGTCACCTGAAGTTGACTTGTTTACCCTTAATAGTCTGCACAAACAGGCAGGCAAACACACAGACACACAGACACACAGACACACAGACACACACACACACACACACAAACACATGCACATGGACTGACAAACATATACACACACTCATGCACCTGCACATAGAGAAGCATGCATGTGCACAAACGCAAAAATCTGTGTACAATTTTTCATAAGGCTTAATCAGAGATCAGTTGTTCAAACGGAGGCATATGGCTTATAGGAAGGGTACAAGGCTATTATAAAACATTCATGTCAGGGGCTGGAGAGATGGAGAGTGTGGACCGCTCTTGCAGAGCATTGGATTCGATCCCCAGCACCCACATGGCGGCTAAGAACCATCTTTAACTCCAGTTCCAGGGGAATCTAATACTCTCTTCTGACTTCCACGGCATTGCACAACATGGGTGTACAAACCTACATGCAGACAGTACATTCATACACATACAAAAATAAATAAAATTAAATTAAATTAAAATTAAAAATTAAAAAATTCATGTTAATATATTGTGATGGCCATTAGCATAATGTGGCAGCACAAGCCTCTCTGAAATTCTAGAAACATGTAAAGTGTGTCAGTGTACTGAAAAAATGCAGAATGAGCATTGGTGCTATAAGGAAACTGAGGACCTATATGCATAGGGTTATGAGAAGCTATTGACATGTGATGGCTGCTGAGGGAGGGTAAGCCACTTGCCTTTGAAAATGGACCGAAATGGTGAATTGGGAAGGGGGAAGGGGTGGGTGAGGGACACGGGTGTATATTCGATTAATGCATATTTAATTGACGTGAGTTCAACAAGTGCCCAGTTTTGCCTAGACACTGTCTACAGGATACATGGTGTTTTAGGACTTAGTAAAAGTAAATATGTGTATATTAAACAACATTGGTTTACAGACTCTGATAAAAATGGTAATGCAATCCGAGTTAAATGGGATAATAAATCACAGTTTGTAACACTATTTATAATGAGTCCTAATGAAACTTACATTTTAGGTGCCACAAAGGTTTTTGATATGAGAGACTTTCTTGCCTCCCCCCCAAACAAGGAGAAATATGACGATGATAGGGATGCTCTCCAACTGTAAATTTGGAGACAACTATTATGAGGTAACTCTTATATAAACATGGTAAAAATGCTTTTTCAATTTGACTAAATAGACATAGAACTGGTGAAAAGGATTCTATTCCTGTTCAGAACACAATATAAGGCACTAAAGTCCTTAAACTATGTGCTTAAGCAAAATATATCAATACAGGAGCTCTTTGACATCAAGTAAGACTGCATCCCAAGGGGATGTTGGCCAGGGGATCTAAGGCCCCACAAAAGGTAAAGGCTCTTGCCTCAAACTGGGATACCTTCAAGAAGAGAGGCGATAAGGCCCTGCTGCTGCAAAACCTGACGTTAACATGGGTAAAGGTGCATGAGACCACACATGCAGTGTACAGATGGCTCTGAATACCAAGAGAGTGTTACCAAGAGGCCACTAAACCAAGAAAGCACAATACGGGTCCCCTTGAGTCCAAGCAAAGACCTCCAACCTCAATAAAACAGTCACACCAGCTAACACACTCACACTGCCTGGACAGAATGGTGAGCGCAGGCAGCCATATGCCTGTATATCCCCAAATCTAATTGGCGATTGGCTCTCCCCTTGGAGAATAACCCATGGGCTGATGCCACAAGCTTAATCCTCTACAAGTTGGGAGATATCATAAGCCACAGTAAGACGCCGTCATATTTAACAGGGAAAAAATGTAGTTCGTGGATCAACATCTCATCTAAATATATATGTATACATAAAATAAGGCCTGACCATAACAATTACTGCTTTTTAGATACCTATATATCTAAGTGCTTGCGCTTCATTAGGGATCGAATGGTTATTCCTAGACAGACTGTCAGCCCATGAAAGGAAACAGCCAGTATTGACCAGAATCCAAGACAGCAGCTCCAGATAGATGTACTGTTTTTTTGTTTTCTGCTTCTCATCACATGTGCCCCTTTCTAAGCCCAGGGAATAATCTGCGGAAGAGGGGGTGTGGTAGAATGTAAGGGCTGCGAATGGGGTGAAGGGTGAAACTACAGCATGTAGTCTGGACCCTCATTAGATCAACCTGGATTGAACATACAACCCATCACCCCCCGCTGGAAGGTGGGGGGGCTGTGGGGGTTTTGGCACAACAGCCTGCAAATTGGGTTTTACAATGAAGGATGCTTGTACTCATGGATTATCAACTTAGAGCTAAAAAATGAAAAAAGAAAAAAAATGAGAGAGATATGCAGGACAGTCATGGCAGAATGCATGATCTCGTTGGGGGTGGGGGTGGGGGGGAAGGGAAGGGGAGATATTCCTGAACTGAATTGAGAAGTGATGTATGAAATGCGCAAAGCAGCAAAGAAAAAAAAGTGATTAAATAAAAAAAATAAAAATAAAAGTGTGACTATCGGTATGTCAACCACACTCCAGTGGGTGGCCCCACATCTATGAGTACTTAACAAAATTCAGTTATAAAATATATGACAGGAAGTTGGGAAGGGAGGAGAGTTCAGAGTGGATCCAGGAGGAGTTAGAGGAGAAACAGGGTGAATATAACCAAATATATTGTGTGAATGAATGAAATTCTCAAGACTTAAGGAAAGTAATATGAATATGTTATACGTGTATATATGTAAATCAGTAGACCGCTACATCACATGCATCACTGAGAAATAAATGAACTTATTTACAACTAACATATTAAAAGCAGTGCTGCATGTCCAGTAAAAAAAAAAAAAAAAAAATCAGTGTTCAGCGAATTGAGCACATATCCATGTGAAAAATAACAAAATTAAGTCTCAGGTCTCTTACCAGTTATGAAACTGAATTTAAAATATAAGGTGAAAACCCATTAAATTACTTTAACACATCAGCCAAATGAATCAGGTCGCTGGTATGGCAGAAATGTTATAGATCGAGACTCCATAAAATAAAGGAAACAATTGAATAGGATAACTTCCAGAATGAATGAAAAGTATCTGGGAATGATTCATCTAAGAAGATACATGAGTTTCTGTCATAGAAGAAATATAACTAATCTTCACCTCCTATTTTAACAGGTGGTTTGCTTATTTTGTGCTCAATTGCTTAATTTCTTTAAACGTTTTTAATATTAACTTCTCAAGATTTGAAAATATTTCACCCATGTTAACGTCAGGTCTTCAGTAGAAGACCTGACGTTAAAATGGAAAGATGCATTGAGACCACACATGCAAAGTGTACAGAAATGGCCTCTGGATACGCGCAGAGAGTTTTACTCAAGGGCCACTAAACCGCAAAAACGCAAATAGCGGGTCTCCTGAGTTAAGCAGAGACTCCTCCGTCAACTACAGTACACCTCACTGCCTGGAAATACTGTTGCAGCAGTGGCAAGCGATTATGTCTGTATATCCGCAAATCTAATTGGCTATTGGCTCTCTCCTTGGAGGATGACCCATGGCTGATGCCACAGAGCTCTACATCGTTCCTAACAGGTTTAGGAGATATCATAATGCCACAGTAAGACCCTGTCATATTTAACAGGGGAAAAATGTAGTTCGTGGATCAACATTTCATCTAAACGTTAATAGTGTCTATACCAAAGTAACACTACCATAACTATTAAATGCTTGCTTAAGTAACTATTATATCTAGATTGCTTGTGCTTCATTAGTAGGATCGAAAGAGTTATTGCCTGGACAGACTGTCTGCCCATGAAAGGAAACAGCCAGAATTGACCAGAATCCAACAACAGCTGCCAGAGAGAGTGGACTGTTCTGTTTCTCATCCACCTTGCCCCTCTTTCTAAACCCAGGGAATAATCTGGGCGGAAAAGGGGGCGTGGTAGGAATGTAAGGCTGGCGCTGGGGTGAAGGGTGAAACTACAGCAATGTAGTCTGGACCTCATTTGATAACCTGATGGAACAAAACCCCCCTCACTCCCCGACTGGAAGGTGGGGGGTGGGGGTTTTGGGCACAGACAGCCTGCAAATGGTTTGCATTGAAGGATGCTTGTACTCTTGATTATCACTTCCGGCTAAAAATTTGAAAAAAAAAACTGAGAGAGATATGCGCAGAATGCATGGCAGAACTTGCAATGAATCTCGGTTGGGGTGGGGGTGGGGAGGGGGAAGGGAAGGGGAGAAACTGAACAAAAGAGGAAAATGAGTATGAAAGAAAAAGAAAAAAAATCAATCAATAAAAAAATGTTAAAAAAAAGGAAAAATGTTCACATACAAATTATGTGCTATATATACAATGTGAAATAATATTAACTCATAAAAATAACACAATTATAATATTTGGATAACATAATTTGAAAGAGAGAACTTTGGGCAAAGTTAACTGAGACAGACACTTCAACATATTCTCTTAAATATGTGAATCTATAAAATTTGATTCCATAAAGTGGGGACTAAATGGTGTTAACTAGAGTCTGTGGAGACTAGGGTCAGGGAGGAATATTGATCAATGGATGCTAAATTTAGTTAGGAACAAGAAGCTCTGTTGTGAAATTTCCTGTGTAATTTTAAAAGACTGGGAGAGAGAAATTTCAAAGTTTTCACCATGAACAAATACATCTTTGAGAAATGGGCATTGTTATACATAGATTTAAACATTACGCATTGCACATGTATATTGTCATTCCATTCTCAATAAGCATATATCATCGTTATGTTTACATATAGATTAAAATACATTTAATATGCTCACAAGTTATTTGCTTATTTAATTACAATCAGGCTTCAACAAGGATCTAGGCTTCTTCACTATCCTGGAGAATTTCTTACTAGCTTGTGTGGATCCATCTGTTCCTCCAGTAAAAAAATCAAAAGACAGAGAAAACATGAAACTCAGAATACCTGACTATTGATACTTCATCAGAAAGCAACTATGCAACATCAACCACACAAAAAGAATTAAAGTATAGCTCAACAAGGGAAGGCTAGAGTTTCATAGGAACACCAATTGAAATCCACGTGCCCAGAAAACAATTGAAAAATTACAAAAAACCATGATAAAACCAAAATAATATGAACCACACCAAACCCCAACAGCCTTATAATAAGTGTTCTACAAAGAGAAGTAACATCAAGGGAAATCAACAGAGCAGAGAATTTGAAAGAATAAATCATAAACATGACTGAAGAATTCAATGAATTTGAAGAACAATGAACTAAACAAACAAGAGATGAGAAGAGAATATTGACAATTCCTAACCTGGATGAAGGTGAATGAGAAAGACATTTCAGGATTTAAAAAGGGAATTCCCCAGGGCTTGGAGGGATGGGCCTGCGTTAAAGAGCGCCGACCGTCTTTCAGGAGACCCCGGGTTGCGATCCCGCAGCACCACAATGGCGGCCTGAGAACGCGTCTTGCCACTCCGGTTCCAGGGAGACATCCAGTCCAGGGGATCCGAGGCCGTCTTCTGACCTCCGCGCATCGCACGACACGGGTGCACTAGACCTGGCATGCTAGACCATACATTCATACTATAAAAAAAAAAATAAATAGAAGTAAATTAAAAAAAATAAAAAAAAAAAAAAAAAAGGAATTCCCAAAAGAGAGAGATATATTGAAGAAATCTCAAGACTGAAATTAAGGAACTGAAAATATCAATAAGCCAAATTAAAATGACAGGAATAATGGGCTCTTTAAAGAATGAGAACAAAACAGAAAACATAATATGAAGACTGAATCCTAACATTGAAGAATATCATTTATCAATCAAAGAATATATTTTTTTTTGAATTAGGAAGTTGAATCTTTCCAGCATGAAAAGACTAAATCATGAATGTAGTAACAGAAGTAAAGAATCCTGGGTCAATGGCAATTGACAAGATCTTCAACAGTATATACATAGAAGAAAACTTCCTTAAATTAAGGAAAGAACTATGGGCACACACGACACTCACACACCACACACACACACACACGACACACACACATATCAACGCACTCACCACACAGCTGACCGAACAAAAGATAGGACCAGAATAGAAACTCCACAAGGTCTTCATAGTAAAAAACAGTAAATGTTCAGAAAAAGAAAAAAAAGACGGTACTGAAAGGTACAAGAGAAAAACAAAAAGCAAAACCCAAACAAATTAAACAGCTGATCTTTTCAGCAATGTATGAATAGCATGGAGAGCACTGGAGGAGAGAGCATGCCAAGCCGCATAAATTACTGCAGAAATTGCAATCCAAATACTTTGCCCCAGAAAAACTGTCTAGTCATGGAAGAAGAGGAAGAAAAATCTCATTGCGTGAACAGAAGAAAGAGAATTCAGTTCACTAAACAAGACCTATAGGAAGGACTGATGAAAAGAATGACCATAATCAAGAGACAACACAAAGAAAACATAAGAAGGGTAAATTTGAAACACAAAATGAGGACAAAAGAAAAATAAACAACAAATTAAAATGATTAAAAATACCCATATTTCTTATAATAACTAAATAAATTGGCATCAAACGCGCCAATGCAAAGGCAGGTATTAGAAATGACTTAGGGAAAAAAAAATCCATCTTTTTATTGTCTAAAAGAAGGGCTCAGCTCTTCAAACATCAACCCTACCTTAGGGAGAAAGATATGGAAAATATTTAAAAAAGAGAAAATGGGCAACTAAGGTCGAGAGCAAGGTTATTGGTATTCTAGGTGGTGGAACAAATAGGCGACTTACAACTGAGCAAAATTAAGATTAAAATTAAAAATAAAAATTCAGATAAAGAAGGCACTTCTGTACATGCGAATGAAACAATAAAGAAGTTAAGAAAAAACCCACAGANGCCTGCAAATTGGTTTTACATGAAGGATGCTTGTACTCTTGGATTATCACTTATAGCTAAAAAATGGAAAAAAAAAACTGAGAGAGATATGCAGGACAGTCATGGCAGAATGCATGATCTCGGTTGGGGTGGGGGTGGGAGGGGGAAGGGAAGGGGAGATATACCTGAACCGAATTGGAAAATGATGTATGAAATGCACAAAGCATCAATAAAAAAAATGTTAAAAAAAAGAAAATATTTCACATACAAATTATGTGCTATATATACAATGTGAAATAATATTAACTCATAAAAATAACACAATTATAATATTTGGATAACATAATTTGAAAGAGAGAACTTTGGGCAAAGTTAACTGAGACAGACACTTCAACATATTCTCTTAAATATGTGAATCTATAAAATTTGATTCCATAAAGTGGGGACTAAATGGTGTTAACTAGAGTCTGTGGAGACTAGGGTCAGGGAGGAATATTGATCAATGGATGCTAAATTTAGTTAGGAACAAGAAGCTCTGTTGTGAAATTTCCTGTGTAATTTTAAAAGACTGGGAGAGAGAAATTTCAAAGTTTTCACCATGAACAAATACATCTTTGAGAAATGGGCATTGTTATACATAGATTTAAACATTACGCATTGCACATGTATATTGTCATTCCATTCTCAATAAGCATATATCATCGTTATGTTTACATATAGATTAAAATACATTTAATATGCTCACAAGTTATTTGCTTATTTAATTACAATCAGGCTTCAACAAGGATCTAGGCTTCTTCACTATCCTGGAGAATTTCTTACTAGCTTGTGTGGATCCATCTGTTCCTCCAGTAAAAAAATCAAAAGACAGAGAAAACATGAAACTCAGAATACCTGACTATTGATACTTCATCAGAAAGCAACTATGCAACATCAACCACACAAAAAGAATTAAAGTATAGCTCAACAAGGGAAGGCTAGAGTTTCATAGGAACACCAATTGAAATCCACGTGCCCAGAAAACAATGAAAAATTACAAAAACCATGAAAAACCAAAATAATATGACCACACCAAACCCCAACAGCCTTATATAAGTGTTCTACAAAGAGAAGTAACTACAGAAATCACAGAGCAGAGAATTTGAAAGAATAATCATAAACATGACTGAAGAATTCAATGAATTTGAAGAACATATGACCAAACAAATCAAAGAGATGAAAGAGAATATTGACAAATTCCTAACTGATGAGTGAAATGAGAAAGACATTTCAGGATTTAAAAAGGGAATTCCCAGGGGCTGGAGGGATGGCCTAGCGGTTAAGAGCGCCGACCGCTCTTGCAGAGGACCCGGGTTCGATCCCCAGCACCCACATGGCGGCTGAGAACCGTCTGCGACTCCGGTTCCAGGAGAACTCCAGTTCCAGGGGAGTCCGAGACCCTCTTCTGACCTCCGCGGCATCGCACGACACGGGTGCACAGACCTGCATGCAGACAATACATTCATACTATAAAAAAAAAAAAAAAAAAAAGGGAATTCCCAAAAGAGAGAGATATATTGAAGAAATCTCAGACTGAAATTAAGGAACTGAAAATATCAATAAGCCAAATTAAAATGACAGGAATAAGGCTCTTTAAAAGAATGAACAAAACAGAAAACATAATATGAAGACTGAATCCTAACATTGAAGAATATCATTTATCAATCAAAGAATATATTTTTGAATTAGGAATTGAATCTTTCCAGCATGAAAAGACTAAATCATGAATTGTAGGTACAGAAGTAGAAGAATCCTGGGTCAATGGCATTGACAAGATCTTCAAAAGAATAATAGATAAAAACTTCCTTAAATTAAGGAAAGACTATGGCACACACACACACATACACACACACACACACACACACACACACACACATATCACCACCACTACCACCACTACCAACAAATAGATAGGACCAGAATAGAAACTCCACAAGGTCTTCATAGTAAAAAACAGTAAATGTTCAGAAAAAGAAAAAAAAGACGGTACTGAAAGGTACAAGAGAAAAACAAAAGAAAACCCAACACAATTACAGCTGACTTTTCAAAGCAATGTATGAATAGCAGGAGAGCCTGGAGGAAAGCATGCCAAGCCATAAATTATCAGAAATTCCAATCCAAAATACTTTGCCCCAAAAAACTGTCTATCATGGAAGAAGAGGAAAGAAAAATCTTCCATGGCATGAACAGAGAAAAAGAATTCATGTTCACTAAACAAACCCTATAAAGGACTGATGAAAAGAATGACCATAATCAAGAGACAACACAAAGAAAACATAAGAAGGTATAATTATGAAACACAAAATAGGACAAAGAAAAATAAAACAAAATTAAAATGATTATAATCAATACCCATATTTCTATAATAACTTTAAATACAATTGCATCAAACCCCCAATCAAAAATGCAGGGTATTAGAATGCATTAGGGAAAAAAAATCCATCTTTCTATTGTCTAAAAGAAGCTCACCTTCAAACATAACCACTACCTTAGGGAGAAAAGATGGAAAATATAGAAAAAAAGAAAATGGCACTAAGGGAGAAGCAGGTATTGTGATTCTACTGTGACAAAATACACTACAACTTAAAATTAAGAATTAAAATTAAAAATAAAAATTAAGATAAAGAAGGCCACTTCTGTACAGCAGAAGAAACAATCAAAGAAGTGAAGAGAAGACCCACAGATTGGGATGAACTCTAAACCATTGACACATCTGACAGAGGTTTAACATCTAGGGTATATAAATTACTTTAAAAACAAAGGACCAAACTCTGAAGGCAATAGAAGAAAAAGTTGGTAGCAGACTACAAGAGATAGGTGTACGAAAAGACTTCCTAAATCAGACAGCAGGTGCGCTGTCTGAAGACTTAAGGTCAACAATTGACAAATGGACCTCATTAAACTCAAAAGTTTCTGTACATCAAAAGAAACAATCAAGGAAGTGAAGAGAAATCCCACAAAGTGGGAGGAAACCTTCACCTCAGATACATCTGACAAAGCATTGATTTCTGGAATATATAAACTACTCAAAAAAACAAAGAAGAAAGATAACAAATGACCCACTCAATAGATGGAGCAAAGAGCTGAACAGAGACTTCACAAGTGAAGAATTAGAGATGGCTGAGAAACACCTTAAGAAGTGTTCAATATCACTAATCATTAAGGAAATGCAAATCAAAACCACTTTAAGATATAATTTTACTCCAATAAGACTGGCTAGGATCAAGAAAACAAATTATATCTATCTATCTATCTATCTATCTATCTATCTATCTCTCTCTCTCTCTCTCTCTCTCTCTCTATATATATAAATATTATAGTATCTATATATATTTATATATATATATACTAAAGATATAGTAGCCTGCATGCAAAGTTTGTGGTTAAACAAGGATCCATGCATGAAACATCATGTGACCCTTATAATATGTGCAAATTTATATTTGTATATATCAGCCAAAATAAATTTAATTAAAAAGAGGGCACTTCATTCTGATAAATGAAAAATTGATCAGGAAGACATTTGCAATCTTGAAAACACACACACACACATATCTTATCTGTATCTATCGATATCTATATCTATATTATTATATAGTATAATATAGTATATATAATATATCAAACTTCTAAGGTGCACCTCAGTTACATAAAAAGACCACTATAGGAAGGAAACTATATCCTAATATATTTACATGCAAAAATTCTCAACGAAATACACACATACAGACACACATCCAAAATATTGTCCACTATGATCAAGTAGGCTTTATTCCAGAGGGGGAGGGAGGTTCAATTACATGTAAGTCAATAAACATAGTAAGTCATATATGGATATAAAGAAAAAAAATCACATGATCATCTCAATAGACATAAAAAAGGCATTTGTTAATAAACAACATACATTCATGATAAAAGTCCTGGAGGGAGTTAGACTAGATGGAACATACAACAGTATAATTAAGGCTATGTACCACAAATCCACAGATAAATCATTCTAAATGGTGAAAAACTAGAAACATTCCCACTCAAATCAGGAAACAGACAATGCTGTCTGCTCTCCCAACTCCTCTTAAATATAGTACCTGAAAATATAGCTAGAGGAGTAAGAAAAGAGAAATTAAAGTAGTACTTATTAGGAAAAAATCAAAATAGCCTTATTTGTAGATTACATGAAAGTATATATGGGAGACCCCAATAATTTCATCAGAAATCTAGAAATAACAAATGCTTTCAACAAAGTGGCTGGTTACAAAATCAATCTACAAAAATTAATAGCCTTTGCATACACAAATAACAAGCAATCAGAGAGAGTTTAGGAAAATACTTGCATTTACAAAAGCCTCAAAGTTGTTTAGGAATGAACCTAACCAAAGGCTTTAATGAACCAGTCAACTGAAACTTTAATTCTTTGAATAAAGAGATTGAAGGAGACACATGGAGATAGCTACAATAACCATAGTCATGAAGAGGTGGAAAAACATTATGAAAATGACCATCTTACAAAAGTAATTTACAGATTCAGGGAATGCCAATCTAAATGACTTTGCCATTCTTCACAGTAATGTAAAAATCTATCCCAAAATAAACATGGAAACACAAAACACCCTGAATAACCAAAACAATCCTGAGCACACAGAGCAATGCCAGGGGGATTAAAGAACTAGATCTAATTATATATTAGAGAGCCATAGTCATAAAAATAAATTTGTATTGGCACCAAAAACAGACTCAGAGATCAGTGGAACAAAATAGAAGACCCAAACATGACTGCACATGATTACAGCCAGCTGATTGCAGACAAAGATGCCAAGAACACCCACAAAGGGAAAGAGCACTTTCATCAAACAGTGCTGGCAAAATCAGATCTCCACTATCATCTGTCAACCTTGGACTCAGGTAAGATCCTGTTCCTCTTGCTCCAGATGTCTGGAATATCTTCCTAAACCAGACTAGCTAAATACCATAGCAGAGGTTGCTTAATCCCTCATCAGGTTGTACCCCAGTCTTTCCTGGCTCCTGACCAGCCAGCCAGACCAGTGCAACTAAAGCACTGGGAGGTCAGATCCTGCAGACCACGTCTCTATTCCATTTCTCTCACTCACCCCGCCTTGTCCCTAACCAGCCTTGGACCCAATCTGGCTCCAATTCCTCATCCTCAAATCTCTGCAACAGCTTCCAACCCCAGACTAACTAAATACCCTAACAACGATTGTTAAGTCCTTCCTCATGTGTTCTCAGCCCAATCTTCCATGGCTCCTGTGGTGGACTGAATGAGAGTGTTCCCCATAGGCTTTAGGTATTCAGATATTCTTTTTTTTTTCACATAAAGTTATTTTTTTTTATCAAATCTAGACCCGTGCCCCCCCCCATTCCCCCACCCCACCAGAGCTCATGCATTCTGCCAAACATGCTTTGCATCTCTTTCTCAGGCTTTCTCAATATTCTCCATGAGGAAGTTGACTGTTTTGAGCAGAAGTTCACTGTTTCAGTCAGTTCTTCGATGCAGTCCTTTCTGTTGTTGATGTCGTTGTTTCCAATATGCATCACTCCCAACTGCTTTGGACAAAAGCTCAAGGGGCCGTGCACAAGAAATACTTACAACTAGGTAATTGGCACTAGCATCCACAGATGAGGGATACCATTCATCGTTTGTTTTTCTGGGACTGTGTTACTTCACTCAGCGTGATATCTTCTACCTCCAGCCATTTACCTGCAAAGCTCATGACGTCATCTTTCCTCACTACTGCATAGAACTCCGTTGTGTAGATGTACCACATTTTCTCTATCTACTCATCAGTTGAGGGGCATTTGGGTTAGTTCCAGCTCCTTGCTATTGTGAAGAGAGCTGAAATACACATGGCCATGCATGTATCTCTGTGGTGGGGTGAGTCTTGAGGGTAGATGCCCAGGAATGGTATGGCTGGGTCGGGTAGGAAGTTCATTCTAAGTCTTCCAAGGGTTCTCCACACTGCTTTCATAGTGGCTGTACGAGTTTACATTCCCACCAGCAGTGGATGAGTGTTTCACTTTCCCCACAACCTCTCCTGCACTTGGCATCATTTGTTTTCTTGATCCTGGCCAGTCTTATTGAAGTAAGATGATATCTTAAAGTGGTTTTGATTTGCATTTCCTTAATGATTAGTGATGTTGAACACTTCTTATAGTGTTTCTCAGCCATCTCTAATTCCTCACTTGTGAAGTTTCTGTTCAGTTCTTTGCTCCATCTATTGAGTGGGTCATTTGTTTTCTTTTTTCTTTGTTTTTTTTTTTTTTTTTTTTTTTTTTTT